>JAODJU010000085.1:2669506-2691950 GCA_026776725.1 Gnathonemus echidnorhynchus
TTTGCCCCCCCCCCCCCCCCCCAATATTAAACTCTCTTGTATGCCCTTAGTTATTATGCATAAATTTAATTTCAGTCACCCATGAAATAAAGGCTTGGTTTTAATTCGACCACTCTGCCTCTGTGCTGACATATAAACGTGCAGTTTATCGGTATATTGGCACATGTCGATTCCCCCCCAATAAGTCTAATTTAATTCTGAAAGCCTGGGGTGCACTCCCTTGTTTGATAAAACTTAGACTTTCATCATCTCTGTCCTGTAACTAATAATTCTTGCGTTCTTATGAAAGGATTATACAAATCCAACATGGGCTAAACGAATGGGCAGATCCTGCTGGTCTGATGAAGAGATCTCGTCTCTATTGCCGTCTTCACGCCCTCATTGACATTCCCCCCTCGTCCGTGATGCTGAAACGGCCTCCAGTCGGCGGCGAAAAGGGGCGCAGTGCTCCTGCGTGCGAGCGTAAGTACCGATTCAGCGGGACAGCGCCGCAAAGGAACAGAGAGACAGATCCGCAGCAGCGTCCCTTCCGCTGGAGCCGGAGCTGCACTCATTCAGCCTCAGTCACCCAGCAGCGAGACGCCACTGCTCCATACACGTTCATTATGAATAGGATGTAAAAAAATATATATATATATAAAAAAAAAAAACAAACGACGATTGCTGATACCCAGGGAATATTCGGTGGATGTGGTCACAGTCTCCTCACTGGAAATGCGGAAGAGTATGCATTTTTCTGCTTGCCTAATTGTCGTGTTATGGGGACTGGCGTTTGGTGGCTCTCCCAGCGTACAGATCGGTAGGTATAAATAGGTTTTTTTTTCACTGCACGTTACTAACCTATGTGTAAACGAATCTCCATTGTGATATCTTTTCAGAAAATCCTTGATAAGATCAAAACTTGAAAAAAAAAAATATTTAAACGTACAGGTGATTATTTTAACATGATTTTGGATACTACGGATTTTAATTATAGACTGTGTAGTATATTGACACTATGCATAGCAGGTACGGCCATATGGATGTGATGTTTGATCCGTCTGTCTTCCGCAGGGGGGCTGTTTCCGAGGGGCGCCGACCAGGAGTATAGTGCATTTCGAATAGGAATGGTTCAGTTCGCCACAACCGAGTTTAGGCTGACGCCCCATATCGACAATCTGGAAGTGGCTAACAGCTTTGCTGTCACCAATTGCTGTGAGTAACATGAATTGGATCTTCAAAAGAACGCGTTGCCCGTTTGTTGCAGGGTCTCGCTACCATACAGTCAGGTATTCATTTCCAACCACGGACATCCGTCTCCATTTAAGTTACAGTTTTACAGTACCAGTTTTGTATCTGACCCCGGTGATTTGACAGAGTTGCATCTGATCGTATGTAATATTTATCTTTGTTGTTGTCGCTGTTTATCTCCCAATTTTGCAATCCATGCAACATCCACGTTTTAATCAAGTTCCAGCGATAACTACGCAAAACAGCCATCGGCTGATCATATGACACATGCGCCTCATGCACTGACGATGCAGGGCTGCAATTTCAATGTTTTGCATCGCAGGGGGACAGCAGATCCTACTCGTAGCGATGTAAGCTGTACAGGACCGATGATTGGCAGGTATATGAAAGATCATGGCGAAGTTGGTTTCCACAGTAACAGTTAGAGAGAGAGGCATGTTAAGAAGTCAAATAACAGGCCGGTTGGGGTCCATTTCACACGGCATTAAATATGACAAATCGTCCCATGTAGAATTGTAAAGGGCCTTTCATTTATTTATCAGAACTAGCCATTATGATCAGATACTGCCTCTTAAAATGCCTTGCTCGATCCCTTTTACCCCCCGCACGCCTATACAGATAAAACAGGGAGGATTACTCCCTGATCTCGACGATGTCGTACATTTATGTCCTGTAACTAGATTGGTAGCATCGGCAGCTATAAAGGTCCATAAAAGAAAACTCAAAGTCACAATTTTAGGCGGGTTAAAGGTTTGAAATGCACTGTAGAATCGGGCCCACTGACTGAAAGAAACACAGGGGTGTAATTGTCCTTCATTCCACACCCACGGCGGTGTTTTCGTGGGATTTTTGTTGGCTGGTCGCAGTTCATAAAAATATTATATGGAGGCGTTTTCAAAATGCCCTTTCATCGATGTGCAATGCTGTACTTTACAGTTTCTCGCCATTTCATTCCAGCTAAAATGATCCATAATAGAATTAAGAAATAGTAGTTGATGCTGAATCGTCTCGAAATAACCTATCAGGTATCCATTATGTCTTATATATATTTACGGATTAACGCACATGGAAAACACCCACTCCAGAGAATTCAATGGGGGTCTTTATAGAAACAAATTTCCTCGCTTGCAGGTCATTTGTGTTTAAAACCGCAGCATGTCATTGTATCGTGGGGATGCTGATTCATGCCAGGAGTTCAGATCTGATCAGACACTTTATGTCCGCGGTGTTAACATGCATAATTGCGGAGCTCAGGGCCGCGTTTGAGGTGCTCATGCTCATCTGATTATTGCTGCTATGGGCGCTGACATTTGACTTTTAGCCGTATGTGTAGCCCAGTAAAGGCTGTCCCGCCGCAGACCTAAATGTCGCTCCAAAACGACCCTTATAACCCACCGATACTCTATAATAGTACGTAATAAGCAATCAGTGCAGTCAGAGGTATGTCGTTGCTTGGGGTTTGTCTGATCATTAGACTCATTAAGGCAAATGGATTACCATAACGTTTCCACACTCACCGGCCACGTTGTTAGCTATCCCTAAAACAATACCTACTTTTCTTTATTTATTTTGATTTTTTGCTATTGCTTGCGTAGTACGTTATTAATATCACTTCAATTAGCATAACTGGACTCCTTTACTTGACCGCAAAATCAGTGATTTTGTCAATATATAGGTATCGATTACTACAACATATACTTTTAATATAGTTATATTAAACATTTCCTGCTGTCTCACCAAATTTAAAAATCGTGATTTCACACCAACCTCAAGTAATTAAAACATGTTTCTTTCCCTCTAATCCTTGTTATTTTTAAAACATGTGAGAGTCACGAATCTTCTTATTCATGTCTAATTCTCTAACAAAATATTCAATAAATACTTTGCAGTCTAGGAATGATAATCTTTATGTTCCTCTAAGCTAGTCTTTTACTTATATGCATTAAATCTGATTGTTAGACACGGTCTATGTTTAATGAATAAACAAACATTTACAGTAATACAATAATGTATATCCTGTATTTTGATCATGAGTTAATATCAATTTGAATAATATTTATGTATTTGTTGATCCTTAATAAGTTAAAATAATTTGCATCTCTCTAAGGTGATAAGTTATTGCTGTCATTGAACTATACATTATGTAGGGAAAGTTTAACTTAAGAATCTGTGTATATTTTTTGCTACATATTTGTATTACGTGTTTGTTATATAGACTTTATATAAACATCACTAGGTGGCACTGTAACTCAAAACATGTCAAAATTATGTTCAAAGATTAAATAAGTTTTCTGAGTCCTGTTTTATGAAAAGTATCCCCTCTGCAGTTTTTATGCGTACATATATGTTTTTCAGTGTACACACAGGCCTATACAAACATCAACATGTTTGGTCATGCAGAAAGGACTGGCTGTTGAATTGTGTGCATTGAAGTAATAATTCTGAATTCAGACTTTTTGTTAGCCTGCGATAAACCATCCAGCTGATCTGATTAGGGAAGGAAGCAGCAACTAGCTTTGGTAATAATTGCAACGTGGCTTTTTTAATGCATGCAAGGGCTGGTCTCTCTGAAGGCTAGATGCCCTCATTCCAGCTTTGCTGAAGGAAGCATCCATTCAGAAGGAGACACCTGAAACTTGCGATTGAGTCTTGCTCGACATCACTCCCTCCAAAGGGGCCAGTAGACCATTTTCCGGTGAATTCTCAACAGATTAACCAGCTAACGAGCTGGTTAATCTGGCTTCGGCTAACGAGGGGGGGGTCTCAGCAAGTCCAGAACGTAGGTGACGAACAAGTGCTATTCCTGAGGCGATTCCCGACGACCCAACTGCACAGGACAGACCTTGAATAGATTCACAGGACAGGAAGACTGTCGCTCAAAAAGTAGGTGGGTCAGCACCTTCATTTGCAAATTTTCAAAGGCTCGGGAGTCATGTGAAATCCACTCCGCTAAATGATGTTACACAGAACAGCCAGCGATCTCTATTCAGCTGCTCCTTAATGTGAATAAATATACTAAATGTCATTTGTGTGATTAGCTATATATAACCATTTCCCCTATAATGACCAGTAATTTCTGTTTAGCTGTTTCTTAACAAGAATACATTTAGTAGATCTTATGTGTCAGCTAAATATAACCTTCGTTCCCTATAATAATTGATAATCCATAAATTAATCAGAAAAGAAAATGTTACAAATAATAGGTTCCCAATGGGCTGAACGGAATGCAGATGATACAACGTTACTCTCAGAGCTGTTGGATGTTACCTAAAATGAATATATTTTGAATGGAGTCCATTCTAGGATAGTTAAGACCAGGATATGCATGCAGGGAAATATCATCATATTCTACTTATTGTGTTACTGAAATCACATACATAATCTTTTGAATGTTTTATTTACTGGACAGGTTTCAGGTCAGGTCATTCGAGGAACTGTTTACCTTAGACTGAAATTCAGCCTGAGCTGTAAAACTAGATGCCATAAAGAATGACTGAGGAAAAATCTTGTTCTTGTGAACAGGATGCTATTGTACAAAAGGACCTTCATGCACGTACCTGCATGAAAATATGATTTTGTTTGATGCTGTACGTAGAGAGGTCAGAATCAATATTAGTGGCAACACAGGTTCATGCCAGACACTGTTTTCTTGGTGTGTAGTATGGCTGTGACATCTCGTGAATGCAAAGCTCTTGTCAGTCCAAAAATCACTTTGGGAGGTGTCAGGGATGTTGACGAAGCAGCTCAGTTGTGTCTTATCAGCTGTACCATAACTGGAACACATGAAAAAATTGTTGGCACCACAAGCGATTAAGAAATAACATGTCTCTCTGCTCGGAAAAATGATGGCTATATTCCAGTCAGTGTGTTGTGCTATCTTTTTCATGTCATTCCATTCAAAATCTGCTTTTTTCACAGATTTAAGAATAGCTTGCCTAGTGGTCTAGAGGCCATCAGGAATATTCAAGCTAGCCAGCAGTTCCTCCTACCTTCTCAAATGTAATGATATTGTAGCGTACTTAAGTAGGACATTGTTGATCTGTCCATCTGTTACAGCAGACAGAGACTTATAGTAAGTTTGCTAGAGGGGATTAGCTTACTCAGTGTTTCAGGTGGTTAATAGGCATAATGTAGCAGATGAACTTAAGGTTAAATCTGTGTGTGAATATCTTAATTTTTCAAATAAAAAAAAACATACAAGGTTAATGAGGTGAAAAATAAATGTGCTTTATCATACATACACATAGTGCATTTACATCACATTTATTTATGTAGATGTACAGGCGAGCAAAGCTTGGGGTCAGAGTACAGGGTCCCCGGAGCAGCTGGGTTTAAAGGCCTTGCTCCAAAGCCCAGCGGTAATATGATTACTCAGCAGGCCAGGGGATTTGAACACATGACCTTCAGGGTAGGGGCAGAGTTCGCTGGCCTAAATGCATATCTTTGGACTGTGGGAGTTAACCAAAGTACCTGGAGAAAACCGACATGACATAAGAACATTCAAAGTCCTTCCACATGAGGGTGCCAGGAAACAGTGCTACACAACGACCCCCCCGCCCCCCCCCAAGCCTCCCTGCTGACTTTATTCATTTCAAATAGTCTGTTTTGCTAATGCTGTATTTAATATTTTGGCATTTTGTTGTGAAATCCTTTACTTCTATACATGAACTCTAGACAAACTCTAGTGGTCCATTCATCCATTTGTAATAAGCGGCCAACCAATCAGGATTGCTGAGCTAAAGAATCTGAAGCACTGATTGGAAAACTCCCTAAAAGGGATACTGGTATGGCCAAATATAAAAAGAATCAACAGTATCATCTTAGTATAAAAGGCTTCTGCAGTCTAACAGTATCGATTATTTTGTACGTCAGTAGTTGGTAGGACTAAAATGAATCAATCACGTTTGCAGAAGCATTAAAGAATTTTCTGGAGAGCTGTCCATAGTGCAGTGACACTAAATGGTCTCTTTGAATAGCACAAATGCTGGTTAAATGACAAATCAATGATCCAGGCAAAATCTCAGATGGGGCAGCCATTTCTCATGCCTGATTTTAATGGTATGGTAACATTATGACTGATTAAAATGTATGGCAGAATAAGCGATGCCCACACTTAGTGGTTCACCGATGTGGAAATTTTGGCTGATACCGATGACCATTATATTTCTGTCTAATATTACAGATGCCGATAACTGGTTAACCTCGGAGCTTCAGAAACCTGTAGTGAAACTGATGTTGGTGACATTGCTCCATAAGTTCTCCTGAATGTCTGCAGCAACCACATCATATAATACTGGCAGGGAGAAATCAACAAGGCTGCGCCAACTTTGCCCAATACCGATTTGTTAACCAAAGTATCGTATATCTATACCCACACTCTTTATATTTGAGATCGACAACCAAGATGACAAAGTAGAATCCTCTAATGCAGCAGGTCAGCGACTCTCAATCCGATTCTCAACAAGTTCTGAAAGGGTAGTGAGGCAGAGTTGGAAATGTAAGCATTTGAAAACCAGCAAGCTCCTATGCTGATCTATGATCAGATTTCCCAAGCCCAGCTCTAGAATTAACCAGTATAAACAGGTCTTGGGTCTGCAACTGTTTGGTGCAAAACTAGCGAACACTCAACCAATCCAAGAAACCACACCACAGATGCTTAATTTAGAATTCACTGGCACATCCAATCAGATTTGTGCGATAGGCACCGATTGGCATAAATTACACAGTGCACTGTGTGCTTGATCACAGCGCTAAACTCCCACCAGCAACATTAGCTAGCATAAATATGGACAAATTCTTGAAATCTATCAGACCAAGCAGCAACGGCTTCTGCTGAATGTTCTTCTGAACCTAAGAGACAATATAAAAGGACGTATGACCCAGATTTTCTCAAGTATACAGTAGCTTTACCTGCATCCTCTAAACATGGTGAACACAAGTCATTGTTTGTTCTGTGCGATGAACTGCTTGTTTGAAGTCACAGAGGCATTTAGAAGTTGATTTTCCATTATTATTATTATTATTATTACAATATATTTACCCATTTTCCCACTTAAAACTGTTGGAATGGCTTATTTCATATGAGTAACATTTGTTTTCAATTGTCAAATTGTAGCAAGCGTGATGTTAATTTCAACCTGCACTTGATATAGGGCCGTGACTGAGCTGGCATGGTAAAATTTTGGCTGCGTTGCGAAAAGGTTGAGAACCACTACTGGAGGTGTTTGTGTGGGACCGTGTGGCTGTGCGTGCTTCCCTACAGCCCGTGCCAGACCCTGGCCGGTGAAAAATAGCGTGAACTTCCCTATGAGGCAAAACCGGGATGCAGACTAGTAAATGTGATCTCAAGTGTTCAAAAAAGCGTCCACTTTCATTGCAGTTCCTGTAAACATCATACATTGATCCATCAGCACTTCTTCAGTTGAATCCCGTGGTCGTCCTGGACCCTATCCCAGGAAGCATAGAGCTCAAAGCACGTGACACCCTGGGTGGCAGGACAGTCCGCAGCAGGACGCTTATACACACAATACAAGTATGGGCAATTTAGAGACACCAACTCACCAAAGTGCATATTTTTAGACTGTAGGAAGGAGAAATTGAAATGACTGAGCCGTATTAATATTGCATGTTGTATAATATATCTGTGTATGTTCTGGCTAAATTTTCTGTATACATCAGTTATGGTTTGCTTTTTGAAAAGTGTTTTATAGGCTGATTTGACAACATTGACATTGACCGAGTAAACGATGAAATGACATAAGCATGATAACGGCTGGTCTGTGAGTGACGTACCAGGGTTTCCGTGCTGGGGAAGTGAATGTTCCTTCGCTAAATGTGACAAAAACTATTGCAAAAACATGTACTGTACTTCCTTTCCAGTGTCATACCACTTGCAGTTCAGACTAGGTAATCCACCTGAAGTTAAGCAGGTTTGGGCCTGACCAGCACTTGGATGGGAGACCAACTAGGAAAGCTGGGTTCCTGCTAGAGGAGGTGTTGGAGCGGCCAGCAGGTTAGCCCATCCTGTGGTCAGTGTGGATCTCAGTGCCCCAGTGCAGTGACGGGGACACTGTGCTGTAAAAATGGGGCCGTCCTTAGGATGGGGCGTAAAACTGAGGTCCTGACTCTCTGAGATCATAAAAAATCCCTGGGCATCTTTTGAAAGAGTGGGGGTGGTACCCAGATATCCAGGCTAAAATTGTCCACTGTGGTCCTATCACATCTGGATTCCTAATCACCCCCTTTATCTAACTGGTGAATTCTCTCCTGCTCCTTCACCACTTCAGCTGCTGTGTGGTGAGTGTACTGGTGCAGAATGACTGCTGTGGCTTGAAAAGCACTGTATAAATGTAACTTTCATTCATCCATTTATTCAGTGTTGTAATGACTTGAAGAGGATTTGTTTGAAAAAAAATGCATTTAACGAAGTGCATGTAGTAAGACAAAAACACAAGCCTTACTGGGTCACAACTTATACGGAAATCAATGATGGAGAGACCTAAGAGGATTATGGGTAATGACATATTAGAAATGTATCAGTGGTGTGTTGTACAGGAATAAAGCAGTACTATTTTGTATATATATATAGAGAGAGAGCATGTTGTTTCATGTCAAGCCTGTTGGAAATGGAATGATCAATGAGGCTAGGGATCTGTGCTAGCAACCGGAAGGTTTCTGGCTCAAACCCTGAGAATGCCAGCAGTGATCCTACTCTGTTGGGCCCTTGAGTGAGGCCCTTAACCTGCAATTGCTCCATCGTGGGTATGATGTTAATCTACATCCAGCCCTGTTAGGAGGTACTCCAGCTTCCAGGGAAATCTGGGGGTTGGTGAAAGGATCGGTACTCCAGCCACTGGGGGGGAAAACTCACACTGATCCTTTCGGAGTTGTGTGGTGCTGAGTTATCGCCCCCCACACGGCTGCACTCGTTCTCATTCCTGAGGTGGTTCGTTATGTGGTGGGTGTGGCAATGCGCTGTAATCAGCACGTACCCCTTACCTCTGTTGGAAATCACAAAAAAAAAAACATAATTTCCCAGAATTTTTTTCCCTGCTTGAGCTGACGTATCAGGACAGCTAAATATATACATTTGATATCAGTCCAGTAGGAACAGGAGGTGATGGTGTACCTTTTGGGTATGGTGTGGGGGCCTGGACACCAGTGCTTAAGTACGTAGCGTCTTTCAAAAGTTCTCACCGACTGCTTGATTGATGAGATTAAGCAAAATCAAGGTTAAAATAACAAGGCAACAGGCCTGCTTCTGCAGAAACCTCACAGAAGGTATACACGGTTCCATTGGTATAGAAAAGAAGGTCAATGAAGCTTCAGAGGTGTCAAGCATTATGTCATGGTATAGTATAGATATAAGTATTATACTAGACTTGGGCAGTATCTAATTGTTCATACCACCATACCGTCCAGACATCATACTACAATATTCAGTATTTTGACAGTATTTTTGAAAGCTATCCCACCGATAAATTTTGCCAAACTATATTTATTATCGCGGTATACCCAAAATACTGTATTACCATAATACCACCTTAGCCTATATTATACCATAAAGTTGGGCTTCCAAATTAGCATTTACAGTAGGAAGGTAAGTAGCTATGGAGGAGTAACACTGTGAATTACTCTGTACACTCTCAGAAAGCCTCTACATTTAAATAGACAATCACATCATAATGAAAACGGAAATGTTACCTTTTATATTTCAATGGCAGATTCTTTAACAAAAAGAGAAGCGGCAGGCAGCCATCATATAATCTTGGAGGGCAGGGGATGTCAGTATTACGACCAACATAATGCCATATCAGTTTCAGTGCAGTGGTTGATGATTGAATGGCAGGGGGAAACTTTCATTTTATTGGTCAGTGTCAGAAAGACAAGGATTCCAAGCCTATTGTTTAGTCCCGGGGGAAATGAATCTATAGTTAGCAGGTTTAAATATATTCACCAGTCAATAAACCTGACTGAACTGAAATGGCCACAGTGTAGATTCATGGACAGTACCCAAAATTGCACATTTTGCCTGAACAGGTTTGAATGTTATTGTCATAACCGTCCAACGTTTTGTTCATTGATCATGTAAATATACTGGCCTTTCTGTTTAATGCGAAACACTATGTATATATAACAACATAGTGACTTAACATTATTGTGCATGAAAACAAGTCCATTGGTTCTCTATGACAGTTAGTTTCTAAACAATTAGTACTGCACCGATTCATTTGAATAATCTCACCTCAAAAGATTTTGCTTTTGATTTTGTGAGTTTTAATGCAGTACTTATAGTATTATGAATATTTAAAAGGTATTACACAATATATTAAGTTGCACGTCACATATGCAGCTGTTATTAATGGCTAAAAGTAATGCAAATGTATTTTCTTTTTTTTGCAGTCTGTTCACAATACTCAAGAGGTGTTTATGCCATTTTCGGATTTTACGACAAGAAGTCGGTTAACACGATAACGTCGTTTTGCGAAACGCTGCACGTCTCCTTCATAACGCCAAGCTTCCCCGTGGATGGATTACAGCAGTTTATTTTACAAATGCGACCAGACATCAAAGGACCTCTTCTCAGTTTGATAGAGTACTATAAATGGGAAAAGTTTGCCTATCTGTACGACAGTGACAGAGGTAAGTCACTAATTAATTACTTATTCATTACTTGCCCCGCCCCCATTCCACATTGGCCCTCCCCTTGTCCATATATGGCTCTATAAGACACTACAGAACACATAGTTTGTGGACTTTAATGAACAAACTATTAACAAATCTGCTGTGTGTTATTCCTAATTCATTCGTCATTTATCATACTCAGAAGGATTTAACACACTTCCAAAAACATGGTTTTAGCTTTCTTAAAAACATAATGCAGTCTTCCAGTGAATGCTAATATTCTTGACAAGCAGAAAAACCCCGAATGTTATACATAGCATACTATGAATATACTGATGCTTATTGATTTCATCAAACATCTTCTGCTGTGTATGTGTGTTATTACCCTGCCTGATAAACAAGCCGAACTGCCAAACCTGTTCACCGAAAACATCATTATTGCACACAAATATCCAGAATGAAAAACGACCAGCGTAACTATAACTTCAACCTACGGGCATAGAGACTTACAGTGGATCAATAATGGCGTTCTAAATTTCAATATTTGGATAAATGTCTGTCACAAAGAAATATAGTTTGGTTACTGTTTGCTGAGAAGTTGTTTAGTCAACTGGAAATTGTGTGCAAAATTCCAGTCAATGCTACATTTTGTCGTTAGATAAATAACCATTGCTTATTTGGTAGTCTTACTTTACACATGCTACATTTATAAAAACAATAATATGCATGAAGACTTTGTTCTGATCAATTTTGCAACTTTGTATTTTTAGACGTACGATATCAGCATAAGGTCAGGAATGCAGTATTCTCATCATTATAGCATTAAGTTATGCTTATGTTTGCTCCTTTGCTTAGTTGCTTTTAATATTTTTTGCTGATTATGCCTTTCCTGCTTTAGCAGGAACACGGCCTGGTTGTGATATTGCCTGGGAAGAAATTGAATTTAATGTTGCGTGAACAGCCCTGCTCATTTGTATTAAAACACATATTTACTCAGCCAAAACAAGCAATGACCGTTTAACATTTATTTTTTTGTTTATTTTAGTCGTAACTTTTTTTTTTTGTTATACAGTCAAAATGCCCGCGAAGCTGATGATAGTTCAATAACTGTTATCAAAACAACTCGTGCATAAAATAGCTAAATAATCTGTCATATACTTCTGCACTACAGTAACGTTCCCAGTATTGTGATTTGTAATTCTTTTCAAAGACCTAATATTAGATTAAAAAAATGTGAAAGTCATTTACGTATATTGCATATATTATTGAAATGGAGATAAACAACATGAAATGAAAATATTCTTTGTCTGATTTATTCTGGATATGTGATTGTAAGAAGTGAAGATGAGGCAGATGTTCCAGGCTGAGGGGTGAATGTACTTGATAATTGTTAATTACTTTTGGTCATTTATGATGCCTGAATGGAACAGAACGGGCTCTTACGATTTCTTACGAGGATAGAGAGGTTCCATTTAACCCCTTTGTCACACAGCTGTTTGGGGGGAGATGTGTGTCTCAGAGGGTTAGGCCTATGTGTCTGTCATCAGAAGGTTGCTGGTTTGAATCCCACCCCCAGCAGGATTATCATATCTCTTAAAATGCTCTGGGGCATTGTATAAATGACCTGACCCTGCACTCAGACCATAAGCCTCAATTTCAAATGTGTGTGTGCATGCAAGATAGGATATACAAAAAGAAGCATTCAAATATAGTTGCGCAAATGACATATTTCATTGTTGTTCTTATGTCGGAACTCTCACCACTAGGATTAAACATCCATCCATTCATTTTCTGTAACCACCTGCCCTATTCAGGGTCGCTGGGGGTCTGGAACCTATCCCGGAGGCTACGGGCACAAGGCAGGGAACAACCCAGGTTGGGGCGCCAGCCCGTCGCAGGACATAGGGATTACACATTTTTCCAAAATTCAGCACAGACACACACTTGCCCATTGAGAGGCTATTGTGTCCTGAGAGGAAAGTCCTGGCAGATGCGAAGAGTAGAAGCTGGTAGGGTTGCCCTGGCTTGGCCATCGCATAATTGCTATTTCACTGTGCTGTGGCAAATTATCAAGTACGGTCTCATTCGACGCTGCTGACGAGTAGCAGCAGTCCTGCCCCGAAGCGGCAATGTGCAGTGAGTGGGCGGTTTGCGGCCCACTGGGTAGGAAATCTGTGCCCATATCCGGACAGTCCTGTCCTCAGGTCCAGTAGCTGGCAGAGTCACCGTATCACCATTGGGCCCTTAACCCCAATTGCCTCTGAAACCCTGGCTGACCCTACTCTCTGATACTCGCTTGTATGTCGCTTTGGGTAAAAGCATCTGCAGTGTAAATAAATGTAAGTAAGCTGCTCTGCCACACTGGAGCATCAAATCTGCACTGTAGCTGCAGTGACTATCAATTCATTACGAGCATCTTCTGCTGGGTTGATGCTGGACATTCTGAGCTGGCAGCAGCAACATGCTGACGCTTGTATCCAATTGGCTGCATATCATCACGAATCGGAACCAGGCCCCATTTTATGCATGATATTGACCTGACTTTGTGCTGCACCATTTCTAAAAAAATGCAAGGTTCATGTGCCATGAAGACTATACCGGAGTTTCTTTATGTTTTTATTCCTTTGACAGGTTTAGCAAATTGATCAAAATGTATGAGTTTAGCATACAATTAGTCTTCTGTCACCATCCTTTGTGAAATCTGTACAGTTTCAATGCTCCATCATAGAATCTTTACATCGTCCTTTCCTATATTCGATTCTGCCTGTTAAAAGGTGCACAGCATTCCATTAGATGCTTAGTTATAAATTAGGATTTGGTGTGAGGTATGAGACTGGTCGAAGATCGGCTGATGGACACGGTGACCATAAATATCAGAGAGGAGATTTTGAATAATGTTCTACTATTGATTAGGAAAACACTGACATTGAACTGTTATTCAGAATATCAATATTATATGTATCGTTGCCAAGTTTTGATCCCTTATTCTGTCGCACGGTGCATTTCTGGTATGACTAACACGGGATTTATGATGGGGTTTTTTTTCTAAGGACCTGGCTCACCTGACAGGTTTAGCATCATGTGGTATTATACTGTCTGTAAACGCGAGCTTCCAAGCCCTAGAAATGAGGCCAGCCGTGCCGTACATGATTCAGTGAGACAGAATGTGGCCCTTGGACACACTCCCACTCAGCTGGGTATCGGCAGCTCATGACGGCATGGCAGCTCGGTCGCTTCCGCGTCGACGAGGGCAGCTTCGTCGGACCTGTTCGGCTTTCTTCGCCGAAGCTCCGAAGTGGCCCGATTTACATCTCACCACGACTAAAACCGTGTTTTAAAACCGTCTTTGCTTAAGCTTTAATGTCGCGTCTGGGTACCATTTAATTTTTTAATGACTTTTTTTTTTAATCCTGTGAGGATCGGCTCTAATAAATAGCTCAATCTCGCCGCGTGGAGCTGCCACGCTTTGTTGCGTCTCTCGCCGCTCATTGGCTGACTGCGGCAGAATGTTGAGTAATTGTGGGAAGTGTATGAATGGATTATCCGGGTCGGGGGAATGCGGGGGGAAATAGCTAAATAAATTAGATTCATTATCACACTGGTGAATGAGGCACAGGTACCGTGAAAATTGCTTCAGTCTCCTGTCTAAGGGGTGATTAAATTAGGTTTTTGGAGGTGGAGGATGCCCCTTTGGGAGTGATTCAGTCTAACTGCTACATCGCTGTAGATCCTTAGATTTCTGCGGAGCATTAAACGCCTTTACCTCTAGAAATATGTGCTTCACATAACTATATTGTCTATATTTAGCTTTTGGTGTTTCTACAGGTTTCTCATATACAATTTATTATTTCTGTTTATTTGTCTGTCTGTCTTTCTGAACAGTCATGAATAAAATAGCTGTATTCTTGTCATTTAAACCTACCAGACCTTCCTACAATCCTCTTCCTTTAATGTTTTACTATGAATGCGAATGTACAACCGATTCAGATGCATTTGGCATGATCATCCTGTGTAAGACATCTAGAGACAACATGTACAAAAGCAATAAATAGGACAGCCGAACAGATGCATTTTCATAGATCTGCTTATTATTCATTTGTTTACTGGAACATATTGAATTCGCAATGCGCGATTGATGGCCCAATGCGCGATTGACGGCCCAATGCGCGATGGCAGCTACGCAACACAGCGCGTGTCATTTGTGGCCATGCAGGGCTCTCCACGCTCCAGGTGGTTCTGGACACCGCCGCTGAGAGGAAATGGCAGGTGACCGCCATCAATGTGGGCAACCTCAAGGACGAGAGGAAGGACGAGGCCTACCGCTCGCTCTTCCAGGACCTCGAGATCAAGAAGGAAAGGCGGGTCATTCTGGACTGTGAACAAGACAAGGTCAAAGACATCATGGACCAGGTGTGGAATTTGTTTGACTCTGCTTTCGCTGTGTGTTTAATTGAAATGCAAGACTTCTCGTAAAGGAATTCTTTTACAGTGTATTTCGTTTGTTTTTGTTTATATGCTTTAATTTTGTTTGTTTTTTGTTTATTATGGTATTTAAAAATGTCTTTAAAAAGCCATAGAAGGTTCAGTCAGACTGTGATAGGTTACTGTGTGCATAAACACGTTGATGTAATATTCTTGTAATAATTCAGCAAAAAATGGTTTTGGACGCATCTAAAAGTCAGCCGAAAAAGAAAATAAAATTGCTTTCCACTTTGCAGTAACAGTATTTAAGGTTATTTATGGGCTGTAACGTCTTTATCTGTAGTTTCGACGGGTTGCTAGCGGTTTGTCTACTGTGCATGAAATGTTCAATAGCTGAAGCTCTGGGAAGCCACAATTACATCTGCAGTAATACCCTCTCGTAGATTTTGTAGAAGCATGTGCATATCATCCCACTAAATCCTTCAGTATGGTGCCAATGATTGTTAGCTCCAAACAAAAATTGGATCCTTCCAGATGTACTTGGCTGCTGCTGAAATATAGCATTTTTTTCGCTATCGCTAACTTTGATCTCTATGCTTGCCTTTTTAGGTTATCACGATTGGACGACACGTTAAGGGATATCATTACATCATTGCAAACTTGGTAGTCCATTTCTTCGCTGGATATTTTCAGAAGCAGATACTTCGATTCTAAAGTTCAAGGAATCATTAATGAAATCGTTAAACATTACGAAACAAAAATACCAGCCGTTACATAAGTGTTTAATGCACATTTTCGCTTAACTTTTGTTTTCTTCTCCAGGGCTTCATAGATGGAGATTTATCAAAAATTCAGTATGGGGGCGCAAACGTATCCGGATTTCAGCTTGTGGATTTTGATAATCCCGTAGTGGCCAAATTTGATCAGAGATGGGAGGCTTTAGAGGAGAAAGAGTATCCTGGGTCTGACAGCAGAATTCGGGTGAGACATTTTGGATCTGTTCTGGCAACAGTTACGCAATTAAGACTTGAGTTTGTGACTTTGGGTCTTACGCGGTCCCTGTCCTCTATCCCCCATCTCCCACCCACTCGCCGGCACAGTACACGTCTGCGTTGACCTACGACTCCGTGCAGGTGATGACTGAGGCGTTCCGTCACCTGCACAAGCAGAAGATCGACATCACCAGGAGGGGCAATAATGGCGACTGCCTGGCCAATCCCGCCGTTCCCTGGGTACAGGGCGTGGAAATAGAACGGGCGCTCAAACAGGTGATGTGGGCCCATTTCCTGTGCTTTAGTTGGCCCTATTAACGTGCTGTCTGGTAAGGTAATGAGTGCAGTACCGCGTAGGGAGCCCTCTGATGAGGAGAAGGCTTTTTAAGCTTCTCTGGATAAACACACAGGCCCGCTGTGCGACTCGCTTTACCGCTTCGTGCCCTCGCTCCCTGGGAAGGGAAAACAAGGGCCGCTCATGGAGGGGGGGCATATGTGCCGCTTGACAGGAAGCACTATTACCAAATTATCCCTGCCAAACAGGTCCGTGTGGAGGGCCTAACCGGGAACATCCAGTTTGACGTAAACGGCAGGAGGATCAACTACACAGTTGGCATCATGGAGTTGAAGAACAATGGTCCCTTGAAGGTAAAATCTTATTTTGGCCCTGGATGATAATGAGTCTGACAAACCTGTAGCTGTTATTACTGTATCCAGCTGCTTCTTATTACTTTATTTTTACCCTGTTCCCCAGAGCGCAAATTAGCTGATCCATTCGATTAATATTCACCATTGCTAGTCTTAATGATAAATAAATTTCGTTCACCCTTACACTTCTCTGCAGGGCCGGATCTGCTTTTTCAGGGGCCCTAGGCAGCGTCCTTAGGCAGAATAAAAGGGGGGATTGGTTCCTCTGTGATAGATTTGGCCAATCGGGGGAAGGGGGTGGTCCTGTTTGGGAGATTTCGCCTAGATTGACTATACCTGGATCGGCCCAGCTTCTCTATTTGCAGTGTCTTATTGTACAGTGTTTGTTTATATGTGTATGTTTATAAATATGAATATTTTTTTTATTTTAGATTGGATATTGGAACGAAGTTGACAAAATGGTCGTGATAAAATCCGAAATGGGCGGAAACGACTCGTTGGGAATGGACAACAAAACTGTAGTCGTGACGACGATTTTGGTAATAGTTTGTTTCTCTGCTTTGTCTGGGTGGTTCTGGGGGGGGGGGGCTGTCCACACCTGAGGAATGTTACTCAGGCTTTATGAGAGAAATCATGAGATTCCAGAACCAACAGTTATGGCAAGGTTGCGTCTCCCCATATAGAAAAAAAACGACACAGAAATGCAATATTTGTGGGATGTTTGTTTGTTTGTATTTTTTTAGGAAGCTCCTTACGTGATGCTTAAGAAGAACTCTGAACTGTTCATCGACAATGACAGATATGAGGGCTACTGCGTGGATCTTGCTGCTGAGATAGCGAAACACTGCGGATTCAAGTACCAGCTGAGAATAGTGGCTGATGGGAAATACGGGGCCAGAGATGCAGAGACAAAGATCTGGAATGGGATGGTTGGAGAGTTAGTGTATGGGGTGAGAGCCAAACTCAGTATCAACATGATGTCACCACTGTGATGTAATACACACATGCACCAGCTTATGATTAATTTGCATGATAAATTTGTTTAATGAAAATTATTTGCTTGTGATTAAGAAGATAAAGAAGGGAATAAAGGGAATTGTTCTCCGCTTGACAAAAACTTACGTTATTTAATTTTTTTATAGCGGCCTTGAATGAATAGACTAAAATTTGTCAAGAAACAAAAAACGCACGTCTTGTGACATTGGTGGTCCTATATTTCAGAGATCTGAACTTTCCTCTACTTTTAATTGCAGAAAGCAGACATAGCAGTGGCTCCGTTAACGATCACCTTGGTACGAGAAGAAGTGATTGACTTTTCGAAGCCTTTCATGAGTCTGGGGATTTCCATCATGATTAAGAAGCCGCAGAAGTCCAAGCCGGGAGTGTTCTCCTTCTTAGACCCCTTGGCTTATGAGATCTGGATGTGCATCGTGTTCGCTTACATCGGGGTCAGCGTGGTCCTCTTTCTAGTCAGTCGCTTCAGCCCCTATGAGTGGCATACCGAGGAGTACGAAGACGGACAGATGCCAACTACCGAATCGACTAACGAGTTTGGGATATTTAATAGTCTCTGGTTTTCCCTTGGTGCCTTTATGCGGCAAGGATGTGATATTTCGCCAAGGTTTGTCTCTCATGCTTCTCGACTTCTTGCATGTAAGGTTTGCAGCTGGTGTTATGGCGGATATTTATTTACCTCCTGCAAATCCTCCCTTGTATGGATACCACTCTCTCTTGAGGACTAGAGGTTTGGACCAAAGCTTAACAAAGACTAGACACAGGACAAATTCTATTCTATTGAGGTGCCCTTCTTAATTTTGACTCCAATTGAGTGTTCCTTCTGTGAGCATGAATACACCAAGTCCAGGCCAGTAGTCGCATGAAATTGCTCTCAATTTGCTCCTTGGAGGGTTATCGTGTTTTTATCGCATATTCCCAACGTGCCGCCTTGCAGAACCGTCTCTTAGACCTGCTGGTGGTTCCGTGATGAATGTCAACACCTACCTGCTTCCCTCAGTTGGCTTCATAACCTCCAGCTCCAGGGGTGCGAGCCAGAACTGGCACTGCTTGCGTTATCCTCCATGATGTTTCCTAGCACCACCATTTTGTTTAGAGCAACCAAAACCACAGAAAGAGCACCTTTGACTTTCCATCTAACATATTAGAATATTTTGTTTCTGAGTTATACAAGCATTTACATTTGATCCCATACATTTGACCTTTCGGCCAACAAATGCAACTTGACGGTAACTTATGCCAAGGGTTTTATGTTACTTAACAACAGTTTTCAGCTTCCTGCGTTGTTTTTTTCCAGTGTACTTCAGGCTAATTAATTTATTTTTTCATGTTAGCTGTGCTTTTCCAGATCTTTTCTGCAAACCGTCGATTAACATTCCAATCTGAAGGGGGAAACGATCAGACGAGTAATGACTTGTTCCAGTTACATCATGGCCGCTTTATAAGTCCCAATTTACTATCAAAGTCTGTGCTGTTTTGTGCTTTATGTCATAGCTAAGCTCAGTTATGACAGCATCACCTTCTGTGATTTTTTTGTCTCAACAAGTTCTCTGTTCCACGCTTTCGTCCTGATCTACATATAGATGCATATTTGTTATTATTGGCTATTTCATTTTTGGTGTGTGTATATAATTTTTACAAATTTTTGTTCACTGTATAGCTGGCCATAAAGTTATCATTTTTTAGTAATATTGTTACTTCACCTTAAAGACATCTCTTAATTTGATTAGTTATGTCTTTGCTTCACAGTGTCTTTCGTGTTGCTTATATTCACAGTTTATGCTTGGAAGTAAATCCTGCAGGGTTAATGGTTTTGTGCCGTGGTAGGGACTGGAAATGCGCAGCTGGTCATTGGTTTCAGTGAGACTTTCTCGAAATCCTGCCTGAACTGCTTCTCTTGCTAATTGTTCTGCTTGTCCGGATCCCTGCGAACCTACTAACCCTTTGACTTCTGCTTCATCCCTGTGAATTCATCCCACGTCTGTCAATAGATCCCTCTCTGGCCGAATTGTTGGCGGGGTGTGGTGGTTCTTTACCCTGATCATTATATCGTCCTACACGGCTAACTTAGCTGCCTTCCTGACCGTCGAGAGGATGGTGTCACCCATTGAGAGTGCAGAGGACCTAGCTAAGCAGACAGAGATTGCTTATGGAACGCTAGACTCAGGCTCAACCAAAGAATTCTTTAGGGTAAGCGGCATTTCCTTACACTTCGATTAGTACCTGTAAATACAGGAACACTTGATATAATCTTATACAATATATTGCTGTATTAATAGCTAATGACATTCAATACTTTGCATTTTTAACTATGGGAGAGTTTCTGTGTCACTGGCCATCAGATGTTACCCTAAAACACCTCTGCTTCTTTACTGTCATGTGCCGGATGCTTAATATTTAAGCTGTTCCCCTTTTGCCAGTCATTTCTACCGTTTAGCTATTTTCAGAGCCGACCCTTGCATCCAGTGTAGGCTATGTTACGGTATTCATGTCATCCTTTCCGAAGCCGTTGGGCTGACAGGATAGAGCTTTACAATTCTAGCATTTAAAACTTCACAGTTTCACCTGCTGCACTAAAACTGCGTCTCCAGCAGAAATATTTGCGTGCACATTGTTTTGTATGTCTAGGTTTATACTGACCTAATTTTGTCTGTTTGTCCAAAAGCTCTTTAAAATTTGCGGTTTCCCTCTGCCCCTCACAATCTTGTACAGTTTTCTATTGAATTCGGTGTTTGGTTTACATGTCCCAATGATTAAGTGGCCATTTGAAAATTAGAGAAAGTCAGAGGAAATTTTTAAGGTGGGGGACATAAGATGGGCCATAATTCCTACAGATAAACCAACCTTATCAATAGCCAATGATATGTTTTGAATTTGGAGTGATAGCGAAGGAGGCACTCTGGGGACCAATCAGCTTTCAACTGGAGCCAGTGCCCATGTAGCTCCGCCCCTGTATACACGTCTGCTTTGAATGGGACTGAATTCATTCATTTATAAATTTATGACATTATGACCTCTTAGTTCTATATCCTTCTGTCCCTTTAACCAGAGTAGGAAATTAGCCATCCATTTTAATTTGAAGGTCTCAGTGTGCCTCTTGATCTTGCTGATGGTCTTGCCGGGTTCCTTACGTTTCACCGGTGTGATTAGTTCAGCTGTGGTTCCACACTCCGCGCCTCCAGCTCTCACTTCCATTTAAATATATTGAACCGGGCTGTAAAATCGATAATGGCAGTGTGTTTGAATGGGAAAGAGTGCCGCTTGGCTTGGTGTAATGAAATGAGTAAAAATCACCGGCCATTACGTTTATGGACACAAGGGCATGCATCTCAATCTGGTTGCAGCAGTTGGCTCAGGGCATATCACTTGTGCAAGTTTCCCCCCTTTTTTGGGGGTATCATCTGAACATTGCGGTTTTCTCCCGCAGTCCAAAGACATCCAGTTAAGCTAATTTACATCTCTACATTTTGTGCCTGAATTTGCCCTGTGATGGACTGGCAACCTGTCCAGGATGTACCACAGCCATATGCACTATGTTTCCTGGGATATGTTTACTTGACACTTCTATCCAAATTGATTTACAGTACAGTGAAGCGTTACAATTTATGCATGCTCTCAAGGATATGAACCGTTGTTAGCGTTGTTGCGTTATTAGCGGAATGCTCTACTTTTTTAGCTACTGGAGCTTATCGGAATAGACTCCAAATTCACTGCAACACTGAACAGGATAAATGGTTAAGAAATGGATATATAGTATAATAATGGACTGGAAAACGTAAAGCATAGAATAATACTGTGAACTCAGAGTTGATTTATTTGTTTGTTGGCTTATTTATACCCAGGCTAATCTCTTGTGCTATACTTGATGCCTATGCTCAGTCATATTCGCGTCCTTATTTTCTTAACATCCAGTTCAAAAACTGAGACTACGTAATTACACCGGAGTCCCGACCCCGTTCCTTCCCCCTCCCCCCACCCGTTCCCCACAGCGGTCGAAAATTGCGCTCTTCGACAAGATGTGGACATACATGAAGGGCGCTGAGCCCTCGGTGTTCGTGAAGAAAACGGCCGAGGGCGTGCAGCGCGTGCGCAAGTCCAAGGGGAAGTACGCCTACCTTCTAGAGTCCACCATGAACGAGTACATCGAACAGCGCAAACCCTGCGACACCATGAAGGTCGGGGGCAACCTGGACTCCAAGGGCTACGGCATCGCCACTCCCAAGGGCTCCTCATTAAGGTGGGTGGAATAGTATAACAATATGTCCAATGTTGTTATGGTATCCCACCTACCCTGATGTATCTTTGCTCATGTCTGCCGGGTTTGTATATTAAAATCAGGTAACTACTTAAGGAATGACCCGTTTAAAACGATATTCTTGTTACTGTTGTCTGATACGTTTTCTGCTTGATTTGAATTATAACTGCACGATGATTATTAACCAGCTGCTAGCTAATGGATAAATCGCATTGTGTGCAGAGATACGGTCGAATTCAGATGAGAGAACCTCTCCTGT
>JAODJU010000085.1:2696960-2709255 GCA_026776725.1 Gnathonemus echidnorhynchus
CATGCGGTATTCTCACACATAAGACAAAATAAAAAATAAGATTATTATAAGAGTAAAATTGCCTTTGACGTGGTTGTGGCCACTTAAAATAACTACTGTATATCTAGTTTGGATAAGAAAGAATCAGTGAAGCTGATAATATATTTCTAAATGGATTATAAAAACAGCCAAGCCTGTATATTTCTGGTGGTATTGATTATGCCATGATATCTGACCTGTGATGTCACTTGTTTGTGCTATAAATGAATCCATTTAAATTTTACGTGCGATATATACATATATATTGAATTGGGAACTGAGCTGCAGATTTTGTCTGCTGTCTACCTGTGTTGAATCGGTGATAGAATATTCTCATTCTATACTCTGGAGAGGTACAGCAGTCACACGAATTCACCTTTGCCAACACACACTGGGCAATAAGACACAGAAGTACTTAAAAGCTGTTTTGTTCATAGGTCCTGGCTAATTTTGTATCTGAATAAAATCTATACATGGATGAACCTCCGCTGACGTAAATAGGCAGGGAGGCATAATTGTACTCATGTTATCATTTTTGCTTTTTTGTTTTGAATATTAAAAAATGTTACTTAATCAGTTTATTATTAAAACTATGAGCTGTTCTCACGGACATTTTGTAAATGGAATGTGTGCTAACTGGTTTATTTTTTTGGGACTTTTTAAATAAAACGAGTGAAAATCTTGTTGCTGTTTTATTCTGCTGCACATGCTTGGTTTGTTTATTTATTTATTTTCCGTAAGCCAGCGAGGGACAGGAACTTGATTTCTTCAATTGTGTGAGTGTGGCATGGTGAGGTTAAGTTATATTAAAACTTAAAGCGTTAACGACGATAAACAGTTACTTATGCAGAGAGTAACCTCTTGCTGTCGATTCATTAACAACTCTAATACACCCCAAAATGAAGCAAATTAAATGCCCATTGCACCAAATGTAGAAATATACGTTATCTATGGAACTTATATTGTTGAGGATTCAGGTAGCACAACAAATATAATTTAATGTAAGTATAACGATGTGTAGCAAGGTGCAAATGGTGTATTTTTTACCATGGGTTGCTATGGTGTTAATATATTTCAGGACACAATACTGCTGGTAATGTAATAGCATATAATTAACTCAACTGGAAAAGATGGATAGAAATGTTTAAGTGAATTATAAAAGATAATATGTGACTTAATTTAACTTTAATGACAAACATGGTAAATCCCAGCATGCACCATTTGATGCTGTTTGATTACTGTAGACAACATATCTCATCTATCTATATCTATAATCAAAGAAATACAGAAACAGGAGATGCAGATTCATTTGCGAATACAGAATGATGCCGGAATCAAGGATGACTATTCCTTTAAAGGTAACTGACAGCATCATTTCTTAAAGTCAGGATACTCGATCCTGCAGAATGTGAACATTAAATGAACCCTTTGAAATGTAATATACTGATATATACCCTATTTTTTGGTGGAGGTGGTGCTAGAAAATTGGGTCATTTTTCAGCTGAGTCGACCTTATTCCGAGACATTACAGGACTGCAGAAATTCCTGCGAAAGGATATGAGTACCTACCAGGAGAAAAAGCCAAAAAACTGTTATAGGTGCACAGCTGTGAGAATGCGCATGGCATGTTGGATCCTTGTACTCTGGGATGTGGATCTTTGGAGAGTGCAGTCCAGCTGTCGACCATTTCAATGAGTCTCTCTTGGCAAGCTATACTGAGACAATCCACTTATCTTCTATACTGCTTCTGCTGTATAGGGCCATCATAACCCTACAGTATCTTGGTTATGTGACTTGGTCTTGTGATCTTACAGGCTATCCTATGAATCACCCGACAGCCACAGACTCAATTTAGGTAACGCTTTACCTGAAAGGACACAAATAATGTAGTATTGTGCCCTTACTTGTGTATTAGTTAATCACAAACTAAGTCTTAGTTACATACTGATGTTAATTCATCATTAATGAATCGCGATGAATCTTTCATCCCAAACACTTACTATATTTTTGTTACTCTAATTATGTAAACCTTTGTGAACTACTGAAGGACTAAGTCATGATTAACACAAGTGAAATACTGATCTCATCATTTGTTCATCATTAATGAATCGTGATTAATCTTTTATCTGAAGTAGCCAGTATATTTGTTCATGATTTGTACTTTAGTACCAGCTGAGTTATTACTAAGTATCTGTGCTCCCTGAAGTAGAGTGTTACGGCAAGGTATAAATACCAGTGGAATGCCTAGACCAGTGTTTCCCAACCCGGTCCTTGGGGACCCCCTGAAGGCCCATATTCTTGCTCCCTCCCAGCTCTTTACTGGGAGTTGGGAGGCAGCAAATATGTGGATTGTCTAGGGGTCCCCAAGGACCGGGTTGAGAACCACTGACCTAGTGGAAAAACACAATACAAGAAGGATGTGCAAACTGCACACACAACAGCGGTGGCAGCTGAAATCAAACCGCCAGTGTTGTAAGGCTATGGCGCTACCCACAGAGCCGCAGTTCTGTGACTCATAAATCCCTGTATCGTTTTCATAGATTATTTAAGTTAGAATATCCAGGAGTTCATCAAAAATTAATAAAAACACGAGTGAAAGTGACGGGGAGCACAGGGGCGGTGAGATTTGCATATGGTGTGGCAAGAACTCGCATAATTTTGCGTGAAACAAGATGCGACAGAGATGGGGGGTTGGGGGGGGGGTGGAAGCCGGGAAACCTATCTGGCAGCTGTTGAGAGTCGCCCGAGGAAGCCATCCCTCGAAAAGCAGCACTGGAGAGACTGTCAATGTCATGACGATGAGACAGGTAAGAACAGCCAATCGTCACAGTGACATTATATTATAATATTGTACCTGCTGCTCTAGTCATTAAAAAATGGTCATTTGTGGTCATATTATAGATACCTTGCATATATTTATAATATATACATTAAATCTCTTCTTCTCAATCTTAGTTTGAATCACTCTAATGACGATCCTCAGCTGTGTGGCCCAATTTTCTTCTCAACAGTCTTATAAAGCTGCAAATAGAGTTTGTTCTGTGAGACTGCCAGTACATTCTGATCATATGACTGTGTGGCATCTGTATTTTTTGTGTGTGTGAGGTAACATCCTGTTTGCCCCGGTTTCCACTTCCTGTTTAAGAGCTTTGTGGCTGAAAACGTATGAGCTTTGTCAGCATTCCTTGCATTAAACCTTGTTGACTTTCAGATTCGCTGTCCCGGATTTTGTGGTGATGCTCCTGCTCCTTCACTGAACATTGGAGCTTCCACATTGTTTAAAGAACAATGGGATCAAAAGTCATCACAACTCCATACAGCAGGAGCAGCTATGGATGGAGGAATGAAAATATTGAAAATTGACACTGTTTTGCAGCAAGGGAGGGAAAAAATGGCCGCTCTGTTTTGTGAGGACAGCAGGGTGTGCGCTGGTTAAGTGGTAAGTTATTGTGCCACAGTTGGGACAAGTGCGTGGGGGACAACAGGACAAAATACAATGCAATGCAAGGCAAAATACAGTGCAATACAAGGCAAAATACAGTGCAATACAGGACAAGAAGCTGTGCAATAAGAGGTCAAACAGTGCAATATGGGGACTGAAACAATAAATACACAATAAATAAATTTGTAGCAGTTTGAGGTCCTAAGCAGTTGTGTTACTCCCCCCCCCCTCACCATGATGCAAAGAGGCAGCAGTAGAAGTTCACAAGAGTTTTGGTTCCCAAACCAAAGCTCTTTAGCCTCTTCAGGAATGAGCCTTCCTGAGGGTGCAGCTGGTGTTTACAGACCATGGGGGGGTCAATGATCTAGACGCCCAAGAACCTGCAGCTGCCTCTGGTCTTTCTGACGTCGACGACGATTCCCTTTGTCTGGTCGACGTTCAGGGAGAGAGTCGTAACCTCGGTAACTGCTCTTTGAAGTTCTAGGAAACCATGTTTCCTCTGGATCGATGGTCTTGCTGCTGCATGCTTGACTAAAGTGCTAAGTTGGAATTGCTCCAGTAAAACACCAAGCCATTAAAGACAGGAAAAAAAACGCAGAGACTCTAGATACATGGGTCACCTCAGTAGCATCAAAATAATAACAGGTAATGTCACCTAATTTCTCAGTGACACAAAAATATCATGATTCCACCTGATAAGATTGGCAATTATATTCTAATCCTTAATATATGATTTATTACATTTTAAGATCTACTGTGCCACAATGAGCAAGCTCTTGCACCTTCATGGATTTATACCTGTCAATAATCATTCCAATGATTGAGTGAATGTAAAATATCTTAATAGTAGAAAAATCAACAAAATGCTTTATTGCTCTTTCTGTTGCAGGAAAGAGTATTTAATTAGCTATTGATTAGTTAACCATGATTAACTAGCATTATTTGTTTTACTAGGCCTACAGATACTGATACAATCTCTATTACTTTCTTACCACATCCCTAACCGAACATGAAGTATTTCCTGCCATGTGCCCCAAAATAGATGAGTTTTATTGCAATCATTTTTAAAAATAATTATTAATTTTGTTTTTGATTAATTTGGAGGTTTCTCCACATGCCTCCAAGGACCCCTGCCGGAGGGAGCCGGATATTTTAGAGGCAACTATTTTTAATGAATTTTATGCTTTAACCACCTTGAAGGTCTGAGCTGTTGTTATGGAAATGGGATTCAGGAACAGTTATTGTATTTTCCAACACTGGAAGCACAGAGTCATTTCAAAAACATACTGAAAGGAGTGAGGAAAATTCTTAACAAAAATTTCAGCCTGGGGTTGCACATTTGTTATAGACATGTTACAGTTTGATAACCATATACCTGGATATAGCACACAGGAATTGGCGACAACTATTTGATTGTTAGCAAAGCAAACCAATTTTACATGGTTTGCTACTAGACTTTAAAATATACATGGGGTGGACAAAACAACTAACATCACATAAAAACAGGAGTTTAAAATGGACTTTTAAGTAGCTACAGAAGTCTGATGTTGGAGAAACAGACGAAGGGTGGCTCTGTTCCTTATTTGGTCTGCAATATTAATGTACTGTTAGCTGTTTCTATTATTTTATCCACCTCATTTATGTTTTATGTTGAAAGCTCCAGCTTCACCACATCCCTGTATGGAAAATGGATGGATGGATGGATGGATATTTCACCTTGATAAAAATTAATTTAGATGGCTTCAGATGTACGAAAAGAGGTGAAATTTGTGTGGCAAATTCGTGTATTTTTAATACTGAGTTTTTTTTGGACAATACCAGAGGTTGAACCCCGAGCTGGATTCCATCACAGTGAGAACCAGGCACGTGAGTTTTACTGGCACCTAGACTGTGTGGCATCTCCAGCCGCTCTCCTGGAAGGTCACATGACTCCAGGCTGGAGTGCGTACACCTGCGCACGTTTCGTTATTCAGCTGCTCCGGCAGCCTGCCTCACTTCCCACGTCATCCTCTTGCTGGCGCCAGTGAGCCGAAAGAGACACGCTGCTTCCTGCATGAGACCAAAACACACAATCTCACCTCATGGGTATGAATAGCATGCCATTGAGACTGAAACACTTATTAAAACACATTATTTCACTGTGTAACTCTGCCAGTTGGACCTCTGTGCCTGACAGGAAGATCTCCAGTTCACATCCTGTACTTGGCAAGAGTAATCACATCACCTCTGGGTCTGTGAGCAAGGCCCCTAACCCTGAAAAATGCCCCAGGGACTCTCGATAAAAGGCTGATCCTGTGATCTGACCCAAATCTTTGCTTTCTCTTGTATATGTCTGTGTGTGTGTGTCTCAGGAGAGCAAGACAGGCGATGATTGGATTTCGTCGTCTTGCTACCTGTGCAATGACAATAAAGACATTCTATCCTAAAAGTCACTTGGCCAGCAGTGGACTTCGAAACGGGACACATTGCAGAGAGCACATATTAAAGAAATGCAGATGCATGTATTTTTTATTTTCGAACGAATGGCTTACTGTACTTGTGACTGACAGGCTAATGTTACACGAAGGAGAAATACTGAGACTGGAACATTCATTAGCACAGGTGGCTAATGGTTATGAGCAACGGCATTTAATGAGAAGTATTACATGCTAACAAGCTTACTTTCTGTTAAAAGCAATTTACAAAACAAACATCCTACTATAAAATAAGGATAATAATGACGACAGGCCTCCAGAACTGGGAGTTTGCTAACTGGCTCATTTGTGTCTTTAATTTGCGTATCACTTGTGACTTTGCGTGTCTGTGTGTGTGGGTCAGATATGCATTACATTGTGGGGACCAACAAGGGGAAACTCAATTTTATAAAAATCTATGACTGCAATCAAAACACTGAAAATTCCAAAAGTCTTGTACTTGGTCTGGTTACTTTTTTTTTAGGTTAGGACTGGGTAGGAGTTAAGGGCGTCATAGTTGGGATTAGAGTTTTCCCCATAGAAATGAATGGAGAGTCCCCACAAAGATATGATTACAAACTTTGTTTGTGTGTGTGTGTGTGTGTGTGCTGCACACCGCCCTGCAGAAACAGGCTCCAGGTCCCCACACAGCCCTGCCCAGGATAAGCAGTTTGAAGATGGATTGATATTAATAGTAAAACTACATTTTTTGTTCTTAGCATAAATGGTATTACCCCCCCCCCCCCCCTCCCCGGCATTATGTATTCATGCTATAGCGGTAATTAGTTCACATGCATCTTACTCATCCTCCTGATGAAATGGACCTCATTTCATTATCATTTCAACAGGTTGCAGAATCTGTGAAGCGTGGCAGCTGCCGACTGCCCACGTTCCTGCAGCAGGAGAAGCTCCTCCGGCACATGCCTGCTGGTGCACGTGTTCCCATAATGCACCAGTAACTTCCATTTTAGGCTTCCGTTAAAGAAAACGGAGAGATCTAATTGGTTGATATTACGCATGCAAATGAAAATCAATTACATCTCCAGTTAGGATCACAGTGACCCAGAGGCTCTTGGAAAGAATTCAGATCTTAGACGTGGTCTATTGCAAATGTTGCTAATCAAACAGAAGCTAGTAATTCACGGTAATGTAGAGCTAAGTAATGTAGATGTATTGTAATGTAGAGCTAAGTAATGTAGATGTATTGTAATGTAGAGCTAAGCTACATGTTTTGGTAGAACAGACATTAGACAATAAAATTAAGTGGAGCCTTACTGTTTCACCTGGGAGTAAGTAACCTTTTTAAGGTGAAACTTATTGCTTTTATTTTAATGCCGCCTGACGCTGGGTCACCTTCTGTAATGATCACAGCTGACGAGGAACCCAAAAGTAATGCAGATAAATATCGACTCTTTCCCAGTGGGAAGAATTCACGCTTCCCGAGAATGCAAACACTTTGATGAAAAAGGGAACGAAGCCATTTCGGATATTGATTCCGGTAAGCTAGCTCTTGTGTGTGTGTGTGTGTGGGGGGGGCTGAAACACAACGTCAGGACCACTTCATCCAATGAAGATTATTGAGAATGGAACTGATATCCATGTGTATTACATATTATATCAGAGTCTCGGTTAGAAGGGTGACTCTGGTTGGAAACACTGGATCCTCAGACTCCAAGGTTGAGGGTTTGAATTCAAACTGTTTCTTCATTCATCCCATCTTGCGTGGCTTTCCTTTGGAGATTCACATTTCCTCATAAAAACAAACTGGTAGGCTAACTGGGATCTCCATTCCCTGTATAGTGTCCATGTGCCCTGTGTGTAACAGGCAGTCCATCCATCCAAGGTGCCCCCCTGTCATCTTGACTAGAGTAAGTAGCTGGAAGATGGATGGTTTGGGCACAGATGCTGCTCCCTCAAAGCGGACATATTTTATTATGGTTATATCCAAGATGTGAAAACTGGGCCACTGGTCATATATAATTATTTCAGATACTGATTTTAGCGTCGTGGTGCGGTGGTTAGCACTGTAGCCCCAGACCTCTGAGACCAGGGTTCGAGTTTCCAACTTAGCTCCATGTGTGTGGAGCTTGCATGTTCTCCCCGTCTCATTGTGGGGTTTCCCCTGGGTACTCAGGGGCTGACTTGCATCCATAGATGGATGGATGAATAGATAGATAGATGGAGTGTCTTCAACATACATATGTTTTTTTGATACCATAGCAACATGCTAGCTATTGCAAAAAAGGGAGTGACTATATTACTCAGGTTCTAAATAAAGAAAAGGTGAAGATCACATATTGACGCATTAGCTAAAATCAGTCCATCAAAGTTATGAACCGATCCCATAGAGGCTTAGCCCAGCTATAAATGTGATTTACGTCATGTAGGTACTGCAGCGGGTCACAAGGTGAGTCTCCCAGTCTCCAAGGTGAGGCTTTTAGCGCCCTCTGTTGGTTGGCTCCTGACTTGGCAGTTAAGAGTTCAGCCAATGACACAATTACGACATAAAAGCAAGCGCTAAACCCAAGGGCTGCAGTTCAATTTACTTCAACAGATTTCAGAATTTGGGGAACTTACACATGCACAAGACATGCTCTGGAGCGAACCCCCTTTGTAAAACCATATTAAGAAGCACTTTTAAATTATTTAACAAAGTTAAATCCACATTTATTAAAGGAAGAAAGACAAAGAAAGTTCTTAGTTGTTCTAAGTTTTTAAAAGAGTCAGTGGAGTATTTATGCATATATTTTGCACTTTCAACGGGCAAATTTGTTTCTTCTTCATAAATATTTCAGATTGTTCTTCCGTAACGTACAGGGTGCTGTCAGATGTGTAATGAAGTAAAGGGTGGGGGTCTATCTTCAGTTATGTAGTGGTCTATATCCAAAGTGAAGCAGTGCATCACACAAAAATGTGACTATTTATTGTTATTAATTATATGAACATGTTTTGGGTTTTTTTTTTTTATTACAGCAATTTTCCTATCTTACAGCACCATTAGCCAAATAAATTATAGAATAACTCTGTCTAGACTATTGTAACCCTTTTTCTGAAGGCAGCTCATTAATCCCGGCTGCGATACCTTCAGTGCCTATGCGTTACTGCACACTTCCTGCCAGCTAAAAACTAATAAGGGTCCCACAAAGGCTACTTAGCAGAATGGGCCAGTTAGCAACCCAAGAGTGTTCACACGGCTTCTCTATCACTGAAAGCTGATTGCATGCAAGGTCAGTTGCTCCCCTTAGCTCTGTAGTCTTGGTACGTGCAGTCTTGGTAAAATTATATTCATTTATTCCGCAAACCCTTTGATCGAGAGCAATGTATAATTAGGGAAAGCTTGAGGTCAACCTCTGTCCTTGGGGTTAAGGGTCTTGCTCAAAGACTCAGTGTTGTTATGATTACTGTGCTGGCTATGGGACTTGAATCAACAACCTTCTGGACCTGGGCACAGATCCAATTTTGCTCACCTTGGCACTGTCTGGTAGAGTTTCTGTGTTTGTAGAGCAATTTGTCACAGGTCACATGGCTTCTTATGAATATATAATGTTACGTAAATATGGTAACATGGTAATTCTGCTCAGCCTCGTTAGGGACTTACGAAGCGTGTCAGCTACAGATGTGCCAGACGCAGAGCGACCTGAGTGTGTGGTGTATGGGGTCGCCGTGTCTTGGGCTTTCAACACAACGTGTAAACAGGCTGCGTAAACAGGTGCTTCACGGGGCCCCGTCTGACAGTGCGCTGTGCTCCGCTCCTGGGGACCGTGAAGTGTGTGACCGCAGGTCCTCCTGGAGAGACGGCATGAGAGAACAGCGTGAAGATCTGCCCTCATTCTGCTTCAGCTACTCCAAGGGCTGTGAAAAATCTACCCAGTCAAAAGCTACCCATAGAAAGATTTATTTGTACTAATTTGTACTAATCTCTACATTTTAGAATAATTATAAAGACATCAAAACTATAAAATAACATACATCAAATTATGCACTGACCAAAAAAGTACTAAACAAACAAAAAATTCACTTGTTGGGGGGGGGCAGATCTGTGGGTTGAGACTCAGAAGGCTGCCGGTTTAAATTCCACCACTGCGCCCTTGAAAAGGCCCTTAACCCCAATTGCTACAGGGACTGGCTGACCCTACTTCCTCCTCTGTGCCAGGTTCATAAGTACTCCTGGGACACTTAGCTGTACTGACGGAGGTCACACATATATGCTGAGCCCTCATTGGCCTCTTTTCTTTGACTCTCTGGTTAGGTCATGTCACATGACACTGTCACTCTCCTTTGTAGGTGGCTTGGCGTGCCCAGACTTTTGACTGATACTGTATGTATTTTTATGGCAACATTTAGCATGCAGATGTTTCACGTACATAACTGCCCTCTGATGGACATGCATCCCTTCCAGAGTGACAGGATATATCTCTGCCTACCTCCCCACCGCATGTTTCTGACCAGAATAAAAGTTAGAAGATGGATGGATGGATGGACATAACATTACACCTACTAGTCTATGTGAACAACTGAACAATATGTCCATCACCAGCATGCAAAACCATCTAGCATGATCTGAGGTGAATTGTGGCATTTTCAGCTGCCAGCACAACTTACGTCTCACAAATCAATCTCGATGAATTAATTCCTGATTAGCAATTAGTATTAAACTAAACAGTACATGGGTCTTGTATAGGTACCAAGTGCTGACTTGTAAAATCTGTGCCAAGTCGCAGTAACATTCCCAGTAGTGGAAGAATTCCATATCTGAGAGAGAATCTGCTTCCCTCCATTCCTCGGCCAGCCACACTGGCTGAGCTGCAAGTTTAAATGCGACATGCAAAGGTGGAAGACTGAGAGCCCAAATGCTCTTACATGCATCAAATACACCCCAAGATCCAAATATCTGACCCTTTTTAAAGTCTGCCATATACTTCCCAAGAATCTGAACAAATACCCCCATAAAGTCTGATATATCGCTGTCTGTAATTGTGGTTGCCCATGCATGAATGAGCTTGTGACTTATCTACTGTCTGAGGACTGCGCTCTGAAATCCTGCAGTTTATAACTGCAGTGTGCAGTAAAGCAGCATTCCAAGGGAAATGGAATTTTACTTGGGCATCCATTTGCTACCAGTTATCCAGTGCAGGATCACAGAGGGGGACTTGGAGCCAGTCCCGGGCAGCATAGGGCACAAGGCAGGTGTGTGACCTAGACAGGATGCCAAGCTGTGATAGGGCACACACACACACACACACACACACACACGTGTTTGTAATTATATCTTTGTGGGGACTCTCCATTCATTTCTATGGGGAAAACTCTATCCCCAACATGACGAACTTAACCCCTACCCAGCCCTAACCTTAACCTTAAACTAAATTAAATATGAGACTTTTGGCATTTTTACTTTTCTGATTGCATTCACAGATCTTTGTGGGGACCTGAAAAATGGCCGCCACCTCGTCAAAATAACAGGTTTTTATCACATTGTGGGGACATTGCTCCCCACAATGTAATATAAACCTAATCCACACACACACACATATTTGTATCCATATCTTTGTGGGGACCGTCCATTCATTTCTAAAGGGAAAAACCCTAATCCCAGCAACAACAACCCCTACCCAGCCCTAATCTTAACCATAAGCAACCAAAGAACTACAAGACTTTTGGCATTTTTAGTTTTTTGATTGCACTCACAGATTTTTATAAAATTGAATTTCCCCTGAATAACCCATAATTATTGTGGTTCCCACAATGTAATGTAAACCCAGATCTCTCTCTCTCTCTCTCACACACACACACACACACACAGTGGCAAGTTAAGCCTGTGTCTCTGATCGGAAGGTTGTTGGTTCACGCCCTGGACTTGACAGAATAGTTATCTGTCCATTGGAACATAAGCAAGGCTCTTAATCCCCCTAAAAGGGCTCCAGCGGTGCTGAATAAGAGGCCCAAAGCTGCAGTCTGACCCCAAACCCAAAGGGATATGCCAAGAGAAGCATTCCAATGTACTTGGCAAATAATTTCAAGCACATAAACACACCCTAAGGCAATTTAGAGATACCGATTCACCAAACAGGGACACAGTTCTAGCACCACCACCCCCCCCCCCACCACACTGGAGATGTGAGGTATCAATGCTAATTTTTGCACATCCATGTCACCCAATTTCGGTTGCATAACCTATGAAAAATTCACGGGCTATTATCTCTAACAGGAAGTTAAGTCTATATAAAATGTGCTATGTGCAGAATGAGCCAGGACAGGTTTGTAACACAACAAATAAGTGAATATATTTCAGAAGAACAGCTCCCTTTACAGCCTGACCCCTCCTGCCCATCTCTGCCCCCCCCCCCCCCCCCCCAGGGATACCATGATCCAGAGCCAGGAG
>JAODJU010000085.1:2716115-2736678 GCA_026776725.1 Gnathonemus echidnorhynchus
GGGGGCGTTCAAACATGTGATTTTGCTATATGGCTATGTGATTGCATTGGGCTGAGGCTGGACTGGGATTAAAATTCCCAGTCATACATACCAATGATATGTATGTGGGGTGGGGGGGGGGGGGCATGATGAATTTTGCGGCCCACAAACCCATGGTGTCACCGGGAAAATGCCCGGAATGCCAGATGGCCAATGCAGGCCGGCATGGGGGGGCATGTCACATCGGTGGATCTCTCATCGGATTAAATCTCCATTACCTGCATGAAACAGAACATTATCAGGAACAGCAGTTTAGATTGTGCATGTATACATGAATGTGAGTGTGGTATTATCACAGCGTCCCCATTCCCAGCAGATTGGAGCCGCTCAGATACATTCTGAGCCCTGTCTCCCAGTAAGGAAGTTCAAAGTACATTACGTGGCACATTTCCAGTAATGGAGAAAAGCCACAGAGATATGTTACCAGGAGCAGAGGGACGGCTGTAGCAAGAGGCTACTGGCGATGCTGGGAGGAAGGGTTCAGCACAAACGGAGGCTTTCGCAGGAAGAATCGAGGGCAGATAAAGGTCCCTACGCTCACTGTCGCTAAAACAGGACACCGGCTAAGAACCGGCAAATGAACTGATCTGGGAAATGGAAGAGAAAAAAGAAACAGACTCGGGTGGCTGAAATGACAAGAAATGGTGTGAAGATGTGAGTCTGTGCTATGAATCTCGAGCAAGCAGGAAGGTAAAAATAAATATTCATCCAAATAAAGTCATGCATTTGTCAAATTGACAAATGCTAACAAATACCAATACTTTTCAGTGTTGTGTTTATGCATTGCATACAAAATTATTATTATAAGATTATTGCATGTAAAGTGCACTGCTATGTGGGATGATTGAATGTATCTCTTAAAACATGGTCCTTGGGGACCAGCAGACAGCCTGTGTTTTTGGAGCAAAAATGTGGACTGTCTGGCAGGGAGCTGCGAGGGAGCAAAAACATGAACTGTCTGGGGGTCCCCGAGGACCAGGTTGGGAAACACTGTCTTAAAATAAGCTTGCGTGGTGAAGAAGGATGGCCTGTACCTTATACAGTGCAAGGTAAATTTACCAGTATTTAGCAGAATTTTGGACACAGTTTGGTGTGCATAATAAAACAACAGCATTTCACTGGAATCGACTTTGGAATTTACAGATCAATAAATAAATTTATGAGCCAGATCTTGTCCCCAACTGGAAGTCTGGGCGTATATTAACAAAGAGTTAAAATGAAAATTAAATCAGGGATTAAAGCAACCTTCATCCTGGAAGTCACAGTCACCGGTTTCATGTTCCATGTGCAAGTTCCTGGTCTTAAATTCCGATCCAGTGTCCTTTTGCCTTCTAACCCTAACCCTGACATTTAAGATGGAGTGAAATGCGTCTCCCACAGAACCTGCCCATCTGCTAGAAATTCACCCACCGCCTGCACCACCCCCACTCGAATCCGCCTCCCTCTACCAGGGCCTGTTCTCCCCCCGCTCTTCAGTTCACCTCTTTCCAAGGGGCAGTCCCGTTGAGGCTAGTTACATGTTCATTCAGGTTAATAAAATGGGACAGGCCAGCATTACCACCACGGAGCCATCAAACCTAATCAAGCATAGCCCCCCCCTTCACCACTCTCCCCGGTCAGACCCTACTGGCTCCTCCAATGAGATCGCAGATCGGCGTCGACGCCCACAGCTCGAAGGCACATCCAATCGAAGGCAGTTCGTCCTTCTTGCCATTGAGTCGTAGGTCACCTCCTTGCGGGCCACTCCCCTCGGATCGCTCCAAAAGTATCCTAATTAACATCTCTCGCTAAGCGCTCACTGCTCCAAGTTAAAACGGAGCAGGAGCACAAAAGGACGACCCGTGCTGCGTAGTGGGATTGTGACGAAGGTGGTGAGGGCCCCGTTTCAGAGCTTCACATCCAAAGGACACGTGTGTGACTTGAAACAAAGAGCCTGATTTCTGTCGGGGGTTATTAAAAATGATGGTGTGGTCTTTGTGTGGTGTTGCAGCAGGTCAAACTCGGGGGTCTTTGTAGTATACAGTCATGTAGAATACAGTCATAACCTGGCACTAATAAATACCTCCATCACTTCCTTGCATTAGAAACAGAAATAGGATGTTGAACCAGGATAAAACAAGCACCTCTGGGGCTGTGAAACAACACTTTAGAATATGTTTATACGTGTTATTTACAATAATGACACATCGTGGTTGGAAGCAAAAGACAAGCATACTTAAGACGCAGCGGGGGCTGACTGCATTCTGTCTCTTTTCTCCTCTTGCATCATTTCTCTCAGTTTTCCATATCATCTATATCGGTTCGTGCCGCTTAAATGAAAGTCTGCCGTTATAACAGAGCGGAAGACAGTTGTGTGGTTTAGGAAATCGACTTGCTGATTGGTCATTGGAAGCTGCTGAGTCAGATGATGAGAAACCCACCCTGGAAAAGGATAGCTAACCTTCTTTAAGAACGGACAGGTGAGATCCGTAAGTCGCTCCGCGGAAAACGTGAGAGATCCCAGCATAAATGTGGCAGGAACTGGGATATCGTGCAGGTTTCATGAATCCCGAGTGGAGAAGCTGACACGAAAGGCACACAGTGACAGCGTCTACGATAAGAGCCCCCTCCCCCGCACTTCGGTCTCCGCTTTGGGCGTCGCCGTTGCGTGACGGATGCTTGAGGCCCTGCCAGCAGCCAGTATGAGATGCTCAGATAACAGCCCCCTTTTTCCCTCGGAGACAGACCTATTACATCCTGGGGAGGATGGACAGACGATCGATTTCGGTCAGACCTAAAAATATATGTGCTTAGGGCCCAGAAACTTCTAAGCCAATACTTTTACACAGGCCAACAGCTTTTGGCCATACTTTGTTGTCATTTCCATGATCAATGGCCGCAATTCCTACAGCCGGGTGGCGCAGTGCATCGGTAGGTTGTGAGTCCAATGCCCACCCTGGCCTGCACATTCTCACTCACATTTGCGCAGGTTTCCAAAAAGCATGTGCTTAAACGATGGCAACACTTACTTTCACAATATATATATATATTGCAATAGGTATCACAAACCGTAATCTGCCAGACTTGCCCTTGGTACATTATTTCACAATTTTCTTTAAGGTCAGCTGGATGCCAGCCTTCCAATTGTTGCTCACGGCTTAAAAAGACTCAATCACAATCAGATTAAGAGAATCAGACACTCTCCAGTCCCCTGGATAGAAACAGCATCGCATCCAACTAAAAATAAACTCATGCGCTGTTGTTATGGAGACAATTTAATGTGCTTGCTGAAATAAAAGGAAGCTCCCACACGTCACCGTGGAGACCGGAATCTACACAGGAATATTTGTAGTTATAATGTCCTTACACCTGTATGTTAAATACCTTACTAGGAGTAAATCCTTAACAGATCTCTCATCTTAAATTACCTTATGGATGTACTATAGTCTGTGTATTTAAGGCTTAGCTTGTTTACACTTCGCATTGTCATTAGATATGAACAAGTATCAAGTAATACATTACGCTGCCTGGAATCAAATCTGGTCCCCCAGCGTAGCTGATCAGATGTACCCTAGCATCTCACCCTGGGGTGCCTGGGATTGGCTCTCTCTCTCCCCCCACCCACCGCGACCCCAACCGGATAAGCGGCAAGAAGTTGGATAAGCATTATGTTTTTCCTTCAATAATACATATGCTATCAAATGTATTCCAAGCAAAGCTGTAATGTGAACAATGTTATTTGAATTGTTATGAATTTAATGTGCTTTTACAAAGAACAAAGGGACATAAATCTGGACGCTGTCCCTCACCCCCTTAAAGTGTCCCTTCCGATTAACTGCTCCTCCGTCACGCTGCGCATTACCCCTTGCGCACAGTGAGATAAGTTTTTTGTCAGGGACAGCAGCACGGCGAGTTCTGATTGGTCAGACGCTGCACAGCTAACAATCAGATTATGGTTGTATGAAATGGATGGAGTTCTGCTGTTCTAATGCTGTTTGCTTTTGTTGGCTGAAACTCTGAGCTGTCGTCTGTTCCTCCACCTCGGATGCCTTTCTGGGGTTGGCTGGGGTTTTGAAGCCCGTGACGGCATTATCCAATCATTTGCTTGAGGACACTAAGCCCCGCCCTCCCCTGCATCTTCTCCGCCCTTGGCCGTAAAGGTAGGCTCCTTGCTACATCTTGCCAGATGAGGCCCTTTCTGTTCCGCATCTGTCGTGTCTCCGACGCTGTAGTTCAGGGCCAGATCGTTCCAGTACCATGTTCATTCAAGTGAAACTGGATGCCAACGCTGGTTTTGTCGTCTGTAATGTTACCCGAGTCCCTTCAATCTGGACGAGCACCAATTATTTTCCACATGTTTAAAATCCCAATATTGATGAATTCAACTCAAACATGAGATAATGCTAATCGTGCATTAATAAATCTGAATCAAATCTGCAGGACCTGCTCAGCATTCCCTGCTTGTTCTTGCTGGTTCCAGAGACTGATTTATTCGGATGTAGCCACATTTGTTCAAAAGGATCTTTGGCATAGTATTTACAAGATGATGCCCTTGTGTGTCAGAAAGATGCAGGGGAACGTCGCGTCACACAGCAGGGAAGCTGGCAGCGTAAATAAATTCCATCCAGCACGTTGCAGAGATAAAAGTGGTGTTTTTTTTTAGTGTGAGACAGATCTGGATCTGTTGACGTGTGTGAAGCTACACTGCTACCAGATAGCAGCCAAAAGGGAGAGCTAGCTGCACTCTGCCATCTGCTTCCCGGGCGTGATGGATGTAAGGTCACATTCGCCTTCATTTGTCTTACAGCGCCACCGTTTGACCCATAGTCTCGCTTTATATGCTTTTTTTTTTATTGATTGATTTATTTGACTTCCTGTTTGCTTTTTATGGAGCGATTATGCGGATGTTGGGCTCATAGCTTCAGATCAATTATATCTCAGTGTATTATGTGTGCTAAAAGTCTTGCATGAAAGAGAACAGAAATAAAATACACTTTTAAAAATAAATGCAGCAACCTTCCCTCATACTTCTGCTGTACTCTTAGGTATAGATAGATGAAAGAAAGAAAGAATGAAAGAAAGAAACCTGTGCATGTCATATGTGAACATATATATATATATATAGGTATATATAGGTATGTACATAGATATAGATGGATGTGTCCATGTATGTTTGCAGTCTCCAAAAGGATAACCTCAGTTTCATAAAAACCTGCGACTGCAATCAAAACTAAAAATACCAAACGTCTTGTATTTTGTTTGGGTACTTATGGTTAAGGTTGGGGCTGGGTAGGGGTTAAGGTTGTCATAGCTGGAATTACGGTTATGCCCATAGAAATGGATGGAGAGTCCCCACAAAGGTATAGATACCTAATCTGTGTGCGTGTGTGTGTGTATATATATATATATATATATACAGAGAGAGAGAGAGAGAGAGAGAGAGAGGTATACACACACAGATTTGGCAGCTCTGTCTTTGTGGGGACTCTCCACATACACACACAGATTTGGCAGCTCTGTCTTTGTGGGGACTCTCCACATACACACACAGATTTGGCAGCTATGCTTTGTGGGGACTCTCCACATACACACAGCAGCCTTACTGGCAAACCTTGGTGCCAGTTCTGTAAAACGCCACCTCTCTCGGCCAATTAGTGCTCGTCACACCAGAGCTTCGGTCTGATCCCATTCGCTCACAATATGGAGGGTTTGATAACTTGGAAAGATCCAAAAGCAAAAAATTTTTAAAAATCAGTCCGCGGGCACAGAAATGCTGCATGGTTCGCTCCTGGTTCCAGCTGGCCCCCCCCATCCCCGCGGTTCACATGGACCAGCCCCCCCCCCCCCCCCCAGTACTGTCACCCACGCATCAAACCCAAATGACTGCCACAATGGCATAAAAGACCTGTCAATCCAGCATCCAGTCACTGCGGATCTTGAACTGGGTCCTGTCTCTGGTGTGGATGGATGGTCACATGACGGACGCTGTTTAGCCTGTACCCCACATGGGATGCAGTGCGGGCAGGGGCTCAGATCGGGTGGGGGGGGAGAGGGAGATGGCTCACTCGATCTGCACACCTGGCCCACTCATCACCGTCACTTCACAAAGAGGTCCCTGACGGGGTGAGCGAAGAAGCGAGAGTGTGTGTCTGTTTGTGTGTGCGTGCATGTTTGTTTGTTTGTTTGTTTTACGGGGGGTGCCGGAGTGACTCCACAAACAGTCAGCGGCTCACACCGTTTATGAAGCGTGCATGCATTATGCATGACAACAGGCAAGAATGTGCAGGTCTTCCGCTTGCGTCCATTCGCACGTTCTTTTGGGACTGTTGCAGACTGTCAGCAACTGTGAATTGGTGCACAAAGACAGTACTTTGCCAAGATCTCTCTACATTCTCACAAAGCTACAGTTTATTAAATTTTCGCGTTTTAAATGGTGTAATAAAATTATTTTAATAGGTTTTCATATAGAGAAGGCCAAAGAAAGTAATGCATTTTAAAAAGGAAAGCTGATTATTAAAGCTTACTGTATGTTATTGTGCATCCCAGTGACTGCAGGTAATAGAATTCCCTGACAGTATTAAGATGCTTGTTTCTAAGAAACGATGTTGAGCACTGTAGAAATTATAACAAGATATGTCCTACAGAAGTGATCTACTGACTGGGGCAGAAGAGGCTCCGGGCCCCATGTGACAAGGATGAGCTGCTTCAAGATGGATGGATGGATGGAAGGATGGATGGATGGATGGATGGAAGGATGGATGGATGGATGGATGGATGTGTCCTACAGGCCTGCTCTGAACATAACGACTTTTCCTACATCTTCTGGTTTCTATGTATTCAGACATGAAGCCAAATTAAGCATTTTGCAATTATCTGAGTAAATTCTTCCATCCATCCATCCATCTTCCTACTGCTTATACAGTCCAGCGTGAAGGGGATCAAAATCTGAAAGCGCAAATCGCATGAAAAAGAAAATGAGTAGATAAGCGTGTGGTATCGCCTAGTTAGTCCCATTAACGGTGAGGGCAGGGAGAGCGGAGAGAGGTCTCCTCCACGGGGAAATAACATTCAGCAGAACCATCTAACTGGGCACAAAGGGAGTGAAACTGTCCTACTTGGAATTGCTCTTGGGGCACAAAGTATGACTCTTTCTGCTGATGTGGGAGGACAGGCCCTGTCTCCAGAAACACCACTGCACTGGGTACTCCACTGGCCCTTATATTGCACTGTATCCCCCCCCCCCGCCCCCCCCATTTCACTGGGGTCTGTCACAGTGAGGAAGCTGGCTATCGTAATCATACGAGATGACCGCATTGTTGTTCATATTGACCTTGTCATTGGATGCCTGGATTTAGATGCCAACTGTATCTCACCCCTCCCCAACCCCAAGAGGCGTCATTCATGTGAACAGCTCACTGCGCTCCTGCCAACCTGGCATATGGAATTCTGGGAAATCCCACAGAGTTTTTTTTCTCTCAAATACTCAGGCAACAGAAGATAGCCATTTTCTCTGTGGCCTTCAGATAAAGAGCAGCAGACTGAGTGTGAATCAGACTTTCTTCCTGTACTCTCTCCCCACGTTATCAGGGCAGCGGTAATCACCGCAGTGATGTTATATAAGCGCTGGCTTTAGCCTCGGCAGTCCTCCTCTCCCCATTGCTTTACAATGCGGCTGACTTGTCTTCACTTTCTGTTGTAATGGGTGCTTCAGGGTGCTGTTTTTTTAGATAGGAAAATAAAAAGGCATTGTGATGAATTTATGTTCTATAATTTTTCTTTATTTCCTTTTAAACTGGCGAAGTCTATCCTGCACTATAATTCCTTTGAGTCACGTTAAACCAAAAGGCGCATGTTCTCGCCGTAATCGGCGCCTAAGCTGATTTCTTTGGACTTTCGAAATATGTTAATTTCGAGTGCTTGTCTGTAAGCATGAGATATGCTTTTTCCCATTTGCAGCCCTTTGTTATTCCTGCTCGGAATCACACAACACAAATTTAACTCGGGGCAATAGAAGTTATTGTCTTTATTAGCAGAAGAAGGAAAATAGCAACAAATTAACGCATTTTACAGCTAGATCGGACTTGTGCAGCTGCTGTTCGAAAACACTCGACATGTCTTGCCATGCAGGTATAAACGAGGTTAAAAAAAAATAGGTACTCATGTTAGACTCCTGTTAAACCATGTATAAATTTGTTTACTTTTGTGATTGAGGCTTTTAACCATGTCAGAAAATAATGCAGCCTAATTTTAAAAAAATCACAATTCATTCACGGCTGTATCATCGAAAAGCAATAATACGCGACCGGCTTCCATAAGGGAGATACGCGAACCCCACGTTATATTCGTCACATTGGCTGTTAGAGGGTGTAAATGCATCCGTGTTTGCAATCCGGGGATGCTGCCCACTCACAGTCCATTATGTGTTAGGTAACCGCACACAATTTTAAATATTAAAAGAAAAGCAATATTGCCCTCAAGTGGGCATTTTAAAAATGTGACTTCTCTCCTTCTAATAATCAGTATACGTGCTTTCTGTAATTCAGAATATTTCGGATATATTACAAACCACTTTAGATATAATCATGTGATTTGACATTTTAGAACTCTGCAATCAGCGCTGACAGGTTTCTAATCTATGCATGTAAACGACGAGCGCTCGCGGAAGCAGGTTAGTACCGTAGCCACGAATTTGAGGGTGACGGTTACTATAGTCTCTCCCCCCGCCTCAATGTGCAGGTGTGGTGTTTGCATTTTCTCCTACTGTTTCTCCGGGTTCCCCTCTAAGTTTAAATGCCTAGAGGCATTTGGAAATGGTGACTCCCCATCAGTCAGTAGGGATCAGGCAATAGCGAACACGAGACTAGGTACAGCCTGGACAGGCAGCCAGTTCATTAAAGCACATACACAATCATGCTCTATGCCCCCCTATTCCAAATCTAGGCCTTGTTTTCCGTTCTCCCAGGTAGCTAGTTTAATAATTACTGATTCTGATTGGCCAGAGGCTTCACACCTGGCTCACAGGTGAAGGATGGCTGGAAAATCAGCAGGGCTCGGACCTTGCGGACCATGATTTGAACAGCCCTGCTCCTATGGGCGTTTTAAAGACATTATAGTTATTCTAACTGCATGTCCACGTGATACATGGAAAATAGGAGGCGGAATTCGAACCCACAACCCTGGGGATGTGAAGCAATATTCTCAAACCATCGTTTTAAAGGTTCTTTGAGAAGAACTTATGTTATTGTGCATATTTGTACAGTCTTTAGTGTTTTTGTTTCCGTGATCAGAATAGCGTCAAAGATATAATTATATAATTAAGAGCTATGAGTTTAAAGCTGCTTCTCCATGCTGCCAATCATTCGGATGCGACAGAATAAATACCTCAAGAAGAATGAATTATTCATAAACAAGAAGAGTCAAGCACTTAAGGCTGTAAGTATGCAATTGAGGCAAAATGAAGATGAAGAGTGAGACACCTAGCGGGGGAATTAGGTAAAAATCAAGTACGTGCTGCGTACGGGGGCATTTTAACTTAATTTCAGTTAATTATTATAACCCAACTCCTAACAGCTTGTGTGTGAAGAGGAAACAGCGAAGCAGATTTCATACAATGAAGACAGTGAATCACAGTTAATGAAATCTCTCATGATTAACTACACCACCGTGACCACGCACACTTCCGTGTTGTGCATCGCCGACATGCCATTAAAAATCTTTTAAAATACATAGATATCAAAGTGTATTCGAAGTTGCAATTTGAAAAAAAAAAACAAATTGTAAAATACACGTTAACCAGTCTAGTCAGTATTTTGGAATATAAGGACAGTCACGGCTTCTAAAAAGCAAACGTGTGATTGAAGTCAGGGAATTGCAGTCATATGACACCAGTCAGCTGGTTCAGCATGAGGAAATCCGCGATTCGCCGCTCTGCTTTGTTTAAAGGGGTGTTACTACCGGTATATACGCACTTTTAATGTTTACCTTGGGGTTTTAATTCATTTGTATACCGTTAAACACCGACGGGCATGTCGATCAGAAGTATCCAAAGCGTGGTTCTGATTTTAGCGACTTTATTCGGCTTGCTGTGCTGTCACAGTAACACTGATCCCGAGGATACTTTAGGTAAATCCTCTACACTGTTGCATCTGCTTCCCACTTCACAGTATTTGCGCTAAAATCGTGGGGATCACCGGCGTTTTGTCTTGCAGGAGTCGGAGGCCATGCCGAAGTCGGGTACGAGTCCGTCCGATACCTACTTATGAGCAATTCGACAAACACTACCAGCCTGACATACGGATTCATCGCATGCGCGATCTCTGTCACTTTTTACGGGAGCAATTTTGTTCCTGTGAAGAAGATCCACACGGGAGATGGTAAGGATCGTCTTGGATGTCGATGAATATCTGGTTCTTCTACAAGTTGGTACAACTATGATTTATAGCTGCATAGGTTTACAGAGTATAACAGAGTATTATTTGTCAACATCTCCCTGTCTAAATGGATCAATGTTGTTGACGATTTTTAATACCTGTTGGCCAGGCATGTTTTTCCAGTGGGTTCTTTGCGCGGCTATATGGACCGTGTCCCTGATCGTGAACTTGATTCTCAATTGCCCCAAATTCTGGCCCCTGGCAATGTTGGGAGGTGCCATCTGGGCAACCGGTAAGGCTGTTTCTGTGCTTGCAAGTGCCATTTTAAGAACGTGGTCTGGGGTCACATAATTCAGTGTGTCTGTATATATGCTTTGCTGTTATAGGAAACATCACTGTGGTACCAATACTGAAAACCATTGGCCTTGGACTGGGCATCTTGATTTGGGGGTCCTTTAATTTACTCATGGGTTGGGCGAGTTCTAGGTATGCTACATGTTTGTGAGATTTTTTATTATTGCATTTCTATAATAGTAATTTAATAACATTTTAATCTATTTGTAACATTTTCCTTCTTCCCCAGGTTTGGCTGGTTTGGAATTGATCCAGAGGAAGTGGCTAAACCAGTACTGAACTACTGTGGTGCAGGTTTATGTTTACTCAGGTATTAAGGATTGGTAGGTGTTGATGCTAGCTGAATGTTAGCAGGTTTGCTAAGACATATGGAGATTCTACCTGTTGACTTAGATTTGTGTTTTGAGGTAAAATCCCTCGATTTTAAGGACAATGAGTGAACAAGGCGTCCCTAACAACTCTCACTGCATCAGTATGCCGAACATTTTCATTTTTCTTCACCCATCGATTTTACGACATGCCTGCATTACTCTTATTATATTAATAATATATTATATTATTATTATTACTCTTAAATGACTGTTAAATCACATCTCCACCGCTGGATACATGACTAATTAATCCTGTGTCCGTTTTGTCTTCCCTTTTAGTGCAATAATATTCTTCTTTGTCAAAAGCGAAGGTGGAGCACCGTCAGACTCAGAGGAAACGCCGTTGTTGATTAACAGTGTAAGTGTGGCGATCGTCTACAGGGACATGTCACTATTTGTTGATTCCTGTAAACTATGGCTGCGTGATATCACAGCACTATATGTGAAATTTCTGCCAGTAACATTGCGATATAAAACAAAGAGACGTGTCAACAGACATGGGTGAAAAATGCAATGTGATAATCGCGCATGCACACAATAGCGCAGCCCTACTCTAAACTTAACTTTTTAAATAATTATTTTCCCGTATATCATTCTGCATGCTCTTTAAACATAAGTGTTATTCTGTGTCATGCCTTTATTCTGTCTCCATTTGGAAATGCGAAAGGTGTTTGTGACCTTTTTTCTTACTAAAGCTGGCTTTTCAAATTTCATCCCTGAAGGAGGAGTAGCGTAACGGCAGACTTTGTTGAATTTGCATAGCTAGGTCAGCAACGAACAGCTGGTAGTACTATTGAACGTTTTGAGATCTTCATTGAATTCCCTGCAACTAGCTTATTTTTATAAGATTGACATTCTGTAAGAAAAATGAAATAAAATTCACCTTGGTGTTCCATGAATTTTTCTGTAATTGATGTAGACTTCATGAGAGAAACATATTTAAATTGTTTTTTTTTCTCATTCATCTAGAAAATAAGTACTAAATTACATCATTATTGTTGCACCACAGGCTTTGTCTGGAATCCTTCTGAAAATTGCAATGGGCTTCTGTGAGAGCGTTAAATCTTAGTGTATTTATCTGTGATTTGACATCATATCCCATTCCACATTCGCAGAGAAACAATTCTGACGGTCTGGGAGCCACAGATGAGTCATGGGTAGACCGTCTTTCTCCGAAGATGAAGAGAATCCTGTATGTACCCATTTGCCCATTAATCCATTGTGTGAAAGACAAAATGGGCCGTTTCTGAAAGCAGGGTTAATTTAATCAGCATACAGCTAATCCGGGTTAGCCTCATCAAAATTCAACCTGACTTCTAAATGAAATCAGCTTAAAATGGTCTGGTCCTGCTTTTCTTTGATGAATAATCATGCAAAACTATGTCTGTTTCTTACTAAAGCTGTGTGTGAAGTTGCATCTTTGACAACTTGAATAAAACATTCAGACTTTAGCATTTAGAGCCCAATGGAGGGTTTTGTGAGCCTTTGCCTCAAACCTTGGGGAGATAGTCTTTTTATTTCAGTGAACTTATAAGTTAAATGAGCTACTTTAGGTATGGGGATTTGTCTGAAATGTTAAAATGACATTGTCATTTCGGCAGTCATGCATGTATATGATTACCGATCAAGGTTAGTAGCTATAAACAGAGTTGGGTAATTCAGGTCCAGAGAGTAAAAGTCCAGACCGGGTTTTTGTTTCAACCAACCAGCTGAGTACTCTGCATTTGGAATGTGCAGACTTAGCCACTGGCTGACGTGGAATAATACACACATCTGTCATAAGACACGAAGCACCTTTATTGTCATTGTAAAAAGTAAAAAAAAAAAAAAAAAACACAGTGAAATTCTGACTTTCATGTACAAGAGAAAAGCAGGTATCTGGACAAGAGCAGAGATTGTGAGAATATAAATAAAATAAATGAATATAATGAACGAATGAGTTAAAATTAATTAAAATTATGACTGAAATGAGTAAGGGAAATATTCAACAGGTAGCAACATCAAGTAGGAAAATTTGGAACAATTTTTTTTGAATCTGTGAGTGCTTCCTCTGAGGTCCTCTGTAAACCATCGTGTTGGTGTTTGACGGTGGTTACGTGTTTAATGACCCCTGCGGTCTTCCGTATGTGTTGTGCCCCCGCCTAGTGGCTCAGGACTTGCCGCCGTTGCCGGGCTGCTGTACGGCTCCTCGTTTGTGCCGGTGCTTTACATAAAAAACCACGGGGCGCGGAAGGAAGCTGGATTTGCCGGGGCCAGTCAGTTTGGTAAGACTGCGTCTCGTGGCTTTAGCGTAATTAGCCATTGCCGAATGAATGATCGTGAGGCATTTGTTAATGGGGCCCTTTATTAATAAGCTTCTGTTTGGCCTGAGTCTTCGTTTCGCCTGTTTCGCAGACCTCGACTACGTCTTCGCACAGTTCAGTGGCATATTTCTCACGAGCACAGCATATCTCCTCATTTACTGCGCTATTATGAAGAATAAACCTCGAGTTTACTCTAAAGCCATACTGCCAGGTAAGTGACTGTTAACGCAAAAGCCTGCCTCAGTCTGCCTCAGTTTATGGGGAGACTCTACACGAGTCACGTTGCTGTTCCCAGCATGCACTATTCCTTAACAATCTGTATTTGGGCTTCATGCTCCTTTTTTCACTTTCTTCATTTCGGTGATACTGCCGCTGTTACATAAAGTCTGCTCCACTAACCACATGTCAGTAGATTTGAGGTTTAGTTACCAATTGTCCATTGAATAAAGATAGTAATTAGTTTCTATGGGTTCACCTCAATAGCATTTTAATAACGGGGTTAATGCCGCAAAGCCTGATGGGGAAAACAGACATTAGTGTGTATTGTCACTGATTGTCAGAGAAATAGAATACAGTGTGTGTTTTTGCTTGACACTGGGGCTGTACCGTCAAGGGTCTGCCAATTGTACCCCTAGCCGTAAGTAAATGTACATTTTAAGGTACAAACAACATTGGTACCCCCACTTGGTACAAAAACATTCCTCAGTGTCCATTTCTGTACCTTAAAATGACCTACAGCTAAGGGTACAATTGGCAGCCCCTTGAGGGTACAGCCCCAGTGACAAGAAATTGTACCCTCGAAGGTACAAATTGTTACTTTTTTTCCTGATGGTGCATGTGCTGCAACGGCCGTATCTGAGTTGCGGGTGTTTCTGTCACCTCAGGGTTCGTGTCTGGCATTATGTGGGGCTTGGCCACGTGCTGCTGGTTCCTGGCCAATGACTACCTCAGCGCCGTCGTCAGCTTTCCCATCATCACCGCCGTAAGTAGCTCTAGGGGGCGCCATTCGCACTAATGGCACCAACATGCCGGTTTTGAAATATGAGCGCAAGTGTGATATCACATGCTGTCAATTCCAGACTGGTGTAACCATTGCCCATTGGTTAACATTGGGTTAAACCCTACAGCGACTGACAGTAAATGGTAATGTTAGGTACTAGGTGTTTCAAATCTTCATTTTTCTCACACAATACTGAGATTTTTAAGCAATTCATATGACTTTTATAAAGTTTACCACCAGTGCAGAAAAATAAGTAAATTGCAAAATATGCAGTATATTCTTCATTTTGTTACACACACTTCTTTAGCTGCTGTCCCAAATGGTCAGCTCTTCTGAGCTTTATTGGATAGTCCAGTCCAGAAAGTAAAAATCCAGGCCAAGATTTTGTTTCAACCAAACAGTTGAGTATAAAGAGTCAGTCACTCAACTGGTTGGTTGAAGAAAAATCCTGGATTCAGCAAGTAACAGGATAGTTATACAGCAACTGCTGTGACATACCTGAAGTGAGTGGAAGAGAATGAAGCTGCTCTTCAGCCAGTGTTTAGTTGGCTTGTTGATGACCTTTTCTTTTATGAACTCTATACATGTTTAGATTAAACTGCCTCTGTTGCACATTTCATTAATGCAATATGGCTTAGTTATAATTTTTATTTTATTACAGTTTTGCCAAAGCGTGAAATGGAGAAGCGCATTACTATATGCACCGATCCAAATAATTGAATATTTTCTGTTTGCTGGAAAGTTTTTCCTACTGTTAATAAATAATTTGTTTTATTAGTATTCTTATAAAAGTTTTTTTTTTTTTTTTTTTTTAAATGTTGCTATTATCCAGAGAGTCTTCCAAGATTTCTGTCATAACCCAATTTGTAAAGTTACATTGTATTGTAGGAAGACACACCATATAAAGAAGCATGCAGGCCAGTGAATTACATTACGTAATAAAATTGTGATTTGTAGGCCTGAGGATACGAGGGCTACAGAAATGTAGGATTTTTTTGAATTGGAACAAAATTTGGGATACTACGCTTTTATATGCACTGATACGAAGCAAACTCCAAACCAGTGTGACCCACAAAGGTTCTGCCATCCAGGATACAGGCATTCTTTTAATTTCCATTTGGACCGTTTTTGTCCCCTCTGGACCTGTGTGGTATGGTGTGAGTTAAGCGTCAGTGGTTTGCCCGTCTTGATTTCAATAAATCTTACGTAACTTTTCCCTGTCTGTAATGTGACAGTTTAAAACCCATCAAAAATGAAGAATAACAGGATTGATGAACGACAGAGATTGTCGTTATCACGCATTTTCACGTTATTGACAGCGATGCTGTCTGTCTCCACAGGGACCCGGGTTTATAGCTGCTGTTTGGGGGGTTCTCGTTTTCAAGGAGGTGAAAGTAAGTACATGTAACGACATTTATATCATGTTTCTATGTTTCTACTACAGTGAGCCTCATCCATGTTGGCTGTAAATGCATGCAGTGTTTTTATAGGGATATCAAAATTATTATTATTATCCAGTTATTACCGATATAATGACAGACACAGCTCTGCAAAGCCATTTTGGACATCCCAGTGAGCCGCAATGTTAGCCGATTGCTAATGTTGCGAAAGCCTTCAATTAGCGCAAACCGTTTCCCAGCAGCCGGTGTGCGTGGGGCCTGATTAGCACTTTCATAACAGAAATGCGGAATTCTCTCACTGGATTATGAAGACGGCTGCTAGTGCAGCCAGTTATCCATAAACTAAGCCGAGGTTAAATTTCTAACGGGTCATTAAGCAGACCAAGTTTGGGTTTTCATAACACAAAAGAGAATTATGCACAAATATCATTTTAAGGATGCGAGTCTGTTTTACCCTAATTCAGTGTTTCCTAGTCTGGTCCTCGGGGACCCGCAAACGGTTCACGTTTTTGCTTCCATTATTCCCCAGTAGGGTGCCAGGAGGGAGCAAAAACGTGGACCGTGGGTTAATTGAGGACCAGGTTAAGAAACACTATTCTAATTTCTCTCTCCTAATTCTACCCCACAGGGATTACGAAACTGTTTAATTCTGGCCCTGGCTTTCTGTATTGTTCTTGCCGGCGCCCTGCTGACTGCGTTTTCCAAAGTATGAGTCCACCTGCGGTTGTTTCCACCACTAGGGGGAGCCATTGGATAGTCTTAATGTGAAAAGTCACTGAACAAGAACGGCACAATTTGAAGTACGAGTTTACAATTACTGAAATATAATAAACTGTTCCTCATCTTTGTTATTGCCCATAACTGGATTAACTACATTTCCCGGTATGCTGTTTACCACTCAGTTGTCTAATTAAGCTGTTACGTGAATACAAGCAGTTAATCCACTTCTGAATTTATATTCTGTACACAACCTAAATCAAGTTTATCCGTGGGAGGTGTGTATAATATTAGAATTAGATTTTACCTAATAGCAGCAACACAGGATGATTATAATGTTGATATTTCTTCATATTGTTGACAGTAAATAATCAACAGCTTGTTTTTTTCCCCATTTAAATTGCCCACGATCTGTAAAACCTCCACATTCTATGAGCTCTGACGGTAACACTGTTACTCCTATGTGTATGAAGTACGTGCAGAAATTCAGCACCGTTTCATTGCCCTTACGCCTTTTGCTTTGCTATTATTTTTTGCCACACTTTCTACAAAGGTACAGGCAGTGTTTGGCAGTGGCTAAGCGATTCACAGGTCACCTAGGAAACCAAAATGCTTTATATTGCTGCTGTTTTTCTCTTGGGAAATTTAGAAAATTGAATCTTAAAGGGACAGTGTAACTAAATCCCATGGAGTGGAGCTCGTGCGTAATGCGAAATGCTGCCTGTTTGGTCTTTCAGTGCAATATGGACCAGTAAAACGTTCGTTCTCCTGCTGTGCTGGTATACATTTGCTACTGGTTTTACAGGTATAAGGGGTATTACAGATTTAGATTTAACCCTTTAAGACTAGTATAATGAATTATAGATATAATAATTTCTATATATTTTTTTACCTGGTAACTGGCATTTGATAATTTTGGGATAAAGGGAAATTGTCGATTAATGTGTCACTGTCTGTAAATTATATATGTAAATCTGCACATATCTTTCTCCAAATGTTTGTCTGTGTCTGGTTTCTCCTGTTCTTTCACTTCGTCTTCCCCTTCGCTGTGAGTTTCTCTGCTTCACACAGAAATTGTCACAGCTATAAACCACCTGATTGTCAGATGTTTTTATGAACATTCCTATAAGTCTGCGAGTTCATCGGACGTTGGGAAAAAGGTTGTTTTTTTTTTTGGTTTTTTTTGTTTTGTTTTTTTTTGCTGCCGAAAAATAAATTTGCATACCCAAAACAGACCATTAGTGAAGGTAGTAATGGTTTCTCCTATAAATACTTTGTCCCAATTAACTTTGCTCAAAAATATGCCCTTCCTGTTTTATTTCATGGGGTTGTGAGCTAACAGATGCCTTGGCCTGTCCAAAAAGGGGGGCATGGCGAAATATTGGCTGGAATCTTTGCAGCTGACTGACTGGAATGTCCTTGCCATTAAATATTAACATATTATTAACGTGTATTATTGAATAGTCAAGACTAATTGTAGTCCTGTGTGTTCTTATAACTTTTTAATGTTTATTAAAAAAAAAAAAAAAGACACCATTAAAAACCAATAATCCTGTTTATCAAACCAGAACGATATGGTTATGTTAATCTGAGGAAACACCAAAAACTGATTTGCTTGTTTGAAAGTACACATGTCCTGTGCCGAAATAGGTCGCAGCTAATAAACAATAGTGAATTGTGCGCGTGGCACGTCATCGATCTGAGTGCTGTGGGTAATTTGTGTGTTATTGCATTCGTTTGAGCTTGTACTCTGTATTTCCGGAGTATGTCCATTGACGCTGCTGCGGGGAAGAGAGTTTCCTTCTGGCATGCAATAAACGACCCTTGCGGCAATTGATTCCTAGGTGCTGACTAGGTATATTCAAGTCTGCAGCAAAGCTAATTTACCCCCACATGTCTGTCCTGTGGGAAGCACTTCCGGTGAGGGTTTTGCACGTGCTGGTCTTTTCAAAAGGGATACGCAGGCTCTTCTGTTTCTACGGCAACCTCAATATCAGTTTCAAGCATTTATCTTTTGGTTCAGGTCTAATGTCCCTGAGCTGTAGGCATGAAATTGGAAATCAGTCTCTTACAGGGAGTCTTCCGCATCTGCAATCGTCTGATGTTGCTTGTTAAGCTTTGCACTTATGACACTGCAGTAAACATTTTCCCCGAACTGCAAGTGGAGCCTGCCAGTATTCCTGATTTCCGATCCAGCTCGCATCGTCAGTGTTTGAATTTTCATGCTGGTGCTATTTGGGAATCCTTGAAGGGAGCGAATAAGGAAAGTTATACTTGTTACTTGTAAATTTCGGGGGGCATACTTGTTTTTTTTCTGGGCCCCCACTGATAAAAGTAAATTTTGGGACACAAACGCGTGGTTTAGAGGTCTGCACTCGTGAGGCGCAGGACGAAATTTCATGTTTGAATGCGGGAGCAGGCGTGAGGTTTAGGGGGGGGGGATTAGAAATTACTCGCAGTATTCCGCTAAAATTATTACAATAAATATTGCTCCAATACGTTTTATTTTATGAAGCCGCTATTCATGTTCGTGAGTAAACATAAAGTTGCATTAAATTAATTTGTTATAAATTTCAAAAAATGGGCTACTATGTCTGACGTGGTTACAGCTAATGATGGCAGCGCGAAAATCTTTAACGTCTGAGGATGTAAGTGCCTTCTGAAGTAAAGGTGAATATAAAACTCATAATAAGTACGGGAATCGCAGTTTCGAAGCTGATATTCACTGCAAACGCAGGCAAATCAAAAGTGACAATTGCCACCGCGCAACAAATGCAAAAACACAAAAATGTGTGGATTTTGTTTGCGCAGATCTACGACCTGTTATTGGAATGTGTGTCTTCCCTTATCCAATCTTGCTCCCTTTTATTGGGCTAAAGCAAGTGTTTAATTGGTACGAGGAATTAGTCCATATTTTCTATATTTTGTACCATAACATTTAGGGTAGGTCTGATATTTGAGTTAAACATGTTTATTATAAATGGATAATTTAATGAGGCTTGTATTTATTATACACAATACTGTAAAGCGCGTTCAGATCAACATATGACGGCCGTAGGGGAGTTAGGTCAGCTCTGCGTCCTTCGGCAACATCCCTACAAATGTGTTGGGGGGGGGGATATAAGTATATCTGATTTCAAAACATCCTTTCATATCTACACAAAGTATATAAATTGCTTCTGGAGATATTCAGACATGCAAATTTGCGGCAGGGACCTTCAAAGGTTATTTAGATTTAATAGAAATCGGGGATGCAAACCTTTCTCGGCGCTTTTATCAGATGCGCCTTTGTAGATAAAAGAAAATGCCCTATACGAAGCTAAAAGGTTAGCGATCAAGAAGACTGGAGTGCAGAAGAGAAACGCCACATGGAAGCCATAACGGAGGGTGAATGACAGCCGAGGCTCGGTGGCGGCCCGGAATCGTAGGGAGTGATTTGCTGAGCGATGTAATTATAATGCTCGTCTCCAAAACACTCCGTCTGAAGTGCGTCTCTAAAGCCCGCACGTTACGTCCGCCGCCGGTTCTGCTGTCAGGCGTGAGCCTCAGACCGGTTTGAACCAGTCATTCTACCGGGAGCCCCCACCCCACTTTATGGTTTTCTGAAATTAATCGAGCAATCCCTCACCATACCTAAATACAGACACTCACAGGGTTACCAGCTCTCACGCACCTGGCGTGACACTCACGCAGGAAATCTTACGGTAAATCTACAATATTCATTATAAACCTCAAAACACAGACGATTTACAAGGAAATAAAACTGTTACAGGCATAAATGAGTGTGCATGTGTGTGTGCAGGTTTGAATCGAAGATGTCATTCCAACCCGTTGACCAATTTGGCAACCCTGAAATCGAGCAGGTTCTCAGCATGTCTAAACGCAGACAACCACACCCAAGTATGTCTGGCTGCAGCCTGCGGGAGGGCGGGGTTGGACATCCAACCCGGCCCACATCCAACCCGGCCCATTCGTACCGTGAAAGCCACGCCCATGTCCAGCACGTCTTAATTAAAGCGAAAGCGAACTC
>JAODJU010000085.1:2736778-2750284 GCA_026776725.1 Gnathonemus echidnorhynchus
TTGACGGGCTCCTGGGGTGACGTAGGGTAGGCCGGGTTGGATGTGGGCGGGGTTGGATGTGGGCCGGGTTGGATGTCTAACCCCGCCCTCCCGCAGGTTGCAGCCAGAGTCTTCTCACCACACCGGCGCTCAGATTTTTTTCTTTCTGATCGCAGACCTCATTTGGACAGGATGAAGTGAGTGGCAGGAACATCTATGAAGATCCACCGCAAATGAATAAACGGGAAAGCGCGAAAAAGGCAGCGGTTCACAGCTCAGATTTCATATATATGCAGAACAATGTGTTAGATATTACATTTTGCGTGTAAGAAAGAGGAAGCTTTATTAATTAAATGAAAAATTACCTGGAGAAATTGCACTTGGCACATGTAATGCCAGTCATGATCTTTATTAGTATTATTGTTATTGTTGTTGTTCATAAATAAAAACAAATGCAGAGAAACATACAGTGCAAACAAACAATACAGTAGTACATACAGCAGTCCTAACAGGGCAACAGCTGCAGATTGTTCTTGAAACTGGGTTTATTTATGGATGTATTACGTCGCTAATTTAGTATTATTATCTGTAAATATTTATTTATTTCTCCAACACCACAACATTCTGTTTTCAGGATATTCTGTTTGTGTACGCCGTATATTTTGTATTTGCTTGCACATATGTTAATTTGTTTGCACGTTGTCTGCTTTGTACTATACGAATGTTTGCCTATGTACTATGGTATCACTGCTGCGTGCATCAGAATTCGCCCTGGGATCAATAAAATCTATATTAATCTTAATCTTCAATATAATTATACGTGCAATGTATTGTGAAGTGCAAGGGTGTAAAATACTACAGAAGCAGTGTTATCCTCCCTATATAAGATACACTGCAGGCTGTACGCCTTTGAAGTTTAAAGACTCAGTCAGCAGTTCCATGGGCACTAACGGAGAGATTATGGCTTTGTAATGGGCGGGGAAATTGGCTGTCACTAAAGACGTGTCCGCGTGTTTGTTTGACGCAGCCAGTGGCGTGAAAGTCCCGTGTTCTGATAGCGCTCCGCGGCTCGGCAGAAATCACGTCCCGGTGTTCTCTCTTCTACAAAGTAAATCGGTGGTGGAAAAATTGCAGTAAATGTGCGCGAGTCAAACCAGTATGTAATAATGTTCCTGTTAGGGGGTTGTGATGTTCAGAGGCAAAAAAGCGGAAGATGAGCGAAAAATGTGATTTCAAAGAGACGGCTTGTGTTTGGCTACCATCTCACTCTATTCAGTGCTATTTGATGTGCGTTTCTTGTTTTGCGCCGGACATATCCTATCTGTAGCTTGGTATTCATAAGGGAACTAGTGCAACCCTGTGTTTTTGTTTAATGCATTCATTCTTGTTTTTGCCGACTTCTAATAGACGCCAAAGAAAACAGTCTTTGTAGTCGTTTTATTGAAGTATACTGCGCCAAAATTTTGTGACTGGGATTGTGCCTGAGCATAAAAGAGTTGAATTAGCTGCTCGCTATTCAGCTCACAGGAGAATTCCCTTCCCCAACTTTTTCCATTGGCTACCTCATCAAGAATATGCACTTGATGAATAAAACAGGAAATCTACTGTCAAAACACAGTGTAGGGTTGGACCATGCCGAATAGAATGAAGGGAACAGAGGAGCAAACAATGGAATGTGATTTTGGGCTGGTGTTATTATAGATAGACATAATAATGAACAGACACAGTAACAAATCGACATATAATGGACACAAAACATCGGTGATAGTGACCCAGGCCAAAAGAATAATAAAAACACAGGCTAAGTAATCGCTGAGTGGAAACAAAGATGAAACAAAAAGACAATTGCGCCCCTAGCTCCTTAACTAACAAAATATAAAAATAATTATTGGGCAAAATAATAGATTATGAGATGAATAGTGTGTTTCTGGGAAATTATTATTTGTCTATTTTTCTCTTTTCTCCTGATTTGGGTTCCTTGCACCCTGTATTCAGAAAGCTCCTGCTGGTTTGAAAAAGGTTATTAGATACGACTGAAATATTCACACGATTATTCAAGTAGGTCTGTGTAACTATTCATCAAAATTATCCATTGGCTACATTAACATACCTGGCAAAATACGTTTGTCTTGAATTTTGCAGGAAAAACATGGGGGTGATTGTGCCAGTGGTCTGAGCAGGGAGATGGATGATCTGGAGGTTTCCTCACCAGAATTTCCTCACAAATACAACTTCTGTTCAATCTATGGACAGAAAGGATCTGCATCTGGTGCGTGATGTTATGATGAGCCACTTCACTTTCAGCCTGGGTATTTTGTCTTAAGGTTTTTTCAGCAAGTTGCAGAGGAAGTTAAAGCTTCTTGAATGTTACATCTTCTGACCCAGGAATTCCTTCAGCAGACAGATGAGGTCATCGTTTGATCCTTCCTCCAACGCCTGCTTTTAAAAGTTGGTGTTTCAATCCACAAGGTGATGTGTGTGTGTGTATATATATATATATATATACTGCAGCCAGAGACATTGTTAAAAATAAAAGAAGGATTCTAACAATTTTTTTAAAAAGTAACTCCAAGGGGACTGAAAGCAAGTGTGTTTTAGTTGAGGTCTATAGTGCATGGCTTTGCTTAGGGTTATTCGGTGTAATTTGACTTTTCTAAACTCGAACGCTTCCTGCGGTTACATACAGAGCACTTGCGAACATGATGCGTGCAAATCAAATTGACCCGTGGCCCAGCTTAGCGTCACGTGTGATTTAACAATACCCGCGTCTTGGGTGTTTGTAATTCCTGAAAGTGTAGTAAAGGAACATCGCAGTTTGGTTATTGAGATATGGAGATTATAAAAATGGGAAATGATTACAGTTTGTATTGTACCTGAGTTTTATGTTCCCGTCTTAAAAAATATCCAAAGGTCTTCTCTGCAGTGTGATACTGTGGTAACAGGGAGCAGGTGATCTTCAAGGTTTGGCATTCCTGAGCTCAGCTGAAGCAAATTCTACTTTCTCTAACAGGTCTTTGTTTTCTTGAAGACTCATCCAATCACCCTGTAACCTAATGTGCTAGTCCAGTGTTTCCCAACCCAGTCCTCAGGGACCACAGACAGTCCATATTTTTGTTTTCTCCCAGCTCCCAACACACCCATGCCAGGTATTCTGACTTCTTGATTGGTTGGAAGCTGGGAAGGAGAAAAAAATGTGGGCTGTCTGGGGTCCCTGAGGACTGGGTTGGGAAACACTGTGTTAGTCTGTCTGTGAGTTTTGAAAAGCTACAGGTATGTGAACTCCTTAGGGGAGTTTTAACAGACTTTCAACCATACTGGTGAAACAGGAAAAAACACGTATTGCAGCTTAATAATCTCATGTTTGTTTGTTTTTTAAGACAAAATGTTTATGTGCTTTTTCCTCTATTGAAAATGGGTGATGAAATGATTGCTCTGCCTGAGCTTATGACATTACTAATAATGATAATATATGTCTTAAATCTGCACAAGATCTATAATCCAGTTTTCTTGATGAAAAGTTATGTTGTCAAAATATAAAGGAACAATGTTTCATCATACTTTGCTGTATTAATTATTATGCCATTATTATGGCATAATGTATGAGTGGTCATTAGTATGGCATAATGAAAATTGTAAAATAAGTCTTTCGCCGAGGTGAGTCTCTTGGATTCTCCAGTTTGTATTCATAAATTCATTTCTGTAAGTGTCATTGACACATGCAGGATTTAGAAACATGGTTTCTCCATAATGGAAGCTTTCTGGAGAGGAATTACATATTCATGAATTAGTACATCAACATGAGTGTAATTACATCTTTCATCATATGAACTTCAGGAAATAAAATAATATTTGTGACTTTCGCATTTAGATTAAAGAAGTGAAGTCTTGTCGTATTCATGTTGAGTTTTACATGTAAGCTTTAACACACTATAAGCTTCATGATAAAATGAGTATTGATGCTATTTTAGTTCAAGAAGATATGGAACAGATGAAAGGTAAATGCAGGCATCATTTTAATGGAAGTCTACGTGACCTCTGTGATCTTTTGTAAAGCCCATACACACTTACGTAGGCTAAAAACCTAAAAATCGATATCCTGTGCTAAAAGTACCCGGAACCTGCAAATTGCAACAATAACTAAAAAGAAGACAGTGACGAAACGTAATGTCTTTTCTGATCAGAAAGTAACACTATTTCGTAGATGTTTCTCATGTATGTTTAGCTGCGTTGATGCAAAAAAAAAAAAAGATTGTCCTGTGTACTGGATAAAAGATTTTAAATTTGGATGGATGGATATAATTAAAGAGCAATTTGATGTAATTCACCTTAACACAAACATCCACTCCTTGAATTGAATAGTTCCTGGTGTCGTTTCCCAGTTTACAAGAGAAAAGTGCATTTATCCTGAGACGGAGTGAAACAGAATCATTCATTGGGTCATAATCAGAAAGAAATATGAAGGCGCTGACAACAAAGTGAATCTGGAGATGTCTTCATCGTTTCTGGTGTAACACGTTTAGTCTTTCAAATTATCTTTGAAGTTGACCCTTCTAGAAAAGTTATATTGGATTTTAGCAACTGCGCTGTTTTTATCTGAAGGCCGATTAATTTTCCAATGTCATACTTTTTGTACTGAAATCTCTTTTTTATGATTCTGGAAGACATAATTAAAGAGAAACTAACAGAATCAAAGAGAAAATTGATCTTAAAGAATACTACAAGATGTTAAGTAATGTGCATATTTTTTCATGTTGGGAAAACCGATTTGGTTGTAAAATGATTCTGTACTATTTATATATTTGCATATTTAACACCAATTTTAATTAAAACAAAACGTACAGTGATTATACATGCTGAATATTTGTCTTAATCACTTACAGGAACACTGTGAAGTCAGTGGATTGGGTACCTATGCACTGACTGTGCCTTTCAACTTATTTCATTCACGGTGACCAGGCACGTTTCCAAAGATGGTCAAATGGGGGTAGCAAGTGGTCAGCTATCTTAGAGAATGAATTTATGACCTAAAGGATCCTTCTTCAAGCCTCTGGAGAAGCCCTGCTATTATGTTTCACTGGAATTGTTTCAGAAAACATTTGGCCATATGAATGTTGAAAGGGGCAGTTCACCCCTAAACTGGAAAAAGATATGATTTAGAGGGGATTTGGTGCTACCTATCCATCTAGGTTGCTGTGCGCTCGTGGGAGTTTTACTTGCACAAAAATGTTCTGAGGGCAGAAGGAAAACGGTATTGGTTCAGAGAGATAACCAATCATATTGCAGAGGAGGCAGGACCAAGATATCTGATTGGCTGGTCAGGCCTCCTCTAGTTGCTTGGACCCACCTCCTCTACAATCTGATTGGTTATCTCTCTGAACCAATCATTTTTCCTTCTGCCCTCAGAACATGTTTGTGTAAGTAAAACTCCCATGAGCGTATTCTGCTAAGTTGTTCTATCTTTTTTTGTTTTAGGGTGAACTGCGCTTTAATATAATCTTCCTTTGCTGTCCTCCTTCTCATGGCATTCCCAGACATCGGCCTTGTCATGCCATGAGCACATTTTAAATACCTGGCTGTGTAGCATAACCAGCTACTGAGGCCACGTTGTCAGTAGTCCCATGTGTCTTTGTGGAAGTATAAGGATGACGTATATGACTCATATTCAGAGGTAGAAAGTTCAGGTTCAGAAAGTACAAATCCGGACCAAGATTTTGTTTCAACCAACCAGTTGAGTATAATGAGTCACAGTCACTGTGATAGTACTGAACTGGTTGGTTGAAACAAAATTTTGGTCCGGATTTATACTTTCTGAACCTGAACTTTCCACCACTGGTCATATTCTGCCCAGTCATGTTCTGAGTAAATTGGGGAAAACTGTTGTACTCATCTGTAATAGTCAACAGCTTGAAGGACACTACGGTTATTCATATGAGCCCTCATCTGGTCTTATACATTTAAACGCAATGCTGCAGATCAGTAATGTTGAAGAAAAGATTTCTTTTTATAATAAAGGTCACAATTCAGACTGTTGGAAAGGATTTAGTTCACTGAGTCTGGAAATCTCCATCTCAAATGTTTACTGTAAGAGGGATATGTTTTGGGCTTTTAATCATGTCATAAACAGGAGAGGATTGACTAAAATGAACACACATACCCAGGGAAAATAAACATATCTGAAATTCCGTGCTCAGTATTCATTATTTGAGTTGATATGTAAGGAAATGTTTGAAATGGAAAAATAAATGGATGAATTAAACATCATACTCAAACACACCACGAGAGCGTTTGTTTGGTTGAAATGTGAAGCACCAGCAGATACTCTAGATGTATAATTGTTGTTACCCTTAATGTGGAGTATATGGGCCTGCAAATTAGGTTCTGTGTGAGACTATAATTGACACAGTCTTTGAGCGCTTCCCTCAGATGAATCGGGGGCTTTGGGAAAAGGTCGAGGGGTTCTTGTTCTTTGGGGGTTTTGCTGCAGATTTGGACACTGCAGAGCACACTGACATGCAGTGCCCATCACTCACTTCCACCACCAAATACCCACAGTTTGATTGCTGTTACAGTGTGATAGAATGTAGAGTGGTCCATTACTGTCTATCTGTTATACAACATAAATGTCACGCCCAGCTCCGTCCGATCCTTGTGTGTGCCACGCCCACCTCGTTACCTCATGTTAATCCCTGATTGTCATCACCTGTTTCCTGTTTCTTTTGACTTGTCCTGTGTATTTAGTCCGCGTCTGAGTTAGTCTTGGTAGATCTGTCATTGTAGTGTTGTAGTGTTTGTCCCGAGTGCTCCAGTGTATGGAATAAATCCCCATTTACCTTTCTTCCTGGCTGGATCACTCATTTATCCGCTCGTCTGCTCGCATGGTATATGACAATAAAGTACATCCCTGCCGTTTTCAATTGGTAGTGTGCACCCAGTGACCCTGGAGTGACTCCCCCTGCTGGTCATTTGTTCTCATTCTCTTTATGGAGCCACCAATTTACAAAAATATAAAACAAGTCCTTTTCCGTTTACCTAATTTACAGAATAATAGTCATTTGTGGAATCTGGGTTGGTTTGCATGGAAATCCATCCATTTTCTATACCCACGTGTCCTTGAGCCTGTCCTTGAATCTATGGGCACCTGGCTGGGAATATTCCAGAGCATTCACACTCGCATGTTTGTGGACTGGAGGAGGAGGGCGGAGAAAACCCCATGACAGCATGAGAGAACATGTAAACTCCACACGTGGAGCCAGGGCAGACACTCGAACCCTGGTCCCAGAGGTCAACAGCGCTAACCACTGTGCCAGAAAAAACTACTACATACTACTTTTGGCCAAGCATCCATCATTGGTGAGGCGCTGACCATCGTCAACCACAAGTTGTATATCTCAGATCTTCCAGTAGAGGGAGCCCTACATTGATCTAATTTGCAAGTGCATAGACTGTACAGCACAGCCCTTCATATGTGACATGTATACTTTCATACTCACCAGTAATATTCATACTTCAAACTTAGCCCCCCCCCCCCCATAAGAGAAAATGTCACCCACTATTATTTCATAGTTAGCGTAGTTTAACATTTCAGCCATTTTAATTGCATGTAATTTCAAGTGCCATCATTTGTCAAACGTCACGATGAGGCTGAGCCACTACTCACCCTTAAGGGGGTACAATCATGTCTCTGTCCTGCTCGAAGTACATTGTAGAGTAGGGATGGTAAGATTCATCGATTTGCATCGGTGCACTGTCATGCGATTGACCGATTAAAAAACTGCACTGGATTCTATATGGGAAGAACTCGGGATGCATTATTTCTAACATTTTTGCATCCGTAAATTTATTAATACATCATTATTAATAGAGACTCTATGCCTTTATTATTTAGAAGTGTGACCAATAATTTTTGAGCAGTAATTTTATATTTCGATTGATTTCCTCCTCTGTGAACTGTTTCTGTATCTGCACCATACTGGATTGCATCGCATTCTTTTGCATCACATTGTAATGCATTGAATCGCATTGTACTGAATCAAATTCTTTCAAATCGCACTGCATCGCAATAGGGTGTCCTATTGGCAGTTACTACATGTGTATCTTTAATGCATAGGATCACTGGCAGTGCATCGAGGTGTGTATCATGTCAGCCTCAGTGAAGGAGATGCACATCCCTACTGTAGAGTTTGTGACCTTAGCTGAACGTTCCAAGTGCAAGTTTCCGAGACTCACTCAGTCCATTTTTTGTTCTTCGTGTTGTTTGCGCCTCATATTTCTGTACGGGGAACAAACACTCACTCAGTCCTTATCCAACCAAGCATCTTCATTTATATTCCCAAACTCATTAAGTCTGCAGAAATGGAACTTACACGAGAATTTATCCCGTCCACATATCCCGTGGACTGAGTGAGGTTTGGAAACTTGCTGATGAGATGTCTGTCTTCTTGACTGAGGAGAACTCAGGGTTGAAAGGTCATGTTTTGTTTGCTGCCCCACCCTGGGTGTCAGTGAAACAAACTGAAAGGAATTGCGTTGTCAGGAAGGGAACGCTGGACCCAGGTACATGGCTGAATAATTCTTATTTAGGAGTATATGGAGGGCCTGCTGCTCTTAAACATTATTTAGATGTGTTATTTTCCATGTAAGCGGAAATATATGCACATATGACTGATGTATGTCAAGAAACTCTCTGATTATACAGGGTGTATTCGCAAGGTAAGGCAAAGCAATAGAACTGACTCTCTACTGGTAAGTAACTCATTTCCTGTATGGGTAGCACTGTAGCCCTCCTGGGTTGCTGGTTAGATTCCTGCACCAGAAGGCTGTGTGTACGTGTCCCACAGTGTCTGTGCTGACATTAAGGAAAGGCATTCACATTTTATTCATTCCGGAGACGCTTTTATCCAAAGCGATGTGCGTCTTTGTGAAGGAAGAGTCAGCCAGTCTCGGGAGCAACTGGAGGTTAAGCTGCTCTGGGACCAGAGGTGGAAAGTTCAGGTTCAGAACGTGCAAATCCAGATTTTGAAAGATTTAGTTTCAACCAACCAGTTGAGTGCCCTGTGACTGTGACTCTTTATGCTCAACTGGTTGGTTGAAACAAAATCTTGGACTGGATTTGTGCTTGAACCTGAACTCCCGCCTTCTTCACCCTAACCCCGCCCCCCTCCGAGATTAATTACAATCATAATGGTTGACGACAGGAAAAGGAAATATATCTTAACCACGGAAAGGAGGCTCAGAGTGTGTTCGCTCAGACCTCAGGGTTTTGGGGATGTAGAAATATCTACAGCGACTCAAATCTGACATCCTCTCATAAACGGAGACTTTCTATGCGTGAATAATGATGGCCATGATCTATTGGGAAATTGGGACTTGCCTTTATGGGGCACCCATGTGTGGTGCCTTCATTTTACAGTGGATGGCTTCGGTTACACAGTAGCTGATAAGCAGGCCTCTCGCTGCTGCTGATTGGTTTAAAAGAATCCAATAACAAGGCTCATTTTGCGGATAAATGAAACACTGGATAATTAAGGTCACACGAGTCGTCTGGAGTCTCTTTTTATTGAAAAAGTTATCAAAATGATGAAGACTATTTGAATATGTCAAAACATATAAAGGGAAGAAGAATGTGTATATTACTCTGTATTTTAAAAAGTATTATATTGAAAGACTAATTAGTTAGAATTCATTCATTTTAAAGGGTAAAACATTCTTAAAGAGTAAATCTTTATCTTGGCATTTTCCCATTATGTAATAATATGCACGACAGTTAAAACTGAATTGTTTCAAAAGCAATTTAAAATTACAAGACAATTTTTAATTATAAAACTGTTGCCATGGAAATGCCTGTATTGCGAGATTGGCTGTTTAAATGTAACCGGAAACTCAATCATAAGTTGGCAAAGTGTGCGAACAGGTTTTTAGCTTATCTAGCATCTTTTAGGACTGGGAGATAAATGCAGGAATTAATTTTACTAAAACAATACAATAATGCTAAAATAATAATAGATAAGGAGGGCAGGTTTACCCTTTATTTTTAAAATAATAAAACAAATGAAAATGGAATGGACAAAATTATCAGGACCCCTAACCTAATATTTTGTAGCATGACATTCTGAGGCAATAACAGCAATCAAGCACTTCCAGTGGCTCTGAATGACCCTTCCGCACGTCTCCGCTGGAAGTATGCTTGACTCTTCATGAGCAACCCATTCCATTTCTCTTAGGTTTGATGGGCTCCTTCTACCAACCAAGGATGTTTAATTGGATTCAGATTCCATCCCGGAAGCCACTTGTTTAAAAAGAGGAAGGGAATGTCATTTGTTCCATTGAAATGTCTGTGAAATGATGTGAAATTTATCAGGAGTATTCAGCAGCTCTTGGTCGATGTGAAGCCGGCTGGGTAATCGCTGCAAATCTTCATGCGGCTCCCGGACTTTGACGTGTGAGATATTTACGGCCCACAGAGGCCGTTTGACGGCCTGGTTGATGCTTTGGTGTGGGATTAAAGGCTCACTTGCACAAAACAGTAGTAGACATGTCAAGTTAGACAGAATCTGCAGCATTTCTTGGAATCAAGTTTGCTTCTTTGTAGTTGGCCAGATATAGTTGAATTATGTCTCTATCAGGCTTGAGTATAGAACAAGGGCATTCCATACTTATGCCTCTGGGTTTACGAACCAAGGATGCTGAAAAGACCCATTTTAGTTTCACACAGGATGTTAGATAGAGGATTCAAGCTCTGCCAGCAGGGTAATCTGAAGTGCCAAGGTGAGCTGTCTCAGGAGATGCCCTTATTTTGAGCCATGCTGGTTCCTGGCTCCCTGGTTCGGCATTAAACAGCCCGTCCACCAGGGGGAGCAGCTGTCTGCTGCACCTTGCATCTTAAAATTCAGCTCTTCCGCCGCTTTATGGTTTTCAGGTCACTTGCACAAGCACAATTGAGTCACTTCGGCATGTTTAAGTAGGACAGAAATGAATAAAAACATGTAGAACACGTGACAAGAAAACAAAGGCTTTAGAAGTTGTTCTAAAGCATACTGGATTGGGATTGTAGGCAGAAAGCGCCACGAGGAATCATGAGCCTGAAGGTTCGTACAGTTGCCACCTTAGACTACTAAAAATCCTACATCCAGGCCAGTAGGGGGCAGTCCTGGACGGTAATGCATCACAATACAGGCAGTCCCCAGGCTATGAACAAGATCCATTCCTTAATCCATTCTTTAAGTTGAATTAAAGCTGAAACAATAATAATACAGAACATAATAGGAGTAATGATAATGCTGTAATAATAAAACCACCGTGACAGTCGAAAGTTTGGACACAGCTACCCATAGAAAGGCTTATTTGTACCATTCTCTACATATGCTGTGCTGAAGGAGTTCCAACACGTGCTGAGCACTCAGTGGCCATTTTCCTTCACTCTCTGGTCAATCTCCATCAAGACCACTTTGACTGTGCTTTGGTCAGGTGGCCAGGTCACCTGATGCAACACTTTGTCTTTGCGGGTGGCTTGGCGTGTCCAAACTTTTGACTGGTGCTGTGATTAGATGCGGTACTACACTGTACCTCGAGCCAATGCATCGCTGTGCATGTGTTCCTTACTATGAACCATTGTAGGTCACTCAAATTTTTTACGTAATAGGCTTTATTGCGATGCGATCGTAAGTACGAGTTGTCCGTAAGTTGGACACTCTTAACCTGGGAACTGCCTGTAATGCAAAGTGCTACTAAATGCACCTGAGTAAAATGCTCCAATGCATTTAACACCACCAGTGCTGCAGAACCCAGGCCCTATGAGAATGTGGTATTACATGAACTGTAGTTGTCATGCACAGGTCCCAAAGACGACTTCTTGGGGCTGACCGTGCTCCTTTGCTTATAAACCCATTACCTATTCTTTATTGGGGCCAGTGCATTTAAATACAACCTATATCGCTGCTGTTATAAGCGGTTTAAGCACTTGAAGACGCGTTCAAACAGCCTGACTCCACTATTGAAGCCTGCGAAGTCTCCTGGCTGTCTGCTGACGGAACGTCCTCACTCCATTTGATGATGAAGACGTCCTTTGCCCAAGCAGATATCGCCATTAGCCAATCCCTGGTGATTAGGATTAAGACTGACCAATCCCAGCGGGAACTTCTGGTTTCTGATACTCTGACACATTGTAATACATCTGATAAATTCATTACCTGCTCCTGCACCTTTTACTATGGAAGCACTTGTCTAGCATCAATGAAAGTGTATATATATATATATTGCTGCTATTTTCACCAGCTAGCAGAGGACACACGGACGTGTGATCCCACTCGAGAAGTGGGCTGACTGCTATGCTGTTCCATTACCCACCTGAGTCCCGACAACCTGCTCTGGCTGAGATATTGGACTGAGATAACATCTTACTCTGACTTCACTATCTGCTTGGATACAGGCTATTTTGGGGTGTCTGTGACCGGTCCTCCAGTCTGAATTTTGTCTTGTTTCTGTGTCCTGCTGCCTCCTGCTTTGTATTTCCCAGGTCAGACCACATTCTTACCAGGCCCCTGCAGTGGTTCAGCACTAAGGTCTCATTTCCGGAGGATTTTATTAAAGGTGTGTGTAACAGCTCTGGGGAAAAAATTAAGAGACCACAGCAAAATATTTTATTTCACTCAGTTCTCAATTTATGCACATGTGTCTGTGTATAATATATCTTTTTTTACAAACTCCAGCCTGGCTCTTCCCCGTTTCTCATTAATGAAGGGCTCCTTCCTTGCTTTATGGGACTTCAGTTTTGCTTCTAGGAGCCTGATACAAACTGTCCTGGCAGTGCACTACACACCTGCACTTGCTGTGTTCCCATTCCTTTGGAAGGTCACTTGAGGTCATCCTCTGATTTATGAGACACTGTCGGATAAGCTGACAGTCATCTCTGGCATTAGAAAGTTGCCTCTGCCCTCTGCCAGGCTGGTTTTTGGTCATCATCACTGTCTCCTGCTTCACCTCGTTCTTGTGTACTGCTATCTTAGAAACTTTGAGCCTGGAAGCAGCCTGACGCACAGTGTAGCCTCTGCCAGCGGAACCAGGATTAAACCAGGATTAAACCAGGATTTAAAAATATAAACTTTTAAACATTTTTTGAACCAGGTTTGATCTGCAAGAAAAGCTAAATAATATTTGGTGTTAATGTTTCTACAGTAATGCAAAATAAGGTCATTGTCTACTATGACGACACTTTTAACAAAATGCAACCAATTACATTTATATTTACTTCTGAGAAGACAAGGTTGAAATCATAACGTGGGTAGCAGGTGGGGTCGTCCTGTACAGCTGAGAGGACAGGGGGTGAGGAACCTGTCAGTCAAATGAGGAACGAGAGCAATAAAATTATTTAACTTTCATTTAGGCCACTTAAAATTAATAAATTGTTTTACATGGCCGCCCGCCTCAATTTTTTGGTGCCGCCTCGATTTTTTTAATATTTTATATTTGCTGTTTTGCTATTGTCAGGATGACGCTTTTATTGGGCCATTCTGTGGCAAGACCATTAAACAC
>JAODJU010000085.1:2764919-2790892 GCA_026776725.1 Gnathonemus echidnorhynchus
ATGTGAAGAGTAAAAGGATGACTGAGAGCATCATACTAACGTCAGACTATGGTATGGTTGCTTTCCTGAAGGACGTTATTGGGGTGTCTTTGAATCTTTTACACCGTCCATAGTAATGCTGCCAGCATGATAAATGAATAATAATAATTTTAAAAAAACGGGTGGCACATTGAGATTTTTTCTTGAATATAAATTCAGTTTTTGTTGTGGTACAGTTCAATTTGTTTCATCTTTGCAAGCAGATATCTGAGCTACAATAAGATATCGACTCTGAAGCCAGGAGTGTTCCAGGATCTTCATAAGCTGGAGTGGTTGTAAGTTTATATTTTCTGTATTCGACCTCTATTGGTGCAACCTATTTTTTCTTTGTTCTCTGATTTTCTAGGATTGTTTTCATTTGATTATGATGTCACAGTATCTCCGTGGAGAGCAATATGACCTCACAATTCCAGGGCTGGGGGACTGAATTCTGGTTCCACTCTCTGTGTTTGGAGTTGGACTTTTCTCCCAACATCCTGTGCTTTCTGGGATAGGGCTGCTCAGGATAAGCAGTAGGAATATCAATCATTGGTTATTATGTTGCATTTTAATTCACAATTGTAATTTGAATTAGGTGATGTGCTACAGATAATTGTAGGGGAGGAACAGCAGCAATTAACGTTCACGAGTTTCGCCTCTTTTTAATTGCAGGATATTGGAAAACAACAAAGTCAACCAGATTTCCTCGCTGACTTTTTCTGGGCTACATTCGCTGGTGCTTCTGTAAGTTTCTCCTGTGTTTTTTCTTCCTGCTGAGCTGACAGTGATTTATGTGGGTCTGATGCCTTTGTGGGTAACAGAGGGCTCTTCTGTCAAAGGGTACTGCTTAACAACTCTCTCGGCCAGCTACACGATGACGCCGTATGTCGGGGGATGCCGAAACTCAACTGGCTGTAAGTCCTTTTCCAGTTACCCCATTTTCCGAACCTTAGAGGAAACCCAACAAACATTAATTGTAATAATGCAACATTTCTTTTTCTGTGGCCTGCAGTGTAAAGGTATGTGTCATCTTTTTAATTTCAAGCACTTGTATAATTTCAGCGACATGGAGGGGAATCAGATCGAGAGCGTAGGAGAAGTGACCTTCAGCTCCTGTAATATGCTGACCGTGCTGTAAGTGCATATTACTTTATGCTTTAAAATGTATCAAACTAAGAAGAGCAAGTTCTTTCCTTTTCCGATATCATAGGAGAATATATACACCTAAGCAGGGAAGATGTAAAGTTGTTTAGCATATTCAGTCACATCCTGTTGCTGGGCGCTGAGTGCACACACACACACACGCATGCACACACACGCATGCACACACACACGCATGCACACACACACGTAGTGCAAACAAGTAACTCTCACAGCTACAGTTTGGAGTGGAATCCACAGGCACAAGCCTAAAACGGAGCTATCAGTCCTACCCACTGATTTTCAATGAAAGGCTTTTTATTTTATTCAGCCGATTTAGGCTTTTTCACCAACCCAAAATGTAACAAATTTTCCCCAAAGTTGTTTATCATGCAGCAGCTCCCAGTTACGTCTCCATATGTACCTGGATATTTTGCTGAAGTAAACTACATTCCTTGCTGAAGACCCCAGAAAATGCAATTGTGGGGAACGCCTATTTCCCAAAATTCCCTGCAAATTTGATTGCAATTTGATTTTTGTCCCTCTGTGTCTGACCTCTCTAGAGTTCTTCAGAGGAATAGAATCAGTGACTTGCACGAAAAGGCTTTCTCACCTCTGAGAAGGCTTGGGGAACTGTAAGTTTATATTGATTCATTTAAAGAATGACAGTTTACAGTTTAGTTTGTTCTGGTTATAGACAGTTAACCTTCCATGCTACATAGTAGGGTGTTATAGCCAAGTGATACTAACGTTTATGATTAGTATCTAATTGACACAAGCAAGGGCACCCTGGCAGATAAAGGGGGCAGCACTATAGAGGGACCCCTGAATGCATAAAATAATGAATTTTAATGGGCATGGTGCCCAAGGTAACATTTTCTCTGGGGGGGCAGAATTTCTAACTACGCCCCTGGTTACTAATAATAATATATTTACTTGTTCAAAGTAAGTCACCACACATTGAGTAAGTTACATAGTTATAATTAAATAATAGCTAAATAACTGGGTCGTTGAGGTACATGTGACTCCACTGAGATAGCAGTGCAGTTGCGATGGAAATTGAGCTTTATTTATTCATGATGTCTTTGCAAATTAGATTTTTTTTCTCTTATGTGTTCTCAGGGATTTATCCAGCAACAGAATCAAAGCGATACCTCGAAATTTATTTGTCGATCTTGGTGAGCTACTACAGCTGTAAGTCTCTGTATTTTTTCATTTGTCGGTAGAGCGCACACTTAAATCGCAATAATTAATCGTATTTATAATTCTTAGTAATCATTACAATCATTTTATAATAATTTACAATAACAGAATGGGTTGGTAATTATCTGCTTCTTTTTTATAGAAACATATCATATAACCCTATTTTGGAGTTACAGCTGGACCACTTTGATAATCTGCATAAATTAAAGTCACTGTGAGTTTCTTTCATTTGGCTCTTTTATGCACATGCATAGATAAATATGTCAAGCAGCATTTTTGGTGATCAGTGTTGACACACCACAATGAAATGTGACCTCTGCATTTAGCCCATATGTGACATCGTGACATAGCAGGGGGCGGCTAATTCAGCGCCCGGGGAGCAGTGCTTGGGGGCGGTACCTTGCTCAGGGGACCTCAGTGGTGCCTTGCTGGTCGGGGATTCGAACCTGCAATCTTTCAATTACAAGTGCGCTTCCCTAACCATTAAGCCACCACTGCCCACACTTTGTAGCATTTTATTGCAAATGTTCCTTTACCAAGTACTTTTGCTCGACTGAAGGAAGTATAGCATCACTTAAGGTCAGACATCAAAGATGTTTCAGAAGCTGTTTTCAGGACGTGGCAATATGCATGAAATCACCAGTAAAAGTAATATCTTCAAGGGCTCCTATAACCATTAAAAAAAAACGTTTCAGCATTAATAACTTCTGATAATTTCCCCCTCTTCTGGAAATTGCTCTTCCAAAGCCATTATCTAGTTTTCCAGCATTATTAAATAAACAATTTTTTGCCGAGTGGAAAATCCTCCTTTCTAATCGGTCCTGGAAATTGAAAATTTAAAGCTTCATAAATAAAGTTTTGCTCCATAAATTGGACACACGCCGAGTGCTAGGGATATTTCTGAATACTCTGGGAAAGTTTTAAAATCTTTGTTGTTTTCATTTTGGTATCTTTTGTATTAATGTTATATATAATCTCATTTTAATTAATCAACAAATTAAATCATAATTTGAAATATGTTAATTCTATTAAGGAGGGAAAATAATTTGCTCTCTGACTAAGTGGAGGGAATTATCAGTCGTCACTGGTTCTATGCGCAGAACGGCATGGCTATATACCTTCTTAAAATAGAGGTTTTTGCTTTTTTCTTTTATGGAAGTGGTCAGTGGGAAAACTGTTGTTTGTGATTTCCAGAAGCATAGAGGGAACTGAGATCGCGAACATACAGAGGAGAATGTTTGAACCTCTGAGAAACCTCACACACATGTAAGTCTTTCATGTATGCTATGTTTTAGTGTTGTTTTTGACTTGGAGTTATTAATGGCCTCGGTTCCTTTGCTTACATCATGCAGGAATATATACAGGGGTGGAGCCTACTGACTTCAGCTGAAAGCTGATTGGGTCCCACAGTGCCTCTCCCCTGTCACTCACAAATTCAAAATATGTCATTGGCTAATGATAAACCGTGCAGTGTTTCTCTTGAGAGGAATGGCAATATTACCCTGACCTTGTAATATCCCCGGAGCTATAAATACAGTTGAAACCGCCACTATCTAAACTTCACACCGCTGGTCTATTAACGGCCATTAAATCTAAAAGTGCAGCGATACTTCACAATTTAACGTGAAGGGAAAACCGTGAACGTTAGTCAGCTGGTGCTATAAAATCCCTTGCCATGTTACAGAAATGCAATTTATTCACAGTCGGCGGGTTTACCGATTCTAACAGATATTTCAAGAAGTTCCAGTACTGTGGCTACGCACCGCACGTGCGAAGCTGCAAGCCCAACACCGATGGCATCTCCTCCTTCGAGGACCTGCTGGCCAACATCGTGCTGCGGGTCTTCGTCTGGGTCGTGTCAGCCACCACCTGCTTCGGGAACGTCTTCGTGATCGCCATGCGGTCCTACATCAGATCCGAGAACAAGCTGCATGCATTGTGCATCATCTCCCTCTGCTGTGAGTTCCTCTATGCTCATAAAATCTCACAATTTTTGGTCAATTCTGGGTTACTATACCCTTGTTTGTGGAATGTTAGGGTCAAAAAATTTAAGTAAAATCAATAAATCATTGCATCTGATTTTTTTTTTTTTAGATGGACTCACGGTAAATGAGTTGCAACAACTTTTCTAAAGTAGTGTTTCTCAACCCAGTGAGACCCCCAAACAGTACACATTTTTGCTCCCTCCCATGTCACACCACACCTGAAGCAATCAATCAAGTAGTAAAGAACACCAAATACCTGGTACTGGTGTGTTGGGAGCTGGGAAGGAGCAAAAATGTGGACTGTCTGAGGGTCCCCAAGGACTGGGTTGAGAAGCACTTATCTAGAGGGTCTGAAAGACAAGAAAACACAATAATCCAGTGCGGGAAAAAACTGGGAATTGATAACTGAGTCATTCAAGAAATGTGCTGGAGTAAAAATGTCTTGATCTTGACTGGTACTTGCTGGGGCTGGGAGGCAGGTGACTCTGCTGATGGAGGTGAAACTCCTGCATTGGGTCTCAAACTGCCGACCATGTCTGTTGACTGGATCAGATGGAGGAATCGGATCCTTTCTGTCACAAGCCAGATGTCTGGATGCTATGTGGAGGTCTGTGAGCCTGGGACCAGATGGCCACAAACGGGAAGCAGAAGACACAGCATTATTTATCAATAGTCTGGAAGATATGAAAGTGGCGAAAGCCAACTGCAATATGGAATAGCCCATGTGGAATAAACCATGATGGTGTGATTAAAAGAGAGGACGCAGGAAGGCACCATGCAGCCGTGAGGGAGACCGGAGATCGTCCAAAGCGCGTCGCAGAAAAGCTAATAGTAGGATTAGGTGGAGATCTGGGATGAGAACATTTGCTGCTTAGTTCCAGAATCAGCTCTGTGGTCAGGATCCAACTTCCACTCAACTGTTTTATGCATAGGATGAAATAAGTATTTGAATTTTAAGTCAAGGCTTACATACTGGGTGATTCTGAATACCAAACACAAGTCAGGTGGCTTGTATCATGCAACAGGAGCAACAGGCGTAAAGGGGGTGGTTTGTAGCTCAGCATGGGAAGCTGGTCCCATAGTCAACAGAACCGTTTCGTCACTAGGCCTTGTGCAAGGTGCTTAACCCACAGTTACTCCAGGGATTGGCTGGCCCTGCTTTCTGAAAAAAACACACGTTGATTTGGTTAAAAGTATCTTCAAAATAAGTAAAATGTGAACAGGAATTCTTGATACAATGAGAATGGCGGTGACTTACAAATATAATCAGTAGTTGTAAGGGAGCAGACAATAAGTAAGTATTGCTTGTGAAAGTCATTTAAATGTGAGAGGAGCTGTGAATGACGAAGAAGAACATGATGTATATTACCTTTGTGAGGTTTGTGTAGCTGCAGTCTGGTCCAGCTGGAGACTCATCAGGGCACAGTGTAGGCAGCTGGACAACCTGACATGAATTTGTCTTCTACATTTTTAGATGCAATTTTGGGTCTTGGTAAGGGAAAACAAATTTGAGCTGTTCGTCTGGCTATATGTAAACAATGCAATTTAGCCTAATATGTAACTTAATAATAAAAATCTATAATGCTAAAATATGGATTTCCTTGCATTTCAAAATCATTAGTAAAAAAAAAAAGAAGTGATCCTTTAAATTTCACTTTACAGATTATTGTAATTGTAAGCAGCTTGGTTGATTTTGCTTATGGGAGGTTGAATGAATTTTTTTAATGTTAGAAATGCATTTCAAACCCAGATCTGCGTGTATTGCAGTGATGAACCATTTAGCATCCAAGTTCAAACCCCCATCATTGAATAATGTTGCTCGCAGGTGTCAACCCTGCTTCTCCATCAACCTCCTGATTTGCCTTTGCTCATGGAGTTTTATACAAATATGTTCTGATGGCAGATCAAAAATGATTGGTTCAGAGAGATAACCAATCAGATTGTGGAGGAGGTGGGTCCAAGTAACTAGAAGAGATGTGATTGGTTATCTCTATGAACCAATCGTTTTTTCCATTCTGCCCTCAGAATTTTTTTGCGTAAGTAAAACTCCTATAAGCTTTGCCTTCCCACAGGTGCTGACGGCCTGATGGGCGTGTACCTCTTTGTGATTGGAGCATTCGATCTGAAGTTCCGAGGGAAGTATAACCAACATGCCCAGAGCTGGATGGACAGCACGCAGTGCCAGGTGGTTGGTTCCCTGGCCATGCTGTCCACAGAGGTGTCCGTCATGCTACTCACATACCTCACCCTGGAGAAGTACGTCTGCATCGTCTACCCATTCCGGTATCTTGCCCCCGGAAGACGCCGGACCGTGAGCATCCTCGTAGCCATCTGGATCCTAGGATTTATCATCGCCTTCATCCCCCTAGTGGCCAAAGACTTCTTTAAGAACTTCTATGGTACCAATGGAGTATGTTTCCCCCTTCACTCTGAACAGCCAGAGACTGTTGGGGCTCAGGTGTACTCCATCGTCATTTTCCTCGGTGAGTGCCACTCCTATTCAGTCCTGAATTTATTCGTTCCTTCTCCCTAATTTTTCGTTTGCGTCGGTGTAGTGCTCACAGAATTGTCTATGACAGGCATATGCGTTTCTGTCCAGCAGATGTCGCTGCTGAGTCGCTAAGCAACTTTGCTCACTATGACACATGATTTTGTAAAGCATAACTTGTATAATCACCGTGTTCTTTTACAGGTCTAAACTTGTTGGCATTTCTTATAATCGTCTTTTCCTATGGAAGCATGTTCTACAACATTCAGAAAACGGGGACACGAGCTACAGAATACAGCAATCACATCAAAAAGGAGGTGACCATCGCTAAGAGGTTCTTCTCCATCGTTATAACTGACTCCCTTTGCTGGATTCCCATCTTCATTCTAAAGATTTTATCTTTAATTCAGGTGGAAATACCAGGTAAGATCCTGAATCAGTTACAATACACCTGTATAATACAGCTGTAATGTGAATGATATATTATCTTAACTGAGAAAATATCATTTTACTACATCTATAGTACTGTTTAAGGCAGTCAAAGGAAATGTTTAAGGCTATTTTTTGCCCAAAAAAAAACAATTTAATATGAGAATATGTGCATATTAAGAGTAACACAATAAAAACCATCAAGAATTTCCTCTGTTCTCCAAAAAAGTTACTGGTATCTTGCCAGATGGCTAGATGAACACCGCTTCAGTTCCCAAACCTCTCCTCAGGGGCACTTAGACTGTTCTACGTATTTGTTAAATTTTATCACAAGCTCACGCAATCAACTTAAATAGTTTTAGCCGTCAGTAAGGTATTGATTAGCCATACGAGATGTGCTAATGGTCAAATTAAAAAAACACATGGGAGTTTTTATGGCTGCCTAAGATTTTTTTTAACTGATACTTTAAATGCGTGATTAATCTTTTATTTTTGTTTTTAATCTTTGTGAATGTGTTTGGGTTCAGACCCAAAATTAACATATACTGTATATGGTTGAAGTTCCCCAATTCAAGTTCTGGAGGGCCAGTGTGCAACACAGGTTGCAGTTTCCCCAGCTCAGATGCACCTACTAAACCTTGAAAGAAAGCTGACTAAGTTGTGATTGAGCAGGAAATCTGCAAACTATTGGATTCTGGCCCCGCTGGACTGGAATTGTGGAACCCTGATTAAGGTCGTTTTTAGTACCTTATATTGACAATAATCATTTACAGGGTTTTGCTGTTTATCTGTCACAGGTACAATCAGTTCTTGGGTGGTAATATTCATTCTGCCGATCAACAGCGCCCTGAACCCTATCCTGTACACACTCACCACACGGCCATTCAAGGAGACCATCCTGCAGGTGTGGAATAACTATAGACAGAAGAGACCCCAGGCTGGCACCCAGCAGGCCATCGTGCCATCCTTCACCTGGCTGGAGATGTGGCCTGCGCAGGAATCAAACACCGTGTCCTCTCCGGGCTATCTGGCCCATCCTTCGGAGATGTCATTTACTTCAGGAAAGGCTGACTTATTGCCAGAGAAAACTATAAATGGAATTTAAGTGTGAATGCTTCTGCAAAGATTCCTCTTCCGGCATCGTTCCTTAATGTTTCTTTTTGTCTATATCAATGGAGCGCAGAGTCAATTAACAGCCAATGATGATAGAATCAAGATTCCGGCGGTTTAATTAGGATTCCGGGAGGTAAATTTCGGCTGCTTTTGTTCTTAATTACTCATGAGCATTTTCTCGATTAAAAGGGATCGTTTGTCAGCGTTTTGGACCAATTACAGGACTCTTCAGGCATTATGAAAGGAACACAAGTAATTTCCCAATTAGCACAAATTTTAATGAACTGAATGTACTTCTCAGCAAAATAACACACAAAGGGTATAACACACGATAGCAAAACAAATGGTTTATGTAAGAAAAAGTATAATTTAGACTGTTACAGGGTACTTTTGTAGTATATATCAAAACAAAGGCAATGGGAAAAAGCTATTTGCGTTTTTCATTAAATTGTACATAATTTTCCCTAGAATGCAAAAAACTGCATGTACTTTTTAAAATTAATATGCGGAAGGGAAATTGATACTTTTATAACTTTAAATCGTGAAATACAAATATGCATTTTAACCAAGTAAATCTCAGTTCAGCATAAAAGGTGTATGGATAAAAAAACATCATATGAAATCAGTCATTATATGAAATTATATTTTAATTTAGTGTGTTTTGTGAGTCTCTCATATATGACGTTTAACATGTATAAACACTATGGGGGAAAAAGGTTTTTTTCTGGATAAGTAAAAACCCAATATATACCATACAGCTGTTTCTTCTGAAAAGCCCAAGGAAACACGTTATTTCGGAACGATTTCGGGAATATTTCAAAGCGTACTTAATTAACTGTATACAGGTGGGCAAACGGCCTGCATATGTACGATCGAATAACGCGCTGCGGCATCCATCAGTTGTCCGGGGCGGCGGGCTTGTCGGCATGATGTCCTCCCTTCAGCAAATCTCTCCACGCCTTGAGAAACTGCACGTTAGCTGAACTTCTCTCCGCCAGCTCCTTCACTTGGATGGCCATCACGGAGGTCGCGTGTAGCATGTGAGTCAACGACACCGCAGCCTGCGACAAAAATGTCAGCTTACCATCGTGCACCGATAAACGACCAACCTGGGAAGGACCCTATCAGGATCCCAGCACGGGATTCCCAATGATGAAACTCGACTACTTACATCATCTATCTGCACCTCAATTTCCTCTAACAACTCCGTATCCGTGAGGTTAAACGTGTTCTCCGAAGCAACGGACGAGTTGTCAGACATCGCTACGGGTACATGTGTTTGTTTTTCTTTTTCAAGACGTCAACATTAGGTTCCTTATTTCCCGCGAAATACTTCGGCGCATGCGCAGTGCAGCTCAATGACGCATGACGTATAATACGTATGCCGGACAATGATAGATTTAAAAAACTGGTAATGGTTAATTGAACAATGTTAAACTCCGGATTAAAGCGTTTGTCGGTGCTGCAGGAAGGATCTTTTATTTATTGGTGGATTATTTCCGTTACATCATAGCAAAATATTCCTTGCACACGCATAATGTATAAAGCATTGTAACGATCATTGTAGTATTACATTGATCATAGGAAAAGACGAAAATGAATAAAAATTTGTTTAAATTTAAGTTTATGTTTTAATTTATATATATATAATTTATATTCTTGCGAGACACACACACGCGAGTATAGGCTATATGTGTGTGGGGGGAACGTTGGCTGGCCGCTAATAAAAAATAAATTTAAAAAAAAACGACAAATCCCATAATTCTTTACGCAACGCACACCACTGCACAAGTCACTTCCGGTTACGGTAGCATGTATTTTATAACATTGAGGGAAGGAGAGGGGTTTTTCCATGCTTATGGTGCTGTGTGCGAAGTGTCTGCGTTTAGTTGACCAAATGTCCTGAAGGCCGTCCCTCGTCACCCACCCTATTGGCATGATTTTAGACCTTGATTAGTAAATACACGATGTTTCCTATGAACAAGATTGCAAAGCAAGGTACAGTACATATTCGTTGTTTTTGCTTATTTTGATACTGGTTATTTGGTTAGATCTTACCCATACGGTTTCGAGTTAACTTCTTTACATCACTGGGTTTAAATTAACAGCATGTCCATTTTTTCCATATGATGATTTGTATGTTACGTTACAAATCTCGGGCAGGGAGTAATAGCAATAGCTTAGCACTCCTAGTGGTCTTTATAAATGTAGGGTAAAGTTCACGTAATCGAGGTCATTTACTGCTCTGTGTTGCCGTTTGCAAATTTCCTGTGGGCGTAACTGGCTATATTTACAAATGCATATATTGAATCGATTTTTCTGTGTGGCACATATCATGCTTTGCATTTTATATTAACTTCATTGAAATATTCATTCAGATTTTTTTTACTCGTGATAGTAACACGTTTCAGAAATGATCTATGAGATGGATTTCCTTTATGATTAAGATATGTTACGCGAGCTTTCTTTCTTTGTCTGTCTAGTCGTACGTTTTCCTGACTTATCACGGTTCACTGTAAAGCTGCGTGTTGCTCTGCCAGTGCACAGGTGCGCGCGCGTGCTGAATCTGCTGCAGAAAGAGAAGCTGTCACAGAGATGGGCGTCCACCCTGTCCCCAGTGCCCCGGGTCACCACCCACTATACCGTCTTCCCCAGGGACAAAGACCCGCGATGGGAAGGTGCAAAGCCCACATTATTTGCGTTATCAATTTGCCCCGTGTTTGGCTTACTGTGTTTACCAGTGGCTGGGTGGATTTGCAGAGTAAGATTTTTATTGCATAGTGTAACTGACTGTTTAGGACACAATAAACTCACAGACTTGAAATTGAAAACCTTAAGCAAGTTTCAGAGTAAGTTTGATTGATGTAGAATTTAAATTATTAATAGTGGAGTTAATTGATTTGTAGTTGCAAAAATTTTCAGATTAGTGAGTTTTTTTTTTTAATTTCATTAGTGGTTGATGGGTGACAAAGGTGTTTAGGTGTGACATCAATGATTATCAGAAATCTGCCTGTAAAGTTCCTCGCTGCGTTTATGTGACGGCAGCACTAACTTTGCTGCAGGCGTGGAGATGGAGCGATTCACCGATGAGGCTGACGTCGTGATTGTGGGCGGCGGCCCGGCCGGTCTCTCCGCCGCCATCCGCCTGAAGCAGCTCGCTAACGAGCACGGCAAGGAGCTGCGTGTCTGCGTGGTGGAGAAGGCCTCTCAGATGGGCGCTCACACGCTGTCCGGTGCCTGTCTGGAGCCAAGCGCTCTCAGCGAGCTCATCCCGGACTGGAAGGAGAGAGGAGTGAGTTGGAAACATCAAAAAGAAAGCGATCACTGATAGAACATAAAGGAAAATATGTGGCTGCTTACTGGTTTGTGTTTCACAATGATAGACAAGCACTTATGATTGTATCGAATTGTAGTTTACAGTATATTAATCAGAGTCTACATAATAGTGAGATTACAATCTGTGAAACTTAAATATTTAAATATGGACTGTCTTTTTTTAGGCCCCTTTAAATACACCAGTGACAGAAGACAAGTTTGCGATTTTAACAAAAAAGTCTAGAATCCCTGTTCCAATCCTTCCCGGTGAGTTATAACATTAAGATCATACTTTGTGATGCACAAGACCTAAAGGACATTGTTTTAGGAGTGACCAGGGACAATTGTGTTTTTTTTCCCCCCCATTTTTATTAAAAGTAAAGTTGTAATGGGTTTCTAAACAGCAGTGGTACTGGAATCTCCTCCTGTCTTTTCCCTGGTCTGACACACGTGTGGTAGATAGTATTACATGCATCTCTCACAGGAACCTGCTGAGGATTCATAAGTAAGAGATGTGCTGCATGTTTGCACAGCTGTTAGCTTTTATATCACTTCTGTGCCTTTATATCTTTTTAACTTTTTGTTTAATCTGTTTGGCGGAATGTGCTTCTAGGACTCCCGATGAATAACCATGGCAACTACGTTGTCCGCCTGGGTCATTTCGTGCGCTGGCTTGGGGAACAGGCGGAGGAGCTTGGGGTGGAGTTATACCCCGGTTACGCCGCTTCAGAGGTACCTCCGAGTCTTTTTGTGTTTAATTCATTACTCCTAATGTATTCTGGAGTAGTTTCTTTGAGCTGACTTAGGGCTCAGATTACTACTTACGCCGAATCTCCCCTTTCGATCAAAGGTACTGTTTCACGAGGATGGGAGCGTAAAAGGAATCGCTACGAATGACGTGGGGGTAGCTAAAGACGGATCGCCCAAGGTGAGCTTCTCGACACGTCCCAGCAGTGCTGCAAGTGTTTACGTCAATCAGGTACGCTTCTAAACTGAGCCGTTCGGTGCCTGATAGTGAACGAATCCACTTGCAGCAATGCTTCACTTTTTGCCAGGTAATCTATCCAATCTGATGGTATTGTGTAGGTGTTCGGTTTCTCATAATGAAACGCGCGCCATTCCTTTGATTGCAGGACGTGTTTGAGAGAGGCATGGAGCTCCATGCCAAGGTGACGGTGTTTGGAGAAGGCTGTCACGGCCACTTGGCAAAGCAGTTGTATAAACGCTTCAACCTGCGTGAGAACTGCCAGCTGCAGACCTACGCCATAGGCCTTAAAGAGGTACCTTCCATGCGGATGTTTTGGTGCCGTCTTGTACATTTCCGGAATTACCTACTTCTTAATCTAAGTTCACTTACACCAAGGGTGGCCAGTCTTATCCGCAAAGGGCCGGTGTGTATGCGGGTTTTCGGTGCAACTCCCTAATTAGATTACTAATTAGAGGACTGATTGGCTGATTGGCCTCACACCTGGGTTTGAACAGCTGACCTACCGGTTATCCCAAAAACCTGCATACACACCGGCCCTTTGCGGATAAGATTAGACACCCCTGACTTAAACTATTTATTATGATACAAATACAGGCCTGATTTCTGTAAGTCACTAAATTTTTCCTTTCTTTGTCTTTGTCGCAAGTCATTCCTTTTTCTTTAATAATTTTTGATATTTTTAAACAAACCTGCTGTAATGAATGGTGCCTTGTATCTACTGTAGATATGGATTATTGATGAAAAGAATTGGAAACCAGGAAGAGTTGAGCACACAGTGGGCTGGCCCTTGGACCGGCACACGTACGGAGGGACGTTTTTGTATCACCTGAATGAAAAGGAGCCTTTGGTAGCTTTGGGCCTTGTGGTAAGCGGTGTGTGTCGTGTACAAGACCTGTAAGATGGTTTCGGGAGGGGAGGCATTTCGTTTCTACCGTAGCTAGCCCTACCCACTAAGTTGTCAGTAGTCAGGGTGAACTTTGTGATAAAGCTTGCTGTGTTTGCCTTTCTGTATTTATTTTGGACATCTTGCTTGGCGATGGTATTCCTTATCACCAAAGCGGAGTCACTTCAGTTGTGCCCTAACGTTTCCATTTTGCATGTATTTCTTATTTTTGTTTTACGTATCACATTTGTTTTAGTTGCGCTATTGTTTGTCTGTCCTGCAGACCCTGCAACTGTAGTAATAATAATAATAATAATAATAATAATAATAATAATAATAATCGATAATCGATAATTTCCCCACGGGGATCAATAAAGTATCTTTACGCCTCCCTCAACTTGCTCTTCGTAAAGCAAGCTGTCCGTGAAGGGCAGCCACCTGTTGGGGCACACAGGGAGCTGGGGGTTAAGGCCCTTGCTCAAGGACCTGCAGATGTGCAGCGTGTTCCTCAGAACACATGACAATATACCTTGAAATTTAATTGGAGTTCATGCCTTACTGTCCACTTATCAGTCCTGTTTTTCTGTGGGTCACCATGTCTAGACTCCTGCAGCATCTGTTGTCTTCGACTTGTCGCACCGATATACTGTGTAGTTGAAACTATATTGAGAGTTTCTAGCAAATGTAAAGACTGAGTAAAGCCATGAATTTATGACCAAGGCTGCCCATAAATTGCTGCTGTCTTAGGTTGGCTTGGACTACCAGAACCCATATCTGAGCCCCTTCAGGGAGTTCCAGCGGTGGAAACATCACCCTTCAGTGGCATCAACTCTGGAGGGAGGAAACCGGATTGCCTACGGGGCCCGAGCCCTGAATGAAGGTGGATTCCAGGTAGGCCGCATCGTGGAAGCCAGGCTGACTGCGCCCCCTAGTGCCTGCAGTCCTCATAGCAGGATGACATCTGCCTTGCAGTCCATACCCAAGCTGACGTTCCCCGGAGGCCTGCTGATAGGGTGCAGCCCCGGGTTCATGAACGTGCCGAAGATCAAAGGAACCCACACGGCGATGAAGAGCGGCATGCTGGCGGCCGAGTCCATCTTCCAGAAGATCACAGACGAAAACCTGCAGTCTGAGACGGCTGGTAATCCTCAGACCCATCTGAAGGCAGCAGGCGTGGCTTTGAGTAGCTAGTGATGGTGCAGGGTCTGTATGAACCTGTAGGGGTTCATGACTTTATCCAGAACCCTGATCTAGTACATGTTAATGTAGCGGTCTTCCATCTGTTGTTCATCTCCGCTTATTCATGCAGAGATCGTACCTTTTAAAATTGTCCTGCCACTTAGTTTTTCTTTTTTATTTTATAATTTAGGAGTTTATTAACCCCCCCCCCCCCCCCCAGTCCAGCAGCTGGTGATTTTGTTTCAACCACCCAGTTGAGTACTCTGTGACTTTTTATACTCAACCGGTTGGTTGAAACAAAATCTTGGTCTGGATTTCTACTCTCTGGACCGGAAATCGCCACCTCTGGAAATGTGGCTGTTTTTGGTAGAAAGTGTACCCTTATTTTATGTTCACTATGGGCTAGATCAATATTCAGATGCCATTTCTAGTCGGACACACAAAAATAAAACCTGTGAATTATTCCTGCATGTTGTTCAAGAAGTTCTGAAGGCACATGTTGATGTTTCCTATAAAATGTCCCCATATTGTAGACAGCTGCCCCTGTTTGTTACAATATGTGAAACTTTAGCCGCAAGTGATATGTATGCACTGGAAAAATGTATCCCAAGAAACTTTAACACTTAATAATTTTTTGAATGTAAAAAAATCCAGCACCACGCTCAAGATCACTTTTAAGGTTTATTTGTACTAGTTATCAGCTTGGATTCTAAAATGGCACCTTAAGAACTCTCAGGTGGTACTGTCAGTTTATTTTATTCTTTTAAAACATTTTGCACACGGTGATGACTTGTCTTCCAGGAATTCATGTGCCAGGATATGAGGACAGCTTGAAGAACTCCTGGATTTGGAAAGAGCTACGTGCTGTTAGAAACATACGACCTTCATTCCACAATTACTTTGGACTGTATGGGGGGATGCTCTATACTGGCATCTTTTACTGGATCTTACGAGGGAAAGAACCGTGGACCTTAAAACATATAGGTGAGAGAGACTACTGTTCTGGGGAGAGTCTTTTGAGCTTGTGTGCTGGTTCACCTAAAGCAGTGTTTCCCAACCCAATCCTCGGGGAACCATGGACAGTCCACATTTTTGCTTCCTCTCAGCTCCCAGTGCACCTGTACCAGGTATTCGGTGTCCCTGATTGGCTGGGAGCTGGGAGGGAGCAAAAATGTGGACTGTCCGGGGTTCCCAGAGGACTGGGTTGGGAAACACTGACCTAAAGAATGGGCAGTTGAGCAGCGTTGAGGACTCTGAGCAAAGAGTAGTCGTTCCCCCTGGTGTCTAGGTGCGGATGCTACGCAGCTCAAACCCGCGAAGGAGTGCACCCCCATCGAGTACCCCAAGCCCGACGGGAAGCTGAGCTTCGACCTGCTGTCCTCTGTAGCTCTGAGTGGCACCAACCATGAGCACGACCAGCCCCCTCACCTCACCCTCATGGACGACAGCGTCCCCGTCGCCAAGAACCTGGCCGTCTACGATGGGCCAGAGCAGCGATTCTGTCCAGCAGGTATGGGTGGAGTTTTTAAAGGTTCACATCTGAGAACCAAAATAGCAGCCATCACTGATAAAAGTACACTGTCACTTTCATGACCTCTGGTTACAGAATTGCAACCAAATGTAATTAAGAGGCAGTAACAGCCTTTATCTACCAAGGATGAGTCAGTATCTTGAATAAAGTTGTCGCGCACAAACTACGCTGCATAAACTATGTGTGTTTGTTCATACGTAAAGTGCAAATAAAACGGCCAGGGGGGGGGGGAAGCAAAGAAATATTTAACTTGTACTTTAACATTTCAGAGTTACTCACTTCATTGCAGTGCAGCTTTGCAGTGCACTTAGCATAAACTGCACTAGCAGCAGACTTTTAAGCAGCAAATTTTGAAAAAAGTTTGTAAAATAAAACATTCCACTAAACTGTACCGCAGTAATTTTGATGCAAAGGTTCAGAATATGGATGGAAACGTCGCGATAAGCTGAATCGCGATTTAACGATTACCTGTATCGATACAGCTCCGGTATCGTGACTTTTTTTTTTTTGTTCCAGGGGTGTATGAGTTTGTGCCACTGGAGTCTGGAGAGGGCATGAGGTTACAGATCAATGCACAAAACTGCGTTCACTGCAAGACCTGCGACATCAAGGACCCGAGCCAGAACATTAACTGGGTGGTACCAGAGGGAAGTGGGGGACCAGCGTATAACGGCATGTGATTTTTCAAAAAGTACGTCGTCGGGCATTAACCTGCTGCTGATCCCACTGCAATAACACATTATTCATTGTGACTCCTCAAACACTGAGTTTAATGTTGCCGCATTTTGCCTTTTTATTTAAAAAAAAAAAAAAAATACGATTTGTTCATTGCCAAATGGACAGTTGTATATAGAGGACTGTTGTTACATGGTAAGATGGTGTGTATAGCTCTTATCTTGTAATTTTATTAAACTCTGATTTATTTCAATGTATGGATGTTTGACGAAACATTAGGAAGCTTAAATATGAAGATTTTCGGATATTTATCGCTTTCGCTATACCCATCACTTATCAATGCATCTTCTTTTTGAGGAATGGAAAGAATGAGAAAAGAATGACAAACACCACACAAGCACTCATCCACAATAATACTTTTATTCTATCATGTTCAGGCCAACAGGTTTGGTACATGGAACACACTATAAAATCCACCAAGTTACAGCAGACATCTTGTCATTTAAAATCAGTGTGTATACTGTGTTGTCACAGCCTTATTTACCATGGTGCATGTTTCTTAGAATTAGCACAATGAATGTTGAGTAGGACGACAGCTTCGTTGAATACAGTACAGCAGAGCAGACACTGCATCAGGGAGAGCCCACCTGTTCGACCGAACGAATCCCGACCGAATGCGTCGTTTCCGGAAGGCCGCTGTAGCGCCGACAGATCTTCAAGCAAACATTTTTGCATACGTCTTTTTCTCTCTCTCTTTTTCTTCCTTGACTTTCTGTTTCACTCTTAGAATCTCATTTCCAATTGCTGTCAAACACAGACCCGTATCTTAGACTTCGCATTCGGGAGGGAAAACTGCACACTGACCATTATCAGCAACTATTGGAGGAAAAAAAAAAACTATACAAAGAAAACTAAGTTTGCAACAGACACTCACCTTTGTCATCAGGTGTTATTTCATGAGCTTTCTTCAGATCAGCCTAGGATTGAAACGGTTAGATTAGAATGGAGAGTAGAATACACAACAGGTAGAATGAACAAACGACTCAATATACTTCCAGTAAAAAAAAAGGCAAATATATGTACATACAGCAATGTGAATAAATGTAGCACAACATGAATAGTGTAACGTTAGGTATAACTTAAATATGACCAAAAAATGTACATGTATGTTCACGCACACATACAAAAAAAAACTGTTCGTGGGGGCTTTTATTATGAAACTTGGAACAGCCATCACTTACCATGGCCTGAGTGTAGTCCTTTAGTCCTTGGCATGCCTGGGCTCTTCTATACAGTGCTTTAGTGTTGTCAGGTTTCAAGTCGAGTGCCTATAATGATGAGAAAATAGACTTTTGAATTTTATATAGAACACAATATAATGCATCTAGATAAGCTATATGTATGTAGGCAGGGTATATACACACACACACAAAGTCATAGGCTATAGGCAATACAGAAACACCAATCAGCATAACTGCGTGTTTCTAGTCTGTGGGAGGAAGCCCATGTAGCTTAGAGGGAACATGCAGGCTCCCCGAATCGGTCACCTGATTGCAGTTGTCGACGGCGTCCTGCCACGACTGCAGCTTCAGCTTGCAGGCGGCGATGTTGAGGATGCAGCTCAGCGCGATGGCCTCCAGCTTCTTCTGCAGTTCTTCGTCGTCGTCCACTGCCTCACCGCAAGCCTCCAGGTACCTGTGACGGCCATGGTAGCCCGGTTACCGACAGCAGAGGTAACGACGCGGCCTCACGCCCCCGGGGTTGTCAGTGTGGTTCCTGTCCTAGTGGACTGTGCGTATGGAGTTTATATACCCACCGCGTGTTTGTGCAGGTTTCCTCTGGAGACTCTCGTTCCCCCCCAGTCTAAAAACGTGATCAGGTGACCTGGTGTCTCTATGGCCCCCTTTACACTTGGTATTAAATTGCGTCTTGGGCGATCGAATCGCAAGTGAACACTTGCCGAGGTGGTCTGGGACGCATTTGACCACACATCTTTTGTAGTGTAAATGCTAGTGCATCTCCAACAAGGATGACACAATAATGTTACTGCGCGAGGTATTAAAATCCTAACCCAAGTGGTCAGCTGGACACCTTGGGGACGCATGGCAGACATAGGGGTAAACAGCCATGTGTCTCAGCTGTCTACTTATGATTTTAAAACCAAGTGTTAATGGCCTAAATCAGCCTACTTTGTGTTCAAGTATGTACCCTGTGATTGGCTGACATCACAGTCAGGATGTCCAGATTCATTGATTACTTGGATGGATGGATGGATGGATGGATTTGGCCTTCTAACATACCTTAGAGCCTTTGAATACTTTCCATTAGCTGCCAACCAATCCTGGGATTTAAAGAAGTTATTCCCAATGGTCTTAACATCCTCTGCAACAGACAGGATTTTATTAACCTGCAGAAAAGAAGACGATTATATCAAATCGGTGAAATAAACAATCACGGAATCCTGATTCACCAAAAAAATAGAAGACCAAAAAAATTCAAAATTTCAATTTTTCAAATTCAAAACTGAATTTAATTTTTATATAGCACCTTTCGGAAATAGTCACCCCAAGGCACCTGATACCCACGTCTTTGAAATCAATGTCGGCATCCTCCGGAAAGTCGGGATGGAGGTCTCCGGAACCGTCGTTGGGAGCGACGCCCCAGTCGTCCCCCTGCCGGTGTTCGCCACAGTCTGCGATGACGCAGGGCTTTAAAAACAAGACCACCCGGTTAGCGCTGAGCCCCGCACGTGCGTCTGGACGCGCGACGTTCTGCGGGCGGCTGCACCTTCACGGGCGTGTCCTCCTTCGTCTCCACCGCCTCCAGCATCTTGACGATGCCCATCCCCTTCAGCACCTGTCCGAAGACCACGTGCTTCCCGTCCAGGTGGCTGGTGGGAACGGTAGTGATGAAGAACTGCGAGCCGTTAGTGTTCGGCCCGGCATTCGCCATGCTCAGCAAACCCTCCCTGTCATGCTGGAAAAATCAGAGTTATTAAAAACAAACATCAATGTCTGATATTTCAAGCAGTGAGTTCTTGCACTTCTCTGCATTATATGTAAACTACAAGATATGGAGTCTTTATTACTTTTTTACCTTATAGTGGAAATTTTCATCTTCAAACTTAGCCCCGTAAATGCTCTCCCCTCCAGTACCGTTCTGATTGGAGAAATCTCCTCCTTGGATCATGAATTTCTTTATAACTGTGAATGGGAGAAGAACCGAGTTTTATCTGAACCAACTCCGACACAATACATCTGAAAACATCCCCCCTGCTCCATTAGTCACTTAAAACGCAACTTACTCCTGTGGAAGGGGCACCCTTTGAAGTGCAGCGGCTTCGCCGTCGTGGGCCCATCTCCCTTCTCGCCGGTGCACAGAGCTCGGAAATTCTCGGCGGTTTTCGGAACCACGTCGGCGAACAGTTCGAGCACGATGCGCCCCACTAGGAGACGGGAAGACGGGCTGTCTGTGACCGATCAGCGCACAAGGACGCTTGGGAAAGCAGCTGCTTACTGCGGAGCTTTCTGGAAGCCGGCTCTTAGTCGCAGTTTGCAAAGCCAGGCAGCTATGTATTAATAAATCAATAAGTTATCAAGTAATCTAAATTTAAAAATCGTTTTATTGACTAGAGGACGCATCGCTAAAATTTACGAGTAAAATAATTAGTAGAAATTATAATGTAACTGTTTTGTCGATTTCAGAACTAGCACATGTTCAGGAATTGGTTAGGCAGACTCAACACAGACGCACATGGCCTAACATCACTGGTAATATCTAACTGGCATAAATTAAACAGTCTCATAACCCAAACTCAAATACAGATAAATGATTTTTAATATAATAAATATGTATTTCTTTCAGTAACTGGACGCGTCGCGGTTTAATTAACGTTACAGTCTGCTAACGTACCTCTTTCACCGCCGACATCCACGTCGAGAAACACCCGAGGGTTATCAGCGTTGGAAGGCTTATTTTGAGGTGTTGGGTTTGACATTTCTCATTCGATTGCCGAAAACAGTGATGACACTTTGCAGACTCTGCCGTGCACCGAAAGTATGGCAGCCAGCAGCGTCTGGGGATCGTAAGACCGCAGTATGAGACGAACAACGGGATGGGGAAAAAATGCATTTCCGGTGGTTCGGGGACTGAGCATATCAAAATAAAAGCTTCATTTCGCCAAATTCATTTGCAGGCTATTTTGCATTTGATAAAAATGTATTAAATGGATACTTTCCGTCACACATAAATATACATAAAATGTATGTACATATATAGATAAATATTATTTTGAATAGAACACTTTGACTAAAGATTTAACATGAATAATATGCTCGTTATAAACAATATCTAAAATCTGCTTAGAATAATAAACCCAGGTGCAAACCAGCCTTTGGGTATACATTTTTTGTGGTATAAGGCTGGCATGTAAACAGAAAAACAAACAAAAAACGTTTCTCCTTCAGAATAGTATGCAATGGTAACCATTTGAATACTTAACCTGTCAAAAAGTTTTAAAATAGGCAAATACTTATGTCTTGTTCTTGCATTTCTGTAGTGTTCATAAGACAAGTAGGAAAAAACAAAACCTTGGTAGTTGTAATGTTAACAGAGATGCATTTAGAATTTTATTTACAAAGACCAACAATGTCATAAAAATGTTTATTTACAAATTGCACTCGCTCTAAAAAATTGCAGTCGTTCTTTTAAAAAAGAAATGATCTCACATTTACTGTGGCATGTCTGATACATCTGATGCGCGAAATCGAGAAACGTGTCTTTATTAATGTTTTCTTGAGCTCACCACAAGTTGGTAGCCATGGTCGATAAAAACAAACGCATTAAGCGTCGAAGACCTCGAATCTTCAATTGATGGGGGCAGTCACCAAAGAGTATTCATTCATATTTTTCTCAATATAAGTGACCTCAGAAATATTACCTCATTTCCATAAATTCTTATAGGCGAGAAACCGCTTCAAAACATATTGCTAATACTAATTAGTCCAAATCAACCCCCGCAGTGTCACAGTACTATACAAATAACATTAATTCTCACAAAATCCTATTTACTCACCACGCAATCATGCAGCAATGTAAGCAAGCATCCGATTACAAATACGACATGCACCATTAAAAAAATCTAGAATGCATAACATAATAATTATAATAAATGCATGCTATCTGATATTTAATCAAATTTGCTCCCGATCGAATGATCACTGGAGCGAATGCATGCACCTACACATGCACTCCGATGGACGCGTGCACGGCCTCGCGCGACCAATAGAGAGCGTGCCGCCCTAATCCGCACGCGTGGCCGCGGGGCTGAGCGCGCCGTCATATGACTCCGATAAGCGATCCATGGAGTCTCCGAGCGGCGTCTCTCCGCCATGGCCACACGTCGCGACCGTGCGGGGCGACCCGGCAGCCTCTGAAACGGGACATCATGGCTCCCACTTTGCTCCAGAAGCTTTTCAGCAAAAAGGCCGGCGCGACTGCCGCCAAGGACTACCCGGGTCCGGATTTATGGTAGGTGCGGACACGGTCCGAAGGGGGGTGCTAAGCAGACGCTGCAAACGTGCTCGCTGTTGGATTCGTGGGATTTATTTTTTGAAATTTCAGCTATATAGATACTAAATATATTTTAAAAATCCGCGCTCGGTTGGCGCTAACTTTGCATAAGACTCCGTCCCATTTCTTGGAGCAGCAAAAAACCACGAGCAGCCCTCTCTTTGTATGTGACCAGCGAAACCAGGGGATTGCCTTTATTTTCCTTGATCAATGGGGACGGTTCCCCCCTCCCGTGCACGTACCGCACATCAGGCAGATGGCGCATTACCCGCGGCCGTGTGCCCGGCCAGCCGAGTCATATGACTGCCAGGTGGAACGCCGGACTGGCGTCGGACCGGGCGGCTGGTCCATAAACACGATCTTCTTGGCGATCTGCTCCCTCCTCATATTGCGCATGTTTTTCATAAGTGGGGTCGACCACGTTTCTCTCCATCATTTTCCAGCAATTTCTCAACATAACTCCCATTTTTTTTTTTTGGGGGGGGGGCGTATGAGTCCTGGACGTCCTCGTGACACCAGTGTAAAATGACACAGCAGAGTAGATCTGTTATTTACATCAGATGCCTTGTATTTAGATGCACATATGAAGTTACCATGTAGGCATGTTTTCTAACGCAAGTTCATTCACGGTCGAGACACTGATCTGCAGGCGATCCCGAATGGGATACGAATCCCCCCCAAAGTCCTTTTTAGGAGTTTTGCAGGTCAGCGGAGAACTTCACGCCAGACGCATTTCAGTTTCACCAACGCCAGACGTAGGCGGAATGTAACGTGCTGCTTTCCAAAATACAAAAGTCTGCATGTCTTCGGCTCGCCTTTAACTTAATTCTGGAAGAAAACAATATATATGCAGGCAGGAACTTGTCAGAGGTACCACGTAGATAGGAATTCTTCGGTTGACTCCATTTTTTGGGGTGGGAGGTTCTTTGAGTCTTGCAGAATGGTGACCTCACAGTAACAAATAGCATTCGAGTCTTAAAATGACCCACCTTTTGGTAATACCTTGTTCCATTGACCTATGCATGCTTTGAGGTACAAAGTTGAATCAAGGAATGGATTTAACTAAATCAGATTTAGTTAAAATGGATGCGTCGAGGCTGTATTTTAAGACTTTAGGGAAAATGACAGGTAGTGAAGTCAATGCATTGCGCAACTATGGGTCAGACTGTTCGAAAAAGGAAAGAGAACTCCATTTACTGCAGTCATGTGGATGTGAAAATGAATCAGGGCTGCAGTGGACTGCTCCTGTGATCTGAAGATGACAGGTTTCGTCCTCCTTTTATCCAACTTCTCCTTTGGCAGGGACGTAGAGCAAGTCGGTCCTGCCCCGCAGTAGTTTGACCGGGTTAACAAGAGGAGTTTGTCATTTGAATGACCCTGGTGGAAACATGGGGAAATATACGAAGGCGCTGTGTGCATTGTGCTGTAAATGGCGTCCACATACCTGTAGTCCTGTCAGGCCTCTGGACAACTGGATGCAGTAAGTTGCCGGCTTCCCCCCCCCCCCCCTAATTTTTGATGCACTCTGTGGAATTTAACTTTTGGTCAGTGGACACACATTATTTGTGTGTAGCTCAGTTGTTTTTGTATTCCCTATGCTGTTTAAATGGGGGTCCACTTTTCCGTTCATCTGTTTTTAAATTATAAGGAGAGCTGGCTGTCTCTGTTGATTTTTGTATCTGCAGATCAGCTTACGGAATGTGATTGTTGGATAAGGGCTGGTCAATTAGTGAGGAGCAACCTTTGGCAGTTTGGTAGGATTAACAGCGATGTAGATGCTACCGGGTCATAGTTTCTAGTCCGCTAATTTTCCGAGATTTTCCCTCCTAAATTGGTTTTCTTCGGAAATCCGATTGAGCGCAGTCTAGGTTGATTCTAGGTCGGTAGTTTATTTGCGTTGTGGTTTTTCATTCGGAAGAGGTTGGACATGTCGCAGGTTTAATATTTTGACATTGGGTCAGCTCGGAATGTGATGGACAGGCTGAGTGTCCAGAGGAGTGAGAGGAAGTGGGGACTAGTGAGACAGCTTCCTCTTACATAGACCAGTTCCCAGAAATGTCAGATATATATATATAAAAATAATGCAGCTTATTCCGTGCATGAAATGCACTGATATATTGGATACGACGGTCACCACCATGCATCTGTCGTGGGTGTAAAATCCTTCTGGTTGACTGCCTGATAGGCAGAGCGCTTTGTGATTCGTTATTGATTATATTTGACTAAGGTCTGCTTGAGATCAGTGGGGGATGACTTTTTTACCTGCCTGGCTTTGAACGTTTGAAGGACTGGTTGGTGGAGGGGAATTGTAATTAGCAGCTTTTCAAAGACTAGCAAAGTTATAAACATTGGGAAATATGCACTTTTTTTGTGGAAGTGTGTTTATAGATACAGGAAGACAACAGAGCTGATCTTTAATTTTGCGGTTGTATTTTTGATTTGTCAGCGGCTTGTTCAGTGGGTCATTGTTCTAGCCTGTCACATGTTTGCGAGGAAATAAAAGTCAATAGTGGCAGGCACGTGTGTGCTGAGCACGCTGCCTCTTTGGTGTGTGACCCATGGTCAGAATCTCCCGGTTTGGACTGAAGGCTGTCCTGTCTGGGAGGGGCTAGGTCTTTTTGTGGTCTGGACCTTAGGAAACTGTTATTTTGTGAGTGGAGGAATGTCATTGACCGTAATTGGAATGTTCGGAAATGTTTGAGTGCTTGAACAGTGCATTGAACTGTTGGGTTTGAAATCAGTGTTTATTTTAGCCCTTTTATCCTCTCGGTGTCAGGGATGGTTGGAAATAACCGCATGTCTCCGTTACGGGTGACGTCGCTTCCCTGGTTTCACAGATAAGACAGCCTGGCTTCCTGTGCTCTTTGGGTCAGGTGGCAAACGTTGCATCTCTTTTGCGTCATGGTACCACCTGGCACACGTGGTACGGGCTGATTTCTGCATAAATTCACGAGGCGAGAGTGAACATTTGCCGGGGTGGTGATTTACGGCTCACAGTGGAATTGCTTTTGAGCTCCGTTTGGGCTGATTGCTGCGACTAAAGATCATCAGGCGTTTTAATGGTTTTCAGCACTTTCAGCTTTGACTGAAGATTCTTCTAGTCCTTTTTCCTGATTGACATGGAGTAATAATATGGTGTGGTACGTCACTGACTATTAGTTGTCCTTGAATTATACCTGCGCCAAATCTCAGCGGCAGGAAGACTTATGTGGGTTGAGTTTGTACTGTTTTTGTTTCAGTACATATTGGTTTTACATCCCATAAAAGCAGCTGATGCCTGCAGCGTGCAGTTGCTAGGAGATGTCATATGACTGTCTGCTCACATGATTAAGTCTGTGCCATTGTATGTATGGGTGGGGTGATCTTTTGTGTTCCCTCACCCTTAAGCTAGCGTGCTGATAGGCTGTGAAGCAGCCTGATCGTAAGAAGCTCTGCCCTCCCCCCTCCAGGGTGGC
>JAODJU010000085.1:2798324-2816381 GCA_026776725.1 Gnathonemus echidnorhynchus
TCCCCCCCCCCCCCCCCCCCCAGCCATCACCACGGCAACAAGGGCACATGGCACCGGCAGAATCAGAGGGCCGTCCACGTGGGAGAATCGTTTAGTTTGTTTGTGCTGAAGGGGAATCCCACCCGAAGTTTGAAGTTTACCGTGGAACCTTGTGTCGTGGGTGGGAATTGCAGCTTGGTGCTGGTTTCCTACAATTCCCATTGAGAATCTTGCTATTCTCCATCATGCCTTTTACCTTTTGTGTAGCAGGAAGGGTTCGGGGGAAACTGAGGACTGGAACGCAAATAACAAGTAACTATAGTAAATTGATGAAAACATCCCAATGCTGGAATGTCGTTATTGGGTCACATGATCAAATCAGAAAAAAACTATATCAAACGCACAAATTCTTAACCAATAAACACACAGTGCCAGTTTAAAGTGGAATTCCCCTTTACGTGTAAACGTCCTGAATTTGGCCAATCGGGAGTGTGTTTGATCATCAGCATTGACAGTCAAAGGTAGAGAGGAATACCCCGTGGCCACTTCCCGCCTGCCCTCTGATTCTCTCAGGTGCTGTGCCGCACTTCAGCTGGGTTCCACCTGTGGGCGCTGTTCTCCACCGGTCACTGTGGTCAGACCCCCAACACCTCATTTGAGTTTCTCCAACAAAATGAGCATGATGGGATGAACTGCCTGGACACTTAACTGGACGGTTTTCCTAAAAAAAATAGTTTTTATACAGAACCCTTTACAGCACTGGTGTCCCAAAGAGTAACCTGGACAAAATAAAAAAAATTCAGACAGATTATTATGATATTGTAGTCTAAGCTCATAAATAAGAACTATGTCGGGGTGTATAAGTGTCCAGGTGGCCTGTAATCCTCTTCCCTGCTGGATCCCTCCTTTCCCTGAGTTCTGTATTTCATGGAAGAGTCCAGCATGGTCTGTTATCCGGTGTCCGGTTGCCAGGAATTCCCGGATCCCACCACCTTTGCTCGTCACACGCATGGTTGCCAGATCACTGGTCTCGCTGTGAGTCGTGTGCTGTCGCTCTGCATATGTGGTGACCGCGTCACCATCCTGAAACATCCAGAGAGTTCTGTGTTTGCGCCCCCCCCCCGCCCTCGCACGTTCCCCTCTCCTCAATGTGGGCCGGACTTGTGGCGTTTCGGCGTGCGAATCACTACGATTCGCCGTGATAACCGCATCTGACGCACTTTCAGCTCACAGCACCCCGGTAGACATGCCGAGCAGAGGACACAACGAAGACGGAGACAGCGGCATCGCCCGATCAGGTACTGCCTGGGCCCCTCCCACTCCCTACAGAGGCTCATTGAGGACATTAAACGTGTTTTCTCACAACCAGAACGGTCGTCATTATCAATGGACCAATGTGTTGCAAGTAACATAATCATCTGTACCTAGTTCTGATATCTCTTTAACTGCCTTAATTGGTAGGGGAAAGGTGTCCTTTAGTTGATAGGATAACCAGAATGGTTAAAAAAGCCCCCCATGTGGCTGTGTGCTCATGGTTTGTCCCCCCCACACACACACAGCCTCCCTCAGCAGTCTGTTGGTCACCCCTCTACCATCCCCAAGCAGTTCCCTCACCAGCAGCTGTGCCAGCAGCTACCAGCGGCGCTGGCTGAGGAGCCAGACCACCAGCCTGGAGAACGGGCCGGTGCCCCGTTGGTGAGTGCCGATCTCCGGACGCTAATGTCTTGCGAGGCTCCAGTAAGCCGTAGGTAGACGTGTTGCTCGGCGCAGTCGTTCTCCGCCACCTTTATCAGCACTCCCCTTCTCGAGGTTCCTAGACTGGCCGTTGGGTCCTGCTCCACAGACGGCCCCATAGATGAACATCCGGGTGTCACGTTGCAGGGGCAACGAGGAGATATTCAGCCTATCGGACGAAAGCTGCAGCTCCAACCCAGCCGTCATTCGGCGGAAGAAGATCGCCGTCAGCATCATCTTCTCCCTGCCCGAGAAGGAGGAGGAGAACAGGAGCTTCCAGGATTTTTTCTTCTCCCACTTCCCGCTCTTCGAATCCCACATGAACAAGCTGAAGACTGCCATCGAGAAGGTACGGCACAGCCGCTGAGGCCGTAGGTAGCTAGCGATAACTGTCCCGGTACGGATGGTCTCTCCCCAAAGTACAAAGAGGATGCGTAATTTAAAGAGGTTTTTTAGTTGGAGGACTAATCAAATGATGTGGTTTTTCCATTGGAAGCTCCTGCTTGTAGGATTTTAATGATGGTATCTGGGTTCCTATGGAACCCATACAACCAAATGTACACCAATGAGCTGAAACGTATGACTACCCCCACGTGAAGCAAATGATGTTGGCTATATTGTGAAAATGGTGCAACATCCTGTCAGCAAGTTCGTGTTTTTTTTTTTTTTGTTTCCTCAACCCCTCTCACTCGCCGTATTTGACCAAGACGCCTGGAACAATTTGGCGCCTTATCGAAGTCACTCAGGTCTTTACTGCTGCCACTATTTTCTGCACCAACGACAGCTATCGAATACCGGCTTACCGTGTATTGCATCCCTCACCTCGACGCGCACGGTTTCTGCGAGATGCTCGACGTCATTCACGTCACATGAGGGTGGCCATTATCTCTTGGCTCGTCGGTGTCTAACATTTACATGTACATCATTGGTATGGAAATTGCGTGGCAGGATGCGTGACCTTGTAACTCGCGTGTTAATCGGGCGATTACGTTTCGTAATACGCCTTTAAATTCTTAGGAATTCATTTCAGTTTTAAGAGAGGTCAGAAATCCCCGGGAGACGGTGAAAGATAAACGATCCGCTTTTTATCCGTATGGGGGCCTGGTGGCGCTCGCTTGCAGCATCCAACTTGTGTTACTGAGCTCCGGGAAGCTAAAAGGGGCCGCGTGCTCCAAGCAGCGTTTGTCCTGCTGCGACTGTTTATCCGTCCCCCCCGATCTGGCACTGTTTGCCAAGTTTGCCTCAGGCTGCTGTTTTTCAGCCAGTCCCTGCTGCGAACCCCCACCCCCCGCCCCCCCAGGCAGGAGTAAGTGACCTCTTGCTCTTCCGCATGGCACTCCTTGGCTAAAATGCTAACCTCTTTTTCTTTGTTTTTTTCTTTGTTTTTTCTCTCCCTCTCCTCGTTCCGCCGGTCTGGCCGCTCATGCCGCAGGCGATGATCCTGTGCCGGAGGATCGCCGAGTCCAGCCAGAGGGTGCAGGTGTACCTGTGCCGCGTCATGGACGCCCTGGGGGAGTTCCGGTGAGTGACGGACGCGGCCGCCCCACTTTCACGCTGGAACTACACATCCTGCCCCCTCCCCGGAAAATGACAACCGCGTTAAAAAGTGGAGTACGGGAGCGGCTCGGGTCTGCCTGCCGGGCTCAGCGATCAGGGTTTATCATCTGATAGAATATTAAGGACGTGATTCAAGATTTTATTGTCATATATATATAAAATGTACAGGGCGTACTAAAATACAGTGAAATCCTTACTTGCATGTTTCCTTGCAGCCTGACACTTAAATGATGATAAATGCAAGTAGGATGGCCAGTATTAGTGTGCGCACTATTAAGTAATACTACATTTCCACTTGTATTATTAACATGTAGATGTAGCAGCAAAGATGATGTAAAGACTGCCGTACTGAATGAAATTTTGATGGTCGGATCACAAAACGTCCAGCCATAGATGTATGTTCTGCCGCGGCCTTCTGAATCACATGGGCCTGTGAAGCTGGATCAGATCAGAATGTGCCCCCCCCCCCCCCCTCCCCGTCCCTGTGCCTGACAGGACCACCATCTGGAACCTGTACATGGCCCCCCGGGTCACGGAGCCCGTGTGGCTGACCATGGTGTCCCAGGCGGCTGATAAGAGCCCGCTGTGCCAGCGCTTCCTGCAGGAGCTCACCCTGCTGACAGAGCACACGGCCAAGAGCCAGTGAGTACCCCCCCGTTCTACCTCCCCACTTCCAGATGTTCAGCACTGTCCCCACTTGTCATGTGACCGCCCTCTGCTCCTGGTCCCACCCCCCCCCAGCTTTCTGGCCGCCCTGCTGACAGCCGTGCTGACGTACCACCTGGCCTGGGTGCCCACCGTCATGCCCAGTGACCACCCGCCGATCAAAGCCTTCTCCGAGAAGCAAAGGTCGCAGACTGTGGACATGCTGGCCAAGTCCCACCCGTACAACCCTCTGTGGGCGCAGCTGGGTGAGTGCCGTCCGCTGTCGCGGGCAACGGGTGCGTTTCTGTCCTCCAGCATTCTGGATAAAACCCCGCAGCATCTCCAGTTGAGATGTTCATGGTTCAGACTGAGAGCTGAGAATGGGGAGTGCTACTTTACTGCGTTGGGGCGATGCTGCCCCCTTGTGGCGACAGGCTGCGTTGCACCTTATCATGCTTGGATTTAGAATAAAGTTTCATTTATTGTCAAAATATGCAGGCGTACAGTGAAACAAGACGGCGTTTGTCCGAGACTTTAACGGCTTTACGCTAAATGCGACAAGCTAGACAATAATGGGACAACAATGACTAAATATACTGTACAGTTTGACTTTCAACTAGGACCGCAAGGTAGGTTTGATTGTACCTTATCATGGTTTAGAAGCACGCAGTTAAGTACTGGATTTATTGGTTTATGACTGAATGTTCTGTTGAGATTCATATTGCTGCCAGCATTGTTGGCATGTGGTTTTCACGTTAAGGCCCACGCAGTGAGGTGACGTGGGTTGGCTCTGTGCCGCAGGTGACCTGTATGGAGCCGTGGGCTCGCCGGTGAGGCTGGCGCGGACCGTGGTGGTGGGGCGGCGCCGGGAGCTGGTGCAGCGCGTGCTCCACGTTCTCACCTACTTCATCCGCTGCTCAGACCTGCAGGAGAACGTGATGAGGCTCGCCGGGCAGTGTGCCGAGGCCCTCCCCAGGGGGCCCACGCTCACCACCACGCTGGAGAGGGGCGAGGTAGAGCGCTCAGAGTACGTGGTCGTCTCCGTCCGAGATGAGCCCGGGAGACCTAGAGACGCGGAGGCGTCGCCCCCTCTTGGGGGCCTTGGAGCGGCACCCCGTCCGGAACCCGGGCGCATGGACGGGGCGGGGGCTTTGGGGGGGCTGCCTCCACAGTGCCCTGAGCTGCAGGGGCCTCGGTCGGTCTGCCTGCCCCAGCAGAGTCCGCTGCTGAACAGGGTCCAGTTCCGGATCGGCAGTGCTGACTCAACGGACTCTGACCTGGAGTCCCGGCAAAGAGAGATGGACCAGAATTATAGGCGGTACAGGGAGAGTTTGGAGGAGTCTTCTGAAGCACGTCCTGCAGGGGGCGACCTGGAGGAACCTCCCTCAGACTGCCCTTCGGAACACTTGGTGCAGACGTCCGAGTTGGAGCCCTCTAGGGAAACCCCGCCTCCGAATCCAGGAAGTTCGGCCTCCCGCCTGCAGGGGGCGGCAGCGAGGCTGGGCCCGGGCAGGCTTGCTCCCGATGGGAGCGTTGGCAGGAAGCTGCCTGTCAGACTGATGGGGGACATACGCAGGAACGAGAGCTCTGACAGCGCCCTGGGGGACAGCGACGAGGAGGAGGCTTCCGCGGAGCAGACGGGCATGCGGAGAGGAGCGGAGGCGCACGGAGGTCCCAGGGAGGAGCAGGAGCTGCCACTACCCAGGTACCTGCTCCATGTGTGAAGGAGTCTGTCACGACCTCCAATACAGCTAGGCTCCCCACTGGAGTCATTCGGGATAAATCACAGATCAGAGACAAAATCTAAATACCCTCTGTGAATGGCAATCTCCTAGTGTCTCTCATACTCAGTTAAATCCAGTTTATTTTTATATTGCACCTATCACAAGACTGTAGCACCAAGGCACTGAAGTGTGTGTAGCAATCAGTTGCTACATAATTTACAGTAAATGGTGCATATAAACATGGAATGAGGAAAGATGGAAAAAGAGAACGATGACCCGTATGATTATTGTGCTGCATGTGACCTTTGAACTGCAGACAGACTTAAATCTGCCTCGTAAATACTGGCTAACCCTTAAGGAGTGGGGCTGTTAGTATGTTGTTATTTCAGTCACCAAAACATGGCTTGTATGAATGACAGAGGAAGAGTCTATTTCTTTCACACGCTCCTAGTGAATCACATGTTATCAGCACAAGTCTATAAATCCTCAGCAGCACCCTGCAGTCTGACACACACACCTTTTCATGACTGATTTAAGTGTGATTGATTTTGTTTGTAATCAAACAGCCTAAAATACCAAAATATCGTTTGAGTCCAGACTCCTGCTTTTGTGTTCGTATGTTTGTTCACACGTCTTCTGTGTTAAACGTGTCCCCAGGTCTGAAACCTTCAGCAGGCCGGACGTTAATAATTTTGGGAGGTCGCTGTTCGGCGGGTACTGTCCGCAGTACATGCCTGATTTTGTGCTGCACGGGACCGGCTCGGATGAGAGGCTCAAGCTGTGTCTGTATAGCGACCTGGAGCACACGGTACTGGTGAGTGTGAATAGTGTCGCTTGTTTGTGCCCGTAAATCCGCCTTATCTGGTGATGCTACCTTAATGTTGGCTTGTTTATAGAAATGTCGTCCTGACTCAGTACCCGTTTGCCCGTCCATCTTATTGTTATGTTACTTTGGACCAAAGTGTCTGCTAATCACATAAATGTAAGTGTAGTTTTGTGACCGTCACGCCCCCTGCTGTCAGTAATGTCAGTGACAATACAGGCAGTTTTTGACATAAGTAATCTGTTGCGCAAGTCAAATTTTATGTAAGTTGGATTTCCCTCCCATGTCATGCAAAACACCTTTTAGCAGAGAACTAAAATGAGCTAAAATATACTAGTAATATACATGAATGAAAAGAATTTAATTTACGAACAGGCGTGTGTCGCCTTTTTACGCTTCCACTAGCTGTGTTTTTTTTTTTTTTTTTTTACTTAAGTCAATATTTACTTTAGTTGGTCCTAGACTTGGAAATAAAGCTCCACTAGATTTTGAGAAAATTAACTTTTACGTTTAACTTTTGTCCAAAGTGACGTACAAATGAGGGTAATAGCTAATTACAAACATACAGAGTGGACTCCGCATAAGTGCCCAGCTACAATGTACCTACATAACATCTTCCAAACAAAGCAAGAACCTAATAAGGCTAAAATGGTTTGAAAGCAGCTGTTTGGGCATTGGGGTTCGTGTTAGGGCCTCCTTGGGTGCTGGACGCCGTTAGCGGGGGCTGCATTGAGTTTCTGGCCCTCCCCAGCATCCCGCCTTGGACGAGCCGATCGCGGAGGCTGTGTGCATCGTCGCCGACGCCGACAAGCTGACCGTGCAGGTGGCCACAAGCCAGCGGCGGGTCACGGACTCCAGTAAGATCGGGAAAGACGTGCTGGTTTCTAGCTTGGTCAGTAACCTGCTACACTCCATACTGCACATGGCCAAGCTCAACATCTCCCCAGATTTCGTGAGTACTGAGCTGCGGCGGTTCGAGGGTTTTTAATGTGGAGGGGGCAAAATTCAAACAGAGCGGCCAACCTAATTAGCCAATGATATGTTTTGAATCTGTGATTGATGGGGAAGGCACACTCTGGGGGCCAATCAGCCGTCAGTGAACTTGTGGCCCCGCCCCCCATTTACCGCCTCTGGCACGGTTTCTGCTCTCTGTTGACCGTGAATGTTGTTTTTCGCCCCCCTTCCCGCCCTAGTGTGTCATGCACCTTGAGGATCGACTGCAAGAGGTTTACTTCAAGAGCAAGATGCTGTCCGAGTACTTAAAAGGACAGAAGCGGGTGCACGTGAAGGAGCTTAGCCTGGTACTTGGGTAGGTAATCTCCTCATTCGAACATTCACACAGTGCAAATGAGAAATAGATTATGCATGAGTTCCCAGCAGACTGGTCTTTACTGGGAGAGGATTTCACATGTTGTCACTGTTGCTTGCTGTATCCTCTGGGTCAATTTGCATAAAGCAGATAATAGTGTTTACTGTTTAAAAATAGAGGATTTACCTTGAGCTGCTAACCTAATCTATCTGCGTTTTCCCCCGCAGTATCGAATCCAGTGACCTCCCGCTGCTCGCAGCCGTGGCCAGCACACACTCCCCTCACGTCGCCCAGATACTATTGTAAATTAATCCCCCCCCCCTTCCAAACTGAAGCATATGAACAGTTTTCCACTCAGTACGGCACTGGATTATGAGATGAGAGAGCCTGGATTTGTACGTGGTTCAGTCCTTGCATCCGGTTGTGTTCCATGGGGCAGGCAGACCTGTTCTAGCAGTAAAGCTCCACACTCACTTCAGGACTTGCTGCTGGATAGTATGTCTAAGTTATCTTTGCTTGTTTAAATGTTCCTCCTGTTTTTGTGTGCATTTTTTTTTTGAGTACTTTTTATACAATGGGACGAAAATACCCAGACGTTTAAGGGAATGCCTTATTCATTGTAAACGTTTACATAAATATTCAGAATGAGGTTGGCACAGTAATTGTCTGGTACAGTGTTCTTAATTTTTAATGTATTAACTTTTTTTTGGTGAAACGGTCACAATTCAGTATGCTAATCTTACTTATTCAGGTATGGCTATTATTCTGCAGCGTTGTTTTTGTTAAATCGGGGAGTGTCGATTTAACTAAAAAATCTAAAGTATTTTTTTTTCGGGGGGGCAGTCTAGGTTTTGTGACCAGTGAGAATCCGTAGGCTGAATTTCCTACTGCTCATTTTAAAGCATACTGAATGGTGAGTTATTTAAAAAATGTATTATTTTTTTTACTCTATTTCCAGTGATGTATTTTTCATGAGATGCACAGTCTTAGAAATACGTGGATCACATTGAGAGTGCCTTCCGCACGAGGCGAGTGGGCGGGGCCTCACCCGGGTCTCCCCGCGCCTGCCTGCGTTGCAATGGACGTACAGCCGTGCGCCAACAGGATTACAATCACTGTCCGCATGTCCTGTCACCTGCATGATACGGGAAAAAGTGAGAGCCTGGCCGGGGTGCTGATAAACTGGATTCTGGCTCCTGCGTCCACACGACTGGGGAAGCATCCCTCCCGCAGCGGAGACGCTGCGATCTGCTGCGGCTGCCGCCCGCCGCCCCACCCCCGACCACGACCCACTGTGACTGGATGCTGCTTGTCCCTTTAGGTCTTTTAATCGGGCCTGGTGCGTGGTTCTGACTTTCTAACACTCACGTCGCAGATGCGGACTGATTTTTCTTTTGTACCATTTCCTACTACCTGACAGGATTTCCACCCGGATGTCTGCAAAAAAAGTCTTTTGAGAAAACTAGTGGCCGTGGAAGCTTCTGTAGTTATACATTTTACACGCGTATTTGGCTTTAATTCTAGCGATGATTCTAACGCAGATGAAGCATTGCGTTTCTAACGTTTTTACACTAAACACTACCTCAGTTTGTCACCGTTGGATTGTTGAGTGTTAGCTTTTCGGAAGGTTTCTTGGTTTCCTGTCATGTCATGAAAAAAAGCAAACCAGAATACTCTAATACTCTGTGTATGTGAATAGATCTCACTGTATTAGCACGTACGTGGTTTAGAAATAACGTAGACTACGATAAGCATGAGATCTGCATAATGTGCGTATGGAGAAATATGTAAATGTTAAGTTCACGAGGCTTAATTCAAGCTGGTGTTGCTTGTGATTGAAATTCTTTTTATCTTCATTCAGTATTGGTTCTTGTTTATTAAAATGCTGATAATGAACTATTATACATTTTGGTTTATGTTACTATGCATGTTTTGTTCAAATGATTTGTTCATGAACACGAACTAATTTCTTGATTTGTTAAATTCTAAATGTATGCAAAGAAAGTTAATTTCCATAGATTAAGCTCAAGTTCAAAACTTCAGTGTCGAGAAACAGGCCGTAATATTAGACATATTAAATGGCATAAAGTTTAGTAGTAATGGCATTGGTATGTATGACTTTTAAGATGTCTACACACACACACAGAGTTCTAGGTCACCATGACACAAGATGTGCTGTTCATAAAATGGATGGATCGAGGTTTTAACTGATTCACCAACAGACCTACCAAGGAGGCTGTGAACACTTTAAATGGCTGGTATTCACACCAGAACTTTCTGCTGAGTTTTGTATCTGTCTAACTGTGGAACAGTACATTTTACTGGACTTGTATACAGAATCTAAATGCGTGTGAATGTGTTTGTGGCCTGTGATGGACTGACATCCCGTCTGAGGTGCTCTCTGATTCCCTGAGATGCTGGGATGGATGGATAGATGGATGCATGCGTTCAAGCAAACAGCTGACATCTTTGTCAGTTTGTTAGGAATTGATGCTGGCTAAAGACATTTCTTGGTAAGAAACATAATGGAACTTACCCTAACTGGCACGGTATTTGTCACGGTTTGGACCTTCCATTGCCTGCTGTCTCACACATGTAATTCCCTTCTCCTGATTCCTGCATGCTTTTATGTTAAATTCATGCACCTGCAGTTCTGCGTGAAGAATTCGATCAGTGGATCAAACATATCACTACCACACATTGAGTTTTCCAGTTATCATTGGGTCCCGCTGAATGGATCTTTGGGAGCCGTAGTATACCAGCCGTCGTATACCAGCCGTAGTATACCAGCCGTCGTATACCGGTGGTAATATGACCTCTAACGCAAATTCGGCATTTCATGTTATCTAAATATAATCATCATAATCCATAAATTATATTGCAGGCACTTTTAAAACCGCCATTCATAATTTATGACAGATATTCAGATTACAGACATAGAATAATACATGAAGGTTAACTGACGGGTAAAAAAACAGCTTGACTTTTAAAGGGTTAATCTGTGCGTCTGATTCCTGAGTGCCTCATCTAATCTCTGGTTAATGATTATCGTAGTCAGGAAAAAATCAGTCATCCTTAACGCCGATGAGAAGCCAAGACGATATTACGTTTTCCCTTTGCGTGTTTTACTCAATTACGTAGAAATTTCTTTCACGATAATTGCTTTTATGATTATTATTAATCTGCTTACCGCCAAACTCATACTGACGTTTACAGACACGCATTTATAGCCTCGACACGCTCAAACACTGCCATCTGCTAGTGCTTTGTCACTTTATTCCCATTTGCATCGTTAATGCAGTTATTAATAGTCATTATTTATCTTTGATATTTACTCTTATGTATGACTTATATGCTCAGCTGCTTCCATCACTGTCCATTCTAAACATTCCATCATCGTTTACCTTTTACACTGTCTCTCAGTGCTGTTGACCTTGTCCTGTCTGTCCATGCTCTTCATGTGTGTATGTAGTACCGCATACCGGGGACCGGCATTTGGCGTCACCGCGTGCAGCGTACTGAAAATGGTTGTGACAATAAAGCCCCACTTGACTTGATGGTGTGACAGAAATATATGAGGTAATAATTTAATTGAATACCGTGACGTCTCAGTGGTTGACCACCCCCACACACCCTTTTCTGTGTGTGGAGTTTACATGTTTTAGTGCAGATTTCCTCTGGGTACCCTGGTTTCCTTCTGGAGTCCAAAAACATGCCCTTAGGTGACCTGGTGTCTTTAGAGTGATAGTCTGGCATCCTGTCCAAGGTGTCCCCTGCCATGTTGCCTCTGCTTCCTGGCTCCCAGCTCACCGTGACCCTGTACTCTATAAGCTGTTATGAAAAATGGTGGGATAATGACATTACCTGATATATAATATGGTACTGCATTCTGATTCTTAATCTCATAAATGCATGGGGCAGGAATCTAGAGCCAGATATCTTGTGACAAGGTCATGAAGGAGACGCTTTGCAGTATCTATCTTCAGATGAAATCGGGTTTTGAGTGAGCGGATACCACACTTTCCAACTCTGTGTGACTGTCTAAATATAAACAGTGTGTCAAGGCTATTAACACCTGCGAAGCAGCCAAATTCCTTCACAGTAAATTTACAGTGACTGAAAATATTAGGCTCATTATTTGATAACACTGAATACATAATCATGTATTTTAGCTTAATATTCTTGTTGGCAGCCATACCACCTGCAGTTCAGATGAGGTAATCCACCTGAAAGTAAGCAGGTTTGGGCCTGGCTGGTTCTTGGATGGGAGACCAACTAGGAAAGCTGGATAGGTTCTGGTGTTGGTGCGGCCAGCAGGTCAGCCCATCCTGTGGTCAGTGTGGATCCCAATGTCCCAGTGAAATGATGGGAACACTGTGTGCCGTCCTTCAGATGAGATGTTCTGAGGTCGTAAAAGATCAGTAGGTATCTTTAGGAAAAATACATTTTAAAAGTATCCCCAATATCTAACTGGTGAATTCTCTCCTGCCTCATCACCACTTTAGCTACTGTGTAGTAAGTGTCCTGGCACAGAACCCGGGTGGGGGCTAGACAGTGGGGGGTGGTTGCAGTGGCTCCCCATTGGTTCTGTAAAGCACTTTGAGTATTTCGAAAAGCGCTATATAAATGTAGCATTCATTCTTTTTGCTAATTTCTAATCCCTTTTTGCATTATGCTGTCGGACGATAATAAATCAAACTTCAGATCAGTGAGCTACGCGCTTCTTATTTATTCGATTCACCCACTACCTTTAGAAATTGGTTTGTGGAAGAATTAACAGGAGTCAGATTTGCCTGTACTATTGCAAGAAGTCTTTTCTGATATCACAGCGGAAATAGAGCATCACTTGACTACAGCGGATATGACATTACAAATAACTAAAGTTAACTGACCATCCCTTCCTCCAAGGTTGCGTTCCTGGATGATGCAGCAATTTTCACAGCTTGGACTGTTGTAATAGCAAAGCGGCAGCTTGGGCAAGTCTGAGTTCAGCATTGCATAAACATTGTTAATTTCTCTGACCTCAGCTAGACGAAATATCCTCAGACTTTATTCAGCAGATATTCAAGCATCTTGCATTTGTGTGCATAGTTTGGATACTACTACTACTACTACTGCTAATAATAATAATAATAATAATAATAATAATGGCAACTGTAACCCCATCTTCATTGCTGTAAGCCACAGTGTATACAGTTTATTTGCAAAAAGGTATTTTCCAAATCATGTTAATCCTCTGAAACAAAGAAAAAATACCTAACAAAGGATTTTATCCCAAATCAACATTTTCACTTCAATAGTTCTGACACTGGGAGAGTGAATTAAATCATTAAATTCTCATCTCAGGGATATTTAACTTTCAAATACTATAATTTCTCAAACTGTGAAGGGCCGTATGAAGAACCATTATCTAATCTGGGAAGTATTTGTGCCGTCCGGTGGACTGGCGTTCCATCCAGGGTCTTCCCTGCCACGTGCCCTGTGCATCATGATATACATTGTACAAATCACTATACACCTTAAACTGGATTTGATCTTAATTGAGTACCATTACACCAAGACTAACACTTGCCAGAAGTCAACAAAGATTCTGCTGAAATTGTGTTTAAATAAGTATTTCTCATTCAATTCAATTCAATTCAATTCAATAATTTTTTATATAGCGCCTTTCACAACAGAGTTGTCCCAAAGCGCTTTACATGAATGTGTTGTGATACATAAAACATCATTAGAGATACAGAACGGAAAAAGGAAGGAAAGAAATTAAATACAGAAAGGCAGAAGACAACGGAGGACAACGGATATTTGTTATCGATAACTTTCCACACCACCGTGCATTACATAAACAGTTGGACGATTGAAACTTATCTTCGGATGAAGCTCTGAAATGCAAAATATGAGATATTTTCGGTAATTCCGAGCATGTCCGGGGTGGCAGCAGGGAGCAGAGACCCGGCGCAGGGTTAGCGTCTGCCTTTCCGGATCCTTTAAGTAGGTGGCGACAGAGATTTCTTTTCTTGTTCGATATTCTTTCGTGAATTATATTGTTGTCAATGGGCTCGCCCATACGCTTTTCTCTGTCAGTCACCATGGTGGCACGGAGCGGAGAGCCTTGGCGATTGCCTTGTCTTTTTTAATGACAAACAGTCCCCGGGATATATTACGCATTATTCTGCGCGTGGCGGTGAGATATATTGGACGTTTGGCTCGTGGCAAATGGACGGACTGGGAGCGATTGGGTTTCAGGCGCTTTGAACGGCGCCCTGGACTTGTTTCAAAAGCAGAATGCAGAAGAAGACGGACGGGCTGCATAGATCTTAAGTGGTTTTTTTTTTAGCCGCGGTGGATGACTCGAGGGGGGGGGAGGATGTGCTGAATTTATTTAAACTCTTGAAGTAATCGGAGGGACCGCAGAAATACACCGAGGAGGCCGATCGTCTTCTGGCAGCAGATCTAGGTGGATCCTTGAGCTTTCCTCGGGGATCTGCTGCGGGGACGAAGCACCCAACCCCCGTGGCTCCGGCTCTGGGGCAAGGAGATCCGCGGATCGCCGCATCGCCGGAGCGTTTTGCCGGAGGAAAACCCAGTAACGGGCAAGGACTGAAGCAGCCCCAGAAGTGGGAGCCGTTTTTGTGTGCGTGTGCGGCGCTGCATGCTCTTCACGTCCTGCCACCAGAAAGAATGGCGTCCTACGTGGATAACAGCTTCCGACAGGCGGTCATGAAAAACCCGGCCGAAAGGACGCAACAGGTCAGCAAACGCCGCCGTCACCCCCCTCCATTGAATCAGGGGGTTTAAACGATCGGTGGGATGCTTATTGAAGCAATGAGAGCGAAGTTTATGCCAGCTTCTGCACTTTAGATCGCGCCCGTTTATGGTTCCTCTACCACCCTGGCACCCTTGCTTTATTTGTTAAACTTTAAATTTAGCCCGTGATCGTGTTTTTTAAAATGCATACTCCGGAATAGTGGTGTGGGACCCATGATATGCGACCGTCCGACCTCCAGATGCACGTGTTTCTGGGCTCCTAGGGTCTGCGTTGTAGCAGATGATTGACATTCGGTGGTTGTAATAGGGGTGCTGGTCTGTGTGGATGCAGGATAGAAGCAAACAGTCCCACCTCGCCGATTGCCGCACTGTTGCTGCTGCCACCCCGTCCCACCCCCTCCGTGTCACCGATACTTTGCTTCTGACATCTACCATCGGGGAACAAATGCACGCTAGGAGATCAGGCCTTTGGCACCACAATCCTTGGGAATTGTTTTCTTTTGTTTATCATTTACATCTCAATTTAATGTTTAACCCCGTGTATATGCTTTGACTCTTAACCAGTGTTTGCTCCCCCAGTATTGCATTGCGGTTTGGACATTTTCTCATTCACAACGAATCGCTCATGACTAGAGATCAACCAAGAAAATTCTCCTAATAAACCTGTAAAAAATGCGTGTTATAAGTACTATGTTTTGTGGTAATAGAGAAACGAGGCTCTTGGTTTAACTTGAATGATTCGGATCTATGATCGTTAGTTTTGGATCTATTACACTCCTTTGCAATTATGTTAAGTAACGTAACAATGATTAATTTGCCATAACTTGATAGTGGAGATAATTTAGCCTAGTCATGTCGGACCTAGGTGTCTATTAAAATGCATTTGGTAAATTGGCATATACTAGTGTTTTTCTAAGGTGTCTGACATCCACAAATTAATTTCCAAAATGGTTAAAAAATGGGTTTTTTCTTGCTATTTTAATTTTAGTGTGAGGCTAGTACGTCAATGGCAGTTAAATTGTTAGAAAGAGTGGGTCTTTGACAGAACAGAATCTGTGATAGTAAATGTTGAATACTGCTTATGTAAGGAGAAATGATCCTCCTATTAATTTTGAGCGTCTTGATCGTAAATAGCGATTCGGAAAAAGTTAAATCTGCTTCCGTATTATAACGCGATATTGGAATTTAATAACAGTCTCCTGGGAACTCTTTCAAATTGAAATCCTGTTTGTGACCAGGGTAAGCCTATTACTGTAGATGGGGGGCAGTTTGACTGTCATCGAGGATGCCATTTTAATTTGGACAGAGGGACGGAAATTTCATTGTTCCTAAGCGATGTGGCAGGGGGCTCTTGCGGTGGGTGTGCTTTTGTGAGCTGCCCATGTAACAAATAACCCAATCAAAATATTTTAGGAAAGCAGGTTGCCGTTTCACTTCAACAAGCGCTTGTGGTGAAAATATTTAAGTCTGCAAGAGCTTTGTTTCCAAAAGCAGCTGTCCTCTTTTTAATGCAATGCTTAAATGCGACATAATTACTTTGTCAGTTTCTGTTGCTTGCCTTTGCTCATCAAAGGAGCTGTTTTTACATTCAGTTCTCTGCAGCTGCATTTAGACAAAACCACTCTCGATATTTAACGCTAACGTAACTCCACTACTCTAAACAATGTCCCCTTTGTTTTCTGTTTGTCTGACTCTTAAGTTGTGGCTCCATTGTTTCTGCAGTTAGACATCTGATAAACGTTTTCCGGCTTATTTTGTGCTTTCTGCGTATTCGGAGATGCGAAGGACACACGTTTAGATTACATGTCTCAAAAAAGCGTGCCGAACAATAGGCTGTTTCGCGATTGACAAGAATACTAAAATAAGCGGCTGTTCAGGAGCAATCTCGTAAATAACAGGTTCTTCACTGGGGTAGGTGGAGAGTCTTCTTGCTAAAGTCTGTTTCTGCCTGAATGACTAATCCCTTTGTGAGGGATGCCCCCCTCCCTCCCTCTGATGACTCCCACAACGGGCCTTTATTAATCCGTTATGCAGGAGGACCCAAAAAGGTATGTCAGTGGTTGTGAGAAATTGAGCGATATCGTGGACAAGATAAATGGGTGATAGGAGCAGATTGCGCTGCTTTATTCTCCCCCCCGTGGAGCATGCCATGTTTGGCAGAGCAAGGCTTTGTGTGTGCGAATATTTTCCGCAGAGTACATTGCTGGTTCTGCAGCCGGGCCGTTTGCGATCTTTCAGCCTCGTGACAAATGAGTGCTCTCCCTCCGAAGGCAGGGGGAAGCTAATTAAGGATCCTTTCCTGAAAAGTGTACCGGGCTTTGCTGTGGTGTTCTTCAGCGTTAATAAAGCACGGCGTCATCGTTTATTATTATTTTTTTTGTGTGTGTGTTTTGTATTTTACAGTCCTTCTTTAATTTTCACCCTGGATGAGATGCCAGCTAATCACAAGGTACACCACATACGCACACACACACACACATACACACACACACACACACGCACACACACCAGCTGGGATTCAAACCTCTAACCGTGGAGGTGTGAACATGCAACAGTGCAAAGCGCTGAGCAGATTTTCATAAGTAATACAGGGGTGGCACAGTTGGTCAGTTCAATCCAGGGCAGTAAATTAGTGTACAGAAACATCCTTCTATGTCCAGTAGCTGTGGATCACACTTACTCAGGCCAGTGCCGTTTCCCCGACTAAGGACAACAGCCCGCTTTTTGCGTAAAGCTCACCAGCTGTCCCGTAAATCTCCGTCACCCCCCACAACCCCAGTAACTCTGCTTGAGGACCCGTATAACTGCATTACCGGCCATGTGATGGATCGTTATTGGGCCTTATGGTGGCGGTAGCGCCTTCGAGGTCAACGACGGGGCAGCTCCTTTTCCGAGCTGGTGAGAAATGTCTCGAACGCACCACTGAAGGTGTCGAGGCAGTAAACATAAAGCAGCATTACCGCGGTGACCTGTGTTCTTAGCAGCACTGTGTCGAAACTGGGGTCCCAGTCATGGTTTGGGGCATGTCAGGAACTTTACCCAGAATCCTCCCTCACTTCCTGTTGCCATGCATTTACCCATAATGCCCTGGGGATTTGACGCTGATATGTGCATTCACCCCTCACCTTCCCACCCTGCTGTTTATTTTCGCTCTCCAGTTTTATTTATTAGACAGTCAGCCCCGCTGAACCGTAAATCTTTTTTTCTTTGGTTTTAAAATGTCCAGCTGTGAAGTATCGAGCGCCTCGCCCTGCTTCGAGCGGACCGATGGCCCCCTCCCCTGTAACAGTGAGGTTAACAAAGGGGGAATGGGATGTAACTGGGAGAAATGACAGCCTCGGATTCCTGACTCTAATCCCCTTGGGGGGGGGGGGGCACCACGCATGCCCTGCTCTCTCGTCTGCCCCCACCTTTAGCCGTCAACATACACTGATGTGATGAGGCTTGACCGAACCGGTTTAGGGGCCGCTTCCTGGTAGCAGGCTTTCGGTAACATTTGCGGGGGGGGGGGGGGGGTC
>JAODJU010000085.1:2848290-2860018 GCA_026776725.1 Gnathonemus echidnorhynchus
ATGTATATGTGTGTGTGTGTGTGTGTATGTATGTATGTATGTATATATATGTATATGTGTGTGTGTGTATGTATGTATGTATGTATGTATGTATATATATGTGTATGTATGTGTGTATGTATATATATATAAATATTATATGTATATGTATGTATGTATGTATATATGTTCCCCAGAGTACATGCTACGTTAGAATTGGAGCAAAGCCGACTCCTACTAACTGAACAAATTAATTACTCTAAGAACGGATCTTGCATGACTTGTAATTACACTGATCAGATCTTCGCCGCTTATTCGCTCAAGATGGAAGCATCCCGATTTTCTGCGGCGCACTCCTGCCCCCGATTTGTAAATTTGCGTGGAAAAATAGCTGCACAGATGCTAATTCTGATTCGCCGGGATGGCCGTCTGATCCTATGTGTAGCTGGTCGTTCTCCTTGGTGGTGGCCTGGCCCGAATTGTCGCGTCCTGCATCGTCATGGCGGGTGCATTCCGCGCTTTGAAATTCCCTTCTGACGTGTGTTTGTGGGATCTGAGACCTGCGTAAGCTCGGTGTTGTCATGGCTCTTCTGCTTAGTGGTTTATTATTTTACCCAGCGGAGAGCCACCTGGTAACCGCAGAACTTCCCAAGTGACAAGTCATCTTTAATCTCCACCTTCTAGTGCCCTGTAGGCATTACCCGCTACTCTTGAAAGTAAAAGTTGACTTTTCTTACGTTAGTCCTCTCTACCTCATGCTAGTACTGTTTTAGCTACGACAAAAAGAGCATTCATCTCCGTAGAGGGCTAAGAGAATTGTGAAAATGAGAGCTTCATCTTAATAACCATCTCTGAGTGAGAGTCCATTTTGTTTTTTTTGTTGACATCCATCAGACTGGAGTAATTGCGTCGGTGCTTCTCGACCCTTGAGTTCCACTGCACCGTGATTCATTTACTCATCTTTCTCTCCAGCTTTGGCAAGCGTTCGGCTGGCAGTCTGCGCCGTGGCTGCGAGTGCATCGTGCTGGAGCCCTCGGAGATGATTGTGGTGAGTTCCCCATTGGGCCCTCTGGTTTCCTAGCTACCGTTTACCCCACCTGCTGTGAGTTTGGTTTCCGTTTGTTTGTTTGTTTGTTTTTGTTTGTTTGTTTGTTTATTTATTTGTGTTTTCCTCTATCTCGAGATTTAAGAAATAGTGTAGTATAAAATGTTTGATTTGATTCTGCCAATGGGGGATCCCGTGCAAAACTAATTGCACTACTTAAACATAATATGTGTTAAAGAAGAAAAGCGTTAAATGTAATATGAAATATCGTGCCTGTACATTTAGCTTCCTAAGTGCATGAGATGAAAAGAAACTCTTCAATTTGATGTTTTGTCTCTGTGTTGTCTGTCTGAATTTAATTTAATGCTGGCTAACTTATGCTACTAGGTTGTGCTTACATGTGTAAAGAATTTTGCTGTCCAGACTAGGCTTTTGCTATGAGTACTTGAACACGCACTAAAATGGTCATTTTGACCTTGTTATTTCTGAAATATATATTTATTCGTTTTTTTAAATTCTTCACTTATAAATAACAGCGATTGTGTAATGGCAGTAACCTGACTTCAAGTAGTCAAACATTGAAGCTTGTTTTTAATGTACTGCTCTACTTATGACTACAGGAGTCAGTTATGTTATGGACTCTGTATTTACTGAATACCTTCCCCGAAAGTACAGCTGTCAGTCAGCAAAGTCCTTGACTTTCACATACAGGTTCATAACTTTACCCTTTTGTACTGTTAGAAGGGGGGAGGGGGATACCGTCACCTACCCTAGTAGAGTTGCAGTGTCCTTCGCGGTTACCCTACCCTAGATCATATCACCCCCAGTCACCTGCTTCTGACACATTGCAGCCCAGAATCCTTTTCAGATTGGCAGTCACGCTTCTTTCTCCCCACTGAACTCTCTTTAACATACCGGTAATTAAATTTTAATGCCTTCTTTCCTGGAATGATGATCTTGGGCGTGTGACATGAGGATGCCATGCTTCTGGCTTCATAATTAGCTCATCGCATACATGGGAATTTTTAAAGACACCGTTGAAAGGGTTTTTTCCTATGGCGTTTCATGGTGTCAACAGCGCTCCAGGGCATTGACCAATGTATGAAAACCTCTGTAAACTCCAGAAAAAGAGACGTTTTGTCCAAATGTAGCAAGTAGTTTATTAATAATTAGTATGGAGGAATTATGAAATTAAAGGGACTTTTTAGATAAGAGAAATGAAAAAGCTACTTTCTGTCTTTGGGTTGGTGACTCACTTTGAAGACACTTGTTATATTGTCCTTAATATATTTTGATATTCAGTCTTTTGGGTTCTTCCTCTGATGTAAACTTTTCTGAATTGCGGTTGAAACCAAAATGCATGGAGATAAAACCTACACACGTCATATATGTTTATCAGGAAATTCTCATTTCAGGAAGATGAACTCCTCAGATGATTTGAATACTTACTTCCTACTCTTACAAGACTGTGTGTTAGTTGGGGGAATTATGGGAAATCTGTGATGTAAGAATACGGCTTTGTTACCTCAGTGGAGTCCTTGGTATAGAGTGTTTACACCCCCAGTCACTGGGGAGCAGTTTTGCAAGATAATTGCCGCCAGAGTTAGACATTTCAGATCCAGAAAGTAAAAATCCAGACCAGGATTTTGTTTCAACCAACCTGTTAAGTATATAGTGTCATATTCACAGAGTACTAATCTGGTTGGTTGAAATAAAATCTTGGTCTGGATTTTTACTTTCTGGACTTGAATTGTCCACTTCTCATTGTCACTCATTGCTGAGATTAACACAGATCTTGGGCAGGGATCTAGGTTTTAGTTTTATAGTCTGGGGGAATCTGGACTCTCTGCGTTAAAGGGGAGGGAAAAAAAAAAATCAAGATCCATCGATTATCCATCATCACCGTCATCGCCATCGGTTTCCGCTGCATTTGCGCTGTTGCTACCTGGGTGGCACTAGGCAGTCAACTCCCAGTAGGTTGATTTCGCAGAGATGTTCTACAGATGCTTGATTAACGTTGATGAAGTTTAGCTCGCGATTGGCTTGTCGTGGCCTTCATCCTGAGGTCGGCACGCAGCCATTTTCTCCCTGTACGTCCCTTCTTTAGTATCGTCTGCGTGGGATTAATTGGCTCACGTTTTACCGGTGATTCAGCCTTTTATGTAATCCAGCTGCCTTACAGTTATTCCAGCGTGGCTCGAGTTACATTAACACAGTCATGGGCTCCATTCCTGGTCGTGCGCCAGCAATCTGCGCTGCCATAGCAATAAGCGGTTGCCATAGCAGCGGATACTACGGTACGGAGATGTCTACCGCAGAAGGCAGTATGCTGTGAGGGGGACAAATAAAAAATGAGTCTGCAGTGAAGGAGATGCGGGAAGCTGTATGTGGGCAAAAGCATCTTCTGATTCCTCTTTCACCCTTGCATCGATTTGTTTTCCGATAGATGTGACATCTGCTCGAATCGAGACGGCTGTGGTCAAGGATCTGGGCGCGATGGTAGTTTATGCGCGCGGCATTTTGGGATTTCGGGAGTGATCTACGCGGTCTAAGCGTACGCTTTCTTGGATGCCCTGGACGATGGGGGAAATATCGCGTCTTCTCTGATTAATTTACCATTGGCATCCCTCTTTTCATTCCCCCCCCCCCTTGCTCACTGGAGAAATTAATCTCTCTGCCTGGGGGGTGGGGGGTGAGTAGGGATTTGCTGAATCGCCTGTAAATTTGGTTAGTTTTGAGCGTCTCTCAGCGCCGTGTCTGTCATTTGGTTGTCTACCTGGAAGGAACTATGCATTCCTATATATTTGCCCCTTGGTGGTGCTTCAGCAAGCTAGCTTCAAAAGCAGCTAGCCCGACCGTTGCCTGACAACCAGGCAAACAGGTAAATCAGCATCATGTCGGGGCACGGTGCTGTAATGTGATTTTCTCCTACTTTGTTGTATTTCGTCTTTCTCCCAAGCTTTACCCAGAAATGCATTCCTGGGTCGTGCTGCCAGCCCGTCGGAGCGCCCGAGACTCTCTCAGCTCGTCCTTTACGTTCTTCCCGTCTTCCCAGGTCGACTATATGGATGAAAATGAGGAGTATTTTCAGCGGCAAGCGTCACACCGACAGTCCCGCAGAAGGTTCCGGAAAATTAATCAAAAAGGAGAAAGGCAAACTATCATCGATACGGTTGACCCGTATCCAGTCGGGAAGCCTCCGCTACCCCGGGCGTACCACACGGTGAGTCTCTGGGCCTTGTCCTATGTAGGTCTTGTTTTTTTTTGTTTTTGGTTTGTTTCTTTCTTTTTTCTTTCCATTTTCGCTTTATTTGCCGTCTGCTCTAGTTCTGTCCCTGCCTTACTGATGATCATAAGCACACGTAGCTATTTTGGTTTATGCTGTAGAAAGTCTTGCAGTACTGGTCATGAGGTTTTTTTTTTTTTTTTGAGCTGTCTGTGGATTTTGCTTTTAAAAGATGCGTCCGTCTGTCTGCCTCCGTGTCCGTCTGGGCTGCATTCCTTGGTAGATGTAGGGCCCTCCTACAGGACTGTGCAGGGTTTAGGGTTGTCGGTTAACGATGCAAGACCCACGTTCCTGATCTTTTGACATGTTTATGCAGACATATCGTTTGTGGCCGGCAGACTCGTTCCCTTCTGCTGGCGTCAAAATGAATTAGTACTTTGCTGCTTGTTAAATGGAGCCTTGTACTTTCCCACGATCGACAGTTGCTGGATTCGGGCTAGTTTGATGTCGATGCGTATGCAGATAGTGAATAACAGGTCATGTTATCCCACAATGCATGTATTTAGTATCCACCTCTTTAATCGTACTGAAAAACTGTGCACTCGTTTTGGATATACAGTATTTATGCACATAAAAAACAGATAATTAAAAAACAATTTTCGAAAATGGCAAAAAATTGCATATAATCATTTTATATAATATGTCAACAAATCTGGCACCGGAAGACGGCAAGTTTAATAAATATATTTTGATCGCTTGGAATTTTTAAGGTTAAAGGTGAGAGCTGCTTTTTTCATATCATTTATGAAGACCAAATTAAGTACATTTTTTAAATTGCTTCTTGGTTGTCATGGAATTCAGTGTGTTTCCGGGGTTTGCTTTAGAGGGGTTTGCCTTATGGGTTTAGCTTATGATGTGGTTTGTCTAGTGATGTTAGCTTTAGCTCGGTTAGCTTTAGCGGATTTAGTTTATTACTATTTGATATTATCGTCTTGATATATTCAGCTCCAAGTTTATCTTGCGGGTCATGCAAAATCTCAGTGGATGCTAAGTTATTAAAGAAAATTCACATTCTTGATCTTGCATCCTTTTAGAAAGGTCTGCTGGTGGCAGGTTGGCATATACTGATTATCTTGGTGAAGTGCATCATGCACCTCAGAATTTACATCTCGGAACCAACATGGCTGCCTCCACAAACACTGTTGTTGTTGATGTCTGAGCACAAAAAGCTATAGTATTCTCTAAATAGACTGAGCCCAACTGCATTTATTACTATTAATACATACATGATGACACAGGGGAATCTCATACGACAAAATGCTCTACAACATCAGCGTCGGAAAAAGTCATAGGTGGACTGAAGCCTGTTCCAGTCTGTTCCATGCTGGGGCACAGTGTGAATGGGTTCGAAACCCTCAGTCTGAAGGTGTGAGGCAGAAAAGATGCTCACTACACCCCTCATGTCAAAACCTTTGAGTTATTGACGAATGAATGAAGACTGTGCTTTAAGCCAAACTGCCCTTGTGTCAGCTTTGACTTTCAGAACATTGTCCATTCAGTCATTTCAAACTAATCAGGTGAAACCAGAGGTGCTGCTTTTGTGCCATTTTCTTAAACTCCGTGTCTTCGGAGTACAGAACGTTCCCTTTTCCCGGTCGGAAGCTACATCGTTTCCAGTCCTCCCAACAAAAAAATCTTATTGTTATTTATCCAGCAAAGCCGGGTAATGAGCCAAGAGGAGAATGCGGTCAAGATGTATGAGCAGAATCGGAAATATTTCTGCCAGATTGTACTCATAATGCTTTATAGGATTCCTCTGCTATGCCTGTCTCCTGATGCACGCTTACAGATCGTTAGATTGTCGCTTATGACTGCATGGTTTAAGCTTCCTTGGTATGATTGGTTATTTATTTTTGTTTTGTATTTTTTTAATTCTCCGCTTGCATGAAAGTTATGGGAGTGTCCTGGGGCTCATATTTTAAAACCTCAGGCTTTTGGTGTCAGTGACCTGGGTTTGAGAAGGTGGCATGTGTGATGATTCTCATTTTTTTTCCTTTCTTTTGATGCCGATCGTTTCATTTCGGCGTGCAGGAATGCCCTAAATCACAGGTATTGTAATCCACTACGTGTTATGTGTGTCCGCTAGCGTGTGCGTCCGCTGGCCTGTGCCGTCTGGCTCTGTCTGTGGTGACCGTGACATCCGTCTCGACGTCGTGCGTGCGCGTGTATGTTTGTGCGTGCTTGTGCGTGCTTGTGTGTACTTGTGTGTGCTTGTGTGTACTTGTGTGTGTGCGTGCACAGGAGCGTGCCTGTCTACTGTGTTTGCTTGATCTGTGTTCAGTGTTGCTCAGGTAAAAAAATGCTGTATTAACCTGATTTTAATTTACGGGGTTATTGGCTAAATAATGTTTTTTTGCCATGAAATATTTTATCTGTTTTGAAAAATGTTTTTTCCCCCATTTATTTGTAACCAAAATACATTGAATTTTTATTTGGACAGAAATAGTTTAGCACAAAATATCCTTTCCTAGAGTTTGTGCTCCCGTGTCAGACCTTTGCAGGACCTGAATGGATATCTGAAGATACTTGTTCACTAACCATGCATTTCATAGCTGAATGTCCCTATGAACATGCTTTCTGGAACATCTCGTGTTAACGTTCCTCACGCTAAAATCCCAGCGTCCTATGTTTAGATTTGTCCTTTGCTGTTGGTGTGCTCTCTGACTGGACGTGAATGTAAAACGTTTACGGCGAGTGTCAGTGTTGCGTCACATAACCTGTAAGAGAAATAAAAAGCTGTGTGCTATGGGGAGGCGATGAATGTCGGTATCGTTACGTTGTCATTATTGTGTCCACGTCTGCGCTATTTTGAGCGGACCGACGAGTGGGATTCGGATTTACAGCTCCCACGATTCAAAGTACACGTGTATGGGATCAGCGGTCCTGCTCGGTGTCCTCATAAAACCCGTGTGTGATGAGAGCAGCCGGATCGATCAAGCGGGGCCTTGTCATTAAGACCAAAGGCGGCACCATTTCGGACCAAGTTACAGTGCTACGTGTCATTATTACAGAACCAGAGCAGAGAGCGCGGGGAGGGAAGTACAGGCCGAAATTTTTCTACTCTTTGATCCTCCCGCAATTTGATGTGTGATTTTTATTTTTTTTTTTTAATTTTCCTCCAGTGCTGTAAATAAATTATGTTGAGAAACAAAGTGAAATGTAAGGGTAGGAGAAAGGTGGGGGGTAAAGCCGACCAGTGTTTGGATGGGGGGGACACACCATATGACGGCTGTCGGCAGAGTGATGCCTTCTGCCCGAGGGGCCGCGGAGGGGCCACACCGCCTGTCACTCAGGTGTCGCATATGAACCCCCCCCCCCCCAGCTCAGGGCTGACCTCAGGGAAAAGGCATCGCTGACAACACGGCAAGTCTGGACAGGGGAAATGTCTCTTATAAGCACCATATGAGCTCTGCACGTATTTTCCCGCTGGAAACTATTTTTTGAATCTCGTTTCGGCGATATCTTTCATGTTTTGAAAGAGAACCCATGAGGAGCCTGATTTAAATTCACGTCCCGTTTTCTAAGGGCGTATTTACCCGCTAAAACCTCTGACTACTAACATACAGAACAGAAATCAAGTGCGTTCCAGTAATTAGAGAGAATAATGACATTGGCCTTTTAATTTCCATTGGTCCTGCCGCTATGGCATTCCCACGTCATGCCTCACTGCAAACACAACTGCGCGTCCTCATGTCGGGGAGACTTCCAGGCCGGAATGCAGGCGGGATTGTTTTGGACGCCCGGGACTGAAATAGCACCGCGTTTGTGGATTTCGTGGGAGCGGCCGGCTGCATTCGTGATTCTCCCGGGGAATTTGCTGGAAGCAGATTTAGATTTGGGTATTAGATGTTTGTGCACGTCCGCTCTGTGCCGTCCAGAGAAGATTGACATGTTGATGGAGACTTCATATAATAATAAACTGTTAAAATACAGTTTCTGTAAAAATCCCAGATGCTACAATCATTTGCTGTGACTGTCAAATGCTCACATACATAGTACCATGTAGTACAGTGTAGTACGACGTAGTGCAAATTCATAATGGAATAGTCCCATGTTGGTTTCTGTAACTTGTATAGCGCCACCTATGGTCACTTCCCACACCTGCAGATCTAATAATTGTTTCAGTTAGGGCTTTGTGCAAAAACAGGTCCTGGCTTGGCCGTGTTCCTAGCTAACCCTTGCTTTAATACTGCCAAACTGATCTTGATAAATTTTTGGTGGATGTTACCGAGATGGTTTTGCTGAGATCACGGAATGTATTCCCCCCCCCCCCCTTCCATTTTATCTGTGCCCAGTATTAACCCCGAAGGTGTCGTCCATTTGATAAATGGTTTTCTCCTTTACTATCCTTCCCACCCCCTTAAAAACCAGGAAAACCTCGCCTGACCCCCAGGCCATTGTTTGACCTGACCTCTATGCCCCTAAGGAAATCCCCCCCCCCCTTTTCTGAAGCAGTGGAGCTGGTGGAACCGCGCCAACACTGAGCCCCTGCCCCGCCCCGACTTCTTCAGCTGTAGTGTGTATGGATGGAGTGCAGCCGGGGGCTGAGGGGGGGTTGTTTCTTAGTATACATGCCTCTTCCTTCTCCATGTCATGCCTTTCTTGGTTCCAGTTGTACTTCTGAAGATAAAGGATCCTGTTATATTTGTGGTGGTGAAAATTAAACGGGCTGTTTGTTAGGTATGCTGAGTGAATGTGGCACCGCTTTGTGGTGAGATGCAACCCGATAAAGGATAAGAAACCGTCATTGCTGAAGTCCAGGTGAGTGTCGTAGTGCTTGGTAGAACATGAAAGGCGTTAATGACGTATTCTGAGAAACTAGCTGCTTAATTTTGGTGTTCTGTTGACCTTCTTACGGTGTGTGTGTGTGTGTGTGTGTGTGTGTGTGTGTGTGTGTGTGTGTATGTGTGTTTTTGTGGGATGTCATGTTTGTAGTGACCCTCCCCCCCCCCCCTTTTGTGCGATCAAGGCAGACAGTTGCATGGAGTGGGGGAGGGGGAGTTGGAGGGGGGGTGATCTTTGGCAGCCATGAATCAGAGAGTCGCTGAGGTGTTCGCTTGGTTAAGCTGTCACGCTGGTAGTTCTGGAGTGGGGGGGGGATTAACGTCGCGTTCAGCAGCTAATGGACCGAGTCATGGAGGACATGGAGTGGGGGGGTCGATCATAGACATGCTCCTGCGCTCCTACTAGCCTGGACATTTGAGTCATGGACGGATCTCAGTGCAGATGATGTGGGGGTGTGTCGAGCCCGGGTGCCATTTTTACATGCCTGCACGGCATGGTCCCCCCACCCCCGTCGATATTTGATCTCTCTTCCTCCTTGACCTCTGCCGCTCTTTCCATCTCTCCCGTTTCCGAGGCCTTGCCCGGGCAGGCCCTGTCGCCATCGATCGGACGCCTGCGTTGTCCTCCGCGGGCCCCCTGAGCGCATGCGTGGCCCCCATCTCCAGATAGCTCACTGTGATTGGCTGGAGAGGCGTGGGGCTTTGCTCAAGGTGAACACGGCCCAGTCGGTCACCAGTCTCCATTTCCTGACTGATGTAAAGAGATTGTTGTCTTGGATGGTGTCTATATCAACGTGTCGTGTGTGTGTGTCTCCTCGTATCTGTGTGTGTGTGTGTGTGTCTCCTCGTATCTGTGTGTGTGTGTGTGTGCGTGCACAAATTGGCATCATGCTTCAAATTACAGTCTGAGGGGGAAGGTTGAGTGTCCAGCGGAGGTGGCTGCTCATCTTGAGTTTGGGGGGGTGTCTCAGAGCTTCTTCCCCCATGGGGGTTTGTCCTCTGTGCTAATCGTTCTGTAACACCATGAGCACCTGCAGATAAAAGGTGTGTGTGTGTGTTGGTGGGGGGGGGGGAGAGTTGGGGGTGTTATGTATATATTACATTATTGGAAGCGAACCTGTTATTTTTGACATTGTGGGGACCACAAATCTGTGCGTCAAAAAATGAAAAGTGCCAAAGGTCTTGTATTTTGTTTGGATACTTGTGGTTAAGGTTAGGGCTGGTTAAGGGTTAAGGTTGTCATATTTAGGATTAGGGTTATGCCAATAGAAATGACTGGAGAGTCCCCACAAAGATATAGATGTGTGTGTGTGTGTGTGTGTGTGACACTTCTTTAAAAGGCAGCAGTGCTGCTGGTGGTTGCCCCTCATGGTCCTCGCTCCCTGATGGAGGCCTGAAAGTGCATCATGGTGCCCGCTTGACGTGAACTTCCTGTCCCGCTGTGTCCCGGAAAAGATGAGGCGTGCTCTGTGCTTAACTTTCCCACGCACGCGGTTATTTGTGCCTCCTGGATAGGTAGGGGGTGCTGTCACGTCCGGAAGCGAGCCGCTTTATATGGCTACGATTCTGGGGGGCAGGGGGTAGGGGGGAAGCTGTGACATCACCGACGCTGTGCCAGTGGAGGTCCTGCCCCCGCCCTCTCCGCGCTCCCTCTCTCTCATTCCTTTTTTTACTCCTTTCCCTTGCCCCCTCTTAATATTTTTTTCTAGATCTTGTCCCGTCCTGTAAGACAGGGCTCTTCAAATCTGGCCCTCGTTTCCGAATCCAGGCCATGTTTTCAGTTCTCCCTCGTAGTTAGTTTAATAATCGCTGATTCTGATTGGCCAGAAGCTACACCGCTGGCTCACGGGCACAGGAAGAATGGGAAATCAGCAGGGCTCCTGCGGACCGTGATTTGAACAACCCCTCTGTAAGATGACCGTGATGATAACATTACTTTTTGAGGACTTCTGGTTTTTTTTTCTGTGGGGCGGAGAAATGTTTCTGTCTCTCCCTACCCTGCCCCTCTCTCACTCACCCTAGTCGACTGCCACTTGTAATTGCTCCTTAAATCTGAGCGGTGATTGGGTTGGGAGTGGGGGGGTGGTGAAAAGCCATGCACCATTAATTGCGTCGAGCGGCAGCCGCCGTCCGCACTCATGCGGCGCCGTTAGCCGCCGGGGGGGGAGAGCTACACCTCCAGCTCTGGATTTTTCTCTTAGATTCCTCCTTTTTTTTTTTTTTGTAAATGAGACGAGGGTGTTAAACACCGACACCCAGCTGAACCCTGATAGCTGGGTGCTGATAGCTGGACCCCCCACCCACCCCCCAAATCCCATACTATTTAGATATTTCATTGAGTCTTTTGAGGGGTGTCTGTCCGCATCTGTGCGGGAGCCAGCCGCGCGTGTGAGTGTGCAGTCAGCCATTTTAGCTGCCCCCCCCCCCCCACGCTCTCACACACTGCTGCTGCTGATTTTTTTTAATATTTAATTTTTTTGTCTTCCCCCTTTTAAAAATCCTTATCGGATTCGGTGGTGTTAGAGAACGCATCCTTTCCAGTTCTTTTTCTCCCCCTCCTCCTCCTCTTCCATGTGTTGGGGGTGGGTGGGGGGGGGTAGCCCAGGATGAAGCGATGCTCGGCTCAGCTCAGAG
>JAODJU010000087.1:2305-31185 GCA_026776725.1 Gnathonemus echidnorhynchus
ACTTTCCCTTCTGTTGATAAAAGGTGCAGCCATCTTGGATTCTGAACTCGGGATCCTCTGTGCTGTCCGAGATATTTATTCGGATCACCGAGAAACGGGAGCGTGCATGTCAACAATTCCAGCTTCAAAACTCGGAATCCGAGTTCCGTGGGCAAATGGAATGCACCACAAGCTCTCATCTGATTGGACGTAATTTCAGAGCGCAAATGAAATAGAAGTTTAATGTTGGTATTCTATAAAATAGAAATTTTATGTTGTGGTGTTCCACAAAGTCAAATTGATATGTTATGCAACCTATTGTAACACAACAGCAAATTATGATGAGTAATATAATGATATATTGGGTAGCCTATGATAACAGCAGTCACTGTTATGTGTATTGTGATTTTATTTCTTTCTGTACAAAACAAATGTTCTGTGCTAAATAAGTGTTAAAACATTCAGAGATCAGGGAATGTGAAAACAATGTCACAGGAACTCAAATACCATCACAGATGTTTATGTTCTATAAGAAACTGGCATGTTTTCACTATTTATTGTTCAGGTAACCCCCAATATGCTCCGTTAGAGACTGACAGCAGCTTTGTGAGTCACATCAAGCACAGGCTGTGTCCTGCCGCTTTTGTATTTCCGTCTTTCTGTACAAAAACAGACATTTAGGGAGGGTCTAACCCCCTCAGAGATGAAGGCGGAGCTCACCCGCTGCCTCATCTGGTCGATTTCCTCCACTGTTTCCCTGCGTTCCAGATGGGAGACACTGACAGTCTCTGACAGTGTATTAATGCGAGTCGTTAATGAGCAAATCCCTGAGGTTAATCAGCTTTTAACTTTGAACGCAATTTAGATTAAAATCGGAGTTAGTGTATAATCACTGCCGTTGTCGACCATCTACAGCCTGCCCTGGTTTCCCAGAAGCCCCTGCCACACAAACAGATCATTTGAAACCGCTGACGCAAATTCATTTGATAGGCAGAACCTGTCCTTTTTCCAGTTCTGAAAGTCAGGCTGAGCCTCTCATTATGGAGAACTGAGGAATATCCAACAGCTTGAGACACGAGAGGCTCATATATTTTTGAGTCGCATTTTAACGGTGACAGGCCACCGTGAGGAAGTAATCGCTCCAGAGCTAGAGTGACGATTAGGAGCCTGTTGTCAGACAACAGCCGCGGCCTTCAGCAGCTCACAAATTAGCTGCAGCCTGCAAGAGAACTCACAGCAGAAAGAACTCACTCTGCCCCGAAGTTTTAATGAGCTACTTTTCACAAATCCCTGGTAGCAGCACACTTTTTTTCTTGGGGGGGGTCTACCTGTTGACTAGTTTTATCAATTACAAATAGCTGACTTACACTGCACTCGCCCATTCTGCATCAGCGCCAGTGGTGACAGTCATTACTGATGAATACGCAAACGCCTGAACCACTACCGAACCAGTACCATTTCCATATAAAAGAATGTTAGATAAACCACATTTAATGACATAAATCATATTTACGAAATACACACCTTTCAAAGGAAACATGCAGAAGAGCAGCCACCCCGGTTTAAAGGGAAATCTGAGCAGAGGGATAAAGGATGTGGGGGAAGATGAGACCCTGAGTGAAGCGAGCGAAAGGGCAGCATCCCAGATCACAGGGGCGCGTTCACACCCCGCTGATGAATTCTGTTTGATCTGATACGAAAGAATATTAAAAAAATATTCTTTCATGGTCTTTTAGCCTCCAAATATAAACCTACCGCGCTATGGAATTTTATCGAGCAACTGTCAAATAAATTTGGCTAATACAGATCCAAAGTGCATTTCTGTCAGTAGTAATTGCCCACTTGCCAGCTGTTTGCAAGTCTCTCTCTGTTGCATCACACAGACAGGGATCTCAGCTTTAAATTAGCGCTTTGCATGCCAGTTACCCATGAAATATTTTTGACAGTGCAACTTTCCATAATGGGTTATCTTTCACTTAAACAACCGCGCAGACAGACATGCCGGTAATACAGTATTAAAAACTTTTAAACCACTTAGGCATAGTGCCAGCGGAACATGCTCTTATTTTTCTGGTTATATATTTATTTATCCGTGACGAGTTCCTCGAGGTTATTAAGGAGCATGCAGACAACAGCTTCCCGTCAGGGAGGGGGCACGTGCTCTGCACATTCCTGCCCCCGTTAAAAGGAGTACCCATCCCCGGCCCGGCTGTTAATTTGAGACTGTCGCTTTAAGGTAAGGCCGACCTAGCAAGCCCACTAACGGTGTGATCAGGCTCAATTAAAAGCGCATACGGTCTGGCGGCTACTGAGGACGGCTCCCGCCTCCCCGGCAACAGTCGCTTAGATAATAAGGATTGATAAAAGTTATGGGGCACGGTGTTAAAAATGCTGCTATCGATTAGAGAGCACCTCCATAATGAAAGCGCTCGCCCAGGAGACCAGGGCCATGGATCATTTTGACAGTGGGGCCTCAGATCACGGATGAGACGGAGCGGGGACAATTAATCCCTTGGAGCCCCTCCGTCGCAAATAAAGCAGTTGCAGCTCATTATGGGCTGACCTTGCTAAGCGGCTTTCAGAACATGGGTGACCTTCGGGTTGCGGCGCTGAAGTTTGCGAAGGTTGCATTCAGGGGGGAGATGTGGTTCTGAGCGGAGCTCTGTCCCGTCCTGCGCGGAGCCGAGCCAAGCACCAGGCTCTTCACAAGGGCCTGTTATGATCTTGATGTGGCCTTTTTTCTTCTTCTTCTCCAAGTCAAGCACAAATAAGTCCTCCAGCTCCGGCCTGAGTGCTTGACGTTCCCTGAAGACAGCTCTTCATTTATCTGGAGGAGGGGCTGGAAGGAGCCTGACCACTGGTTACATTCTGTTACCAGCAAGCTATGTATTCTAGCTCTGATACCCCCTCTTGGGCGTCAGCCTCTCTAGGCTGCCCAGCTTCCGGCTGACACACAAACAAGGCCGCAGCTTTTTACTGAGGGCTTCTCTGAGCCCTGTCCAGCATGCACAGGCAAAAACCCTCTTACTGTGTTTTCCCAGTGGCTGTACTGGATCCGCACTGTGAAGAGATACTAGTTACAATGTGGTTCCAGCTCGCTTCGGTTTTTCACTGCAGCAGGGTTGGCTCGGTAAAGGCATTGCTGGGTTTGGAGAGCGGCAGTGACATAAAATCAAAGAGACACTTACTGTTCACACGGTGTATGTCATGATTTACTATGTGGAATTTTTTTTCCTTTTTTTGTTTTTAACTTGTGCTAATTTCCACTAGCACGTTTGTGAAAATCGGTGTATGTCGGCATCAAACACTAGCGAAATTTTGCATTTGCTCGTGTTAATTTGCATTACGAATTCATTCTGTTCAGCTGTTCGAGTACTTTTTTAAGTAGGAGGTTGGAAATGTTCAAATTCTGAGTTATTGGGAATGCCTGCTCATGGCCACAATGTGGGGCCATCAAGTCAAGCAGTATCACCCCCCCCAGCCCCCCCGCCCTGCCGCCTCTCATCATCCCCACCCAGAGCCAGGCGTAATTACTCGATTATTAGGTGATCATCTCTTTATGGTGTGATGATGAGAAACTTAAGATGTTAAGATGTCATAAAACAAAGAGGCTTGAGGAGCAAAGGTTCATTCGGCCCGTTAATATGTGTGATCTTCCTGTCATAATGCGATTACATTATTTGTACAAAAATGCAATTACTATATTCAGATCATGCGCCATTTGGCGTAATAATATTTTACATTTCAGTAAGGTGGACAGAAACCGCTCCCTTCATGATCTGTCACACAAATCGAGTTTTGGCAGGGCAACGTGTCCCATGTTAATCAAAGTGGAAATTGTATCTTTATTTAAAAAGCTACTCTGTGAAACCCTTTTGGGTAAAAAGACTTTTTATTTGAGTTCCCAGAGATCATTTGCTGAAACTTGAAGGGTTATGGTCTCGCAGGGGTTGCTGTCCAGGATGTGAAAGCTTACACCACTATATCCAGCCTCTCACCCTGGTGCCCAAGTACCTCCAGACCAGCAGGCCATCGGATGGGGGCCTGATTGGCGGAGCTTCCGCAGTCTGTCAGGCAGGACAGGAGCATTGGGGGTGGAGTCTTGGGAACTGTGGGCAGGACAGGAGCATTTTTGGGACCGATGAGCCAGACAAGAGATTGAAGGCTGGTGTCTTGGTAGCCTGATGGGCAGGATGAGACTTTGGTGTTGGGAGTTGCAGGTATGACCAGAGCCTGAGGGGCAGAGTCTCAGGGATTGGGGGCTGGATGGGAGGCTAAGGGGCAGAGTCTGAGGGATGGGGGGCTGGACAGGAGGCTAAGGGGCAGAGTCTCAGGGATTGGGGGCTGGACAGGAGGCTAAGGGCCAGAGTCTGAGGGATTGGGGGCTGGACAGGAGGCTAAGGGGCAGAGTCTCAGAGAGTCACAGGGATTGCATGGCTGAGGGTTGGAGTCTCAGGAGCCTGACTGGCAGGATGGGAACCTGATGGGCGGAGACTTTGGAGCTGTGGCCTTATCACTTGAGTTAGGGGCTCATTGATTCCTAATCTTGAACAATCAGTTTGGGCAATACGAATGTGATGGAATGATGTAGGACTTGGTTAGAGTCGAGGGCTTTGTAAAGTTGGGAAACAAGTTTGGATGTGACACCCATAACATTTACACAGTGGTGTGGTTCACTCATCTGTTTTGTGGAGAACTTGCCAGTTGAATGTACAATGTTAGATCTGTACCCTAAAAATGCCACGTGAACCCGTGAAATGATCCAGAACGGCATGCAGTCATACATGGCATACATCCTTGAGGAACTATAGTGTCTCACAACGTCCACAGAGATCATCACTTATTTGTTCTCAGATCGTATTTGAGGGCACTTTACAGTACAATACATGTTGTGTGACTGTTATGTCTCCATATACCGGCATTTTCATTGGCGTGCTCTCCAAGGTGCTGCCTGCCTTGTGATTCCTGGGGAGAGTCCAGGCCCTCAGATGCATGGGTGCATGTATTTGTGGATGGATGGATTAAGGCGTTTACTTATTGTTTCGGAGGCTTCGATGGGAGTGGACAATCACTCGTGAAGGTAATTCCCACACGGCGCTTGTTTACAGGGGTGCGTGGTATGTGTTTGCAGCTCAGCCGCACCGTTACAGTGTTTACCGGCACGACAGCTCCCCCCGCCGAGAATATTTGTTCTGACCTTCACCTCCATCCCGGCAGCCCCGTGTCATCTCGGAGGTGATAATGAAAATCCCCGTTGTCCGCCACTGCGCTTCTCCCAAACTTCAGAGCCTAATTATCTTTGGTATCAAGCTGGGTCTAATTATCCAGCGTGCCGCTGAAGGTTCCAGATCACACACGGCCGTCGCTCCGCATCCCCGGCTGTCTCCGAGATAACACAGGTGTTTTTGGGGGAGCGGACACTATGCCCAGACTTCCAAGCCTAGACATCACGTTGCTGCAGTGTTATCCGAACGTTCTGTGAATCGGTAGCTGGGGGGGCATGGAGGAGCAGGGACTGGCCGGGAGGTTTCTGAAGCCGACAAGGAAGCTGTTTTCGATGTCCTGTGTGGGTAGGTAATTATCTCCCACAGTTTCGTCCTGCTCTGCCGGGCGTTTTGTGGGGTCGTGTGACTCCACACCCTGGAAACGTGCAGGAGTGGTGCGGCCTGCATGAGAGACGAGCACCTGCTCGCTCATTGTGTTCGGGCGCGCGGCTGCCCGCTTCCCCTTAATCGTGGCGTTATCTGGCTCACCATTGGCTGCTGTGCAGCCGAACCTGGGCAGTCCTGTCACAAGCCGATGTGTCTGTAATTAAAAGCTGTCAAGCAGAACTCCACCCCCCCACACCAAATCCCATGATTAGATGGCAGACCTCCGATAAACTGCTCAGAGAAGTCTGTGCGAGCCTGTTTCTGTAAAACACAGAGGAGAGATACAAAATAAAGGGCAAAAGGCATGAATCTGTCCCTGTGAGTGATTGCAGATCTCTGTACATTCTTACATTTATTTTCACCAACTCTTAAAGATTCAATTGCATTGTTACTACAGTAAATTTTGAAAATCTTCTCTTTTTTATCAGTGATGAAAAGAGGCAGAAGTCATGCCAGGGGAGTGAGAGCACCCTGGGGACATCGCCCAGAAGAGAGCAGGTCCCTCCTGGGGGATCTAAACCTGCTTTGGCCTGGTAGCCCTCAACGCTAATACATGCGGTGAACATCCCCCCTCCATCTTCTGCAGATGTTTCATTTCCGGGTGGCGAGCAGTCAGTCCCCCATCCTGGGAGCCCACTGACTCTGGGTGATGAGCTGCTGGGCTGGGGGTTGGGCTGGGGCTGTGTTGGTCGTTCATGCTGGTCCCAGGAGATGGGAAACCTTCATGGTGAAATAGCCCTGAACTCAGACACCTGCAAATACCGCATTTCCAGTGCAGGTTCCCCACGAAGAAACGTTTTACAGAGATGGAGACCACTGCTGTTATACAAACAGACGGGAGTAATCTGTAGCAGCTATTAAATACTTCACCTGCAAATTTCAGAGGAATCCGTATCTAGGCAGTAAATGAACTGATTTCACTTATAAACCATTCCATTTGATAAGGCTCTTTATTGTTTACAAAGTGATCAGGGCTTTTAAAAAATTTAGAGGAGGACTATAGCAATTTATGTGTTTGCCTTTGTTTCATAAATGATGACTATAACTATAGACAAGCCTAACTGTAAATACTCAGCAACAACAAAAATATTGCATTTAACCTCTCAATAGGCTCTCCCGAGGTCATCAATAATGCAGCAAAGTGGGGTATTATGCTGAGGGTCTATTATTAAGTTCACTTTAAATACTGCAGGAAAAAACATGATGAACCACATTAACTGTAGAGCAGATAAAAGTTTAAGTCAAAACACAAATAATGCTCCTAAAATATTTATTCAGGGTGGAAGTTTCTGGTGCTAGGCCTGGCTGGAATCTTCATCATGTTTAAGGGCTGAGGATGTGCTTCCTAACTGCACTGTTTGTGATCGCTGGAGTCTTCTTTCCACCGTGCAAAAGGGAAATAATATATGGCTTCAATAAGAGTGTGAGAAATGTGTTTGCTAGTGGGATTCGGTAATATATACTGGCTGAGTGTTAATGTGAGCTAGCAAATAAAGGAAAGGACACACGAGGCGAATGGCAGATTTTACCGTTGCCCTGATGCAGCTGTGAGCTGCCTGGATGCTGGACATCCATTTCTTACCTGATTTTTGCAGCCACCCATCACCTGCCCTCCTAGACCCCCCCCCCCCACTACTTCTCACACTCCTCCTGCTCCAAAACACGGCCATCAATGCCTGTCGCAATTGCTGGTGTTTCAGCTACTTGGATTAAAGAGACAGATGATTGAGAAAGGGGCAGGACAAATGTGTCTTTCTCGCCGGTGGGTGTCTTGAGGTGCCCTTGGGCCTGCAGCTTCCTGGGCCACCTGCCTCGTTCATTACTTCCTGCTTTGCTTGATAGCCGCCATCCTGATTGGCAGGTGGATGTCCTGAGAGCCACAGGATTTTCACAGAAGAAGAACCAGGCAATGTGGAAAACCACGACTACAGCATAATCTCTGAATTCAAAGGCTTCCTGGGGGCAAAAGCTGGGGCCTTTGTTTGAGCAGCCCTGATATTTACAGTCTCGGTTTTAAATCCCAGGATCTCTTATATGAAGCTGAGAATCTGTAAATGTTTGAGCCCAAAGGCCCGAGTTACTACAATCTCCTCTCCTTCTGCACATTGATCACATCAACTTAAAAGTGTAAAATGGGATCGGATTACATAACACAACACACGGGTAAAAATATTCTTTTTCTTTTTTTACGCTGCAATATCCATCTTTTGCATGCATTCAATTAAATAAATGGGTTCCTTTCTTATTCAGCCTAATGACAGAATCAAAAAGACCCAATCTTCAAAACATATAGTACTCTGTCTGCCTTTCATTCTAATTCATTTATTGTTGCTGAGTGAAAGCAGTGTTCTTTTTTTAAAATATGTGTCATACTGTTATTAGGGGTGCTTTTTGTATTGCGTTTTGGATCATACCAAAATGATACCAGTAATTTGATTTCCAGGGTACTTCAGGATGCAAGAACAGTCAAAAATGGGGTATGTCACTCACGCCAACCTCCATGAAGGCCGATTAATGGAAACAGAGCCTTTAGCAGCGTAAAAAATATTTCTTACAATGGTGTATTTCTTGCTAACAATTAAAGGTCAGCTGCAGAGATTTTCATGTGACCCTTATTCTGGGATCAAGAGAAGTCAGCCCAGCAAACAGGCAGGAGCTTCTCTTTGAAACGGAAAGCTGTGCACCCTCTGAGTCGGTGACAAAAAGGCAGGGAGGGGGACAGGCCATATTGGGAACACATAAAAGCCCTTTACACAAAACAAAAAGGACACTGCTGCTAAATTACCTGCATAGATAAATACGTAAATAAAAATGGAATGCAGGCATGGATTTGCGGTTGGACTCAGTCATACTTAAAAGCTTAAGTGGGGCAGGGGTTTGTGGGGGGGGAGGGGGTGCTGAAATGTTTCCTCTAATGGAAGCCGTAATGAATGCACACGGAACGCTGCCCCAGCCCAGACGGGGGCCCGGTGCCAGCACAGCTTCAGAGGGTGGGCTGGAGCCTTGGGCGCTTGGCATAGCGACGACTCTGCAATCTCCTGGTGCACAGAGAGCAGCGGTGAGGACCAGGCGATAGCCGCGCGTGAAATCTCCCATCACACGCCTTTGATTGCTCGTCCACAGTTTACTGTTTTTTGAAACTCCAGACCTGGAATTCTGCTAATAAAACACGAGTCCCACAACACCCCCACACTGTAGCACCTCCTGTACTGAAGACTTTACTGTCATGTCTGGAAGCTAAAGGACTTGAGGGCAGGTGTCAGGAAAACAAAAAGGAGCTTTATTGAATAAAACAAAAGCAAGGAAACAAAGCAAAACAGGACCACAAGGGGTCAAAATGGGAAGGCTTAGCATGGGGAAGGGCACAGGCAAGACATTAATGATCAGGTTGGGAACGATGAAACAAACATGTACAAAAGACTAACAAGGGGCTAACAAGAGGCAGCTGAGTGTGATTTCCACATGAGGGTTAGGAATGAGAGGCAAGACAAGAGGGGTAAATGAATAACAGGCATGACTTGTTAGGGCTATCACAGGGGGGAGATGAGCAGGTATATGACATTATCCCCCTCCCCTCCTCCCCGAGGCATGCACTCCGGGCACAGGAGTACAGACAGGGTGTTCAGGGACGGAGACACCTGACAGGCTATCAACATGGTTGGGATAATGGAACTAAATACCAGGGTAGACACACTAGACCAGAGAACACAAGACAGACAGGATTAAGAACATGGAACAAGACCCACGGCATGACTAGGGGCATGGAAAACACAAAGGCAGGACCAGGAACAGCAAGGAGAACATCCAGCAAGATACACACCAGGGCAAGGTGGATGAGTAGAGGAGTAGCAGAGACAGGGCCGGAAGCATAAGAGGGAGCCACATGGAACACAAGCCAGGGTAAAACAAAGGCAGGACAGGGCAAGGCTACAGGGACTGAGGTGCAATGAACGGAAATGGGAGAAATCCGGGGAGTGGCCCTGGGATGCGGACCCTCCTGGGCCCGTTCACCGGCGAGGTGGAGCACATCGAGACTATAGGGCCTTCGAGGGGCAAGGGGCCAGAGGGCATCAAAGGGCCTGCAGGGTGCCAAGGGGCCTGTAGGACAAGATCAGGAGGGAGCTGTGGGTTCTTCCCTCTGGGTCTCAGCAGGATGGTCGCATGTTCAGGCAACATCATGTGTACAGAAGTCTGGGAGGCCAGAATGATGTTATGCCCCCATCTCCTGTACTCAACTAGTCCCTCTCTCGGGCCTCAGTCAACACTGGTGGCTGCCCCGAGACCTAGGACCAGGTCGGCCTCAGCCTTGGGCTGAGATGGAAGCCCACAGAGTGGGGATTAGGGTAAGGCCCAGAAGGTCCTGCTCTAAGTCTGCTGGAAGGGCATCCACTGGATTACTCCAATCCAGTCTGTAGAGTGGCTGCATGCTGAGGAGAAGCGGCAGGCAGAGTGGCCTCTCGCTCAGTTAGCTGCTGCATCTCCTTCATACAGCACTGGACGTTCTCTGCCATCTCCTGGAGATTCATGCCTTGGGTAAGCCCCACCAGTATCTCCCCCAGCCTCATGAAGAATGCTCTGGCCTCAGGCACCTTCCACACAGTCAGATTTCACCTCACTCCAGAGGGATCATTGTGGGCTCTGGAGAATCAGGAGTCCCTGGCGGACTCCACACTGGCATTACTTTCTCAGATCTCCTTCTCTAGTGTTGGATCCCGTGGGGGGTTGGCACCTGCGGTGCATTCCGCACAGTAGGTGGCTCAGCAAGTTCATTGGACTCATTGGGCTCCTCCAGGTCACTCAGCAGGTCTAGCAGCGGATTGTCCACAATCCATTGAGGTGAGCAGACAAGAGGCTCGGGCTGAGAAACGAGGCTGGGTGCAGGGGAAATCATGCAGCAGACATGTGGAGTGTAAGGGGCTCCTGGGGATAGCCCCTAGGCAATTTGTGGAGTCCTGCGTCATTCTGTCATGTCTGGGAGCCAAAGAAATTTGTTGAATAATACAATAATACAAAGCAGGGAAACAAAACAGGACTATGAGGGCTCAAAATGGGAAGGCTTAGCACTGGGAATGACACAGGCAACAGGAGGAAGGATGTCAATAATGGGACTGGGGATGACGAGACAAACCGGTACTTAAGTACAAAAGACTAACAACATCTGATAAGAGGCAGCTGGGAGTGATTTCCACACAAGGGTTAGGAATGAGAGACAAAAAGGGGTATCAGACATAGCTTGTTAGGGATATGATAGGGAGGAAACAGGCAGGGATATGACATTTCCATTTAAAAGGTTGTCTGATGTTTTCCAAGAGTTTTTCCCCTATGCAAGTGCCCCCCGCCCCTACTACCGAAAAGAAAACAGAAAAATCAAACTGGCTACAGGATGGTCATGAAGTAGCTACCTGTTTAGCCTTTTCCCTTAATAAATTAAGAGCTCTCCATGAAAGACTGTTATGTGTGCAAGGACTTTATTAAAAAGAGGCTGGTGAGTTCAATTTGAATCCAGCCATGGCTGTCCATGATTTCTTGCTGATGAAATTGCTCTTACAGTTATTTAAAAGCAGCTGTAATCCATCTGAAAAGCTTAATCCATTTTTTTATTCCTCCCAGCAATAACACAGAGAATTAGAAAGAATATATCAAAGCAACATGGTCTGTGATTTAATAATTATTTTTCAACGTTACCACGGTTGGGCTCAGATTAATTGGGGGCTTATCGACAGAGAGCGGCCACTTACCTTGGTAAACCACAGCGTAGTTATCAGCCTCTTTTATCACCATGGCTGTGACCAGTTGTGCCAAATGGAAATTATTCTGATTAGTAAAATGTGAGTCCTGAATGAGCAACAACAACAAAGTAATCTTTCCTGAGTAATCTTTGGAATCTTATGTATTCATACAATTCTCTGGCTTCAAGCCACTGCAGTATACACATGCACACCTTCACTTGGTACACAGAACCATTGACCGTGTGGAATTACTTGCATAGTTATTAGATTTATTTCTTTATTGTCATTATACTGAGTTTTTTTGCAGCAGTCCCACATGGTGCATACACACAACAAATAATTAAAACGTAAACTGAGGTGTAACTACAGTGCAGTGTACATACCGGACATACTGCAACATATGTACATAGATGAAGTACAAAATCTTTGTGGATTTTGATGCAGTACAGGTCAAACCTCAAGCGACACCACACTTAAAGAAGTGATAGAAGTAGCTATTGTCCTCTTCAGAAAGATTGTACACAGGCGAAGTGTAGGAAAGGTGAATGCTTTAGATAATGGGTATGAGAGAGCTGATTGGCTGGAGGCCAAGACCCCTGGCAAGGTCACATGTATGGTACAGGGGCGGGATCTTCTAAGTCAGTGTTCTTCAGGGGATTACAAGCAGAGGAGCAGGGCAGCACTGTAAAAATGAGGTAGAGATAGAGTGAGAGCTCACTCCACTTAAGAAAACGGGAGGAAATTATGGCAACTGATGTAAAGAGTGTTATGTGGCACCTGTGCAGTTCCCAAGATGAAGACCTCTGAACCACAGTGTCAGGGGACCCAGCTGTTATGGTTCATGTCAGTCATAATGATGTAGATAAGGATTAACTTACTTATTAGCTTAAGTCTTATTTTAAAAATATATAGATTGTAAGCTTAAAAGCAGCATGTCTACTATTCTCCAGAAGACCTCCATGCAAGCCCAGGCAAACTGGAAAAAAAATAAGCAGATTAAATGCATGGCTGAAATTATGACTTAAGAGAGGTGAGATTTTGTTAATGGAGGCCTGGAGAGCTCTTCTGGAAGAGATGGGACCCATTCAAGCTGTGCTGTCTGACCCAGAGGGGCGCCAGTGCATTGGGGAGGAGCGTGTTTACTCTGGTATTTAAAACAGGGGTGAAGGTGCAAAACTTAAAACGTAAAACTTAACTTGGAGCTCGCTGGAATGGCAGGGAACGTTAAATCTATCACAGAAATGCTTATTCAGAAGATCCTCCGTGGTTTCCATCTAAAGACAAGAAGTGTAAGCATTAATTAGTGGATATTTAAATGATTCATACAATACAACAAATAATGTGGAAAAAAACAGCAAATTGTGTAAAACCGTCTATATGGTAAAGATGTAATTCTTCACCAGAAATATAATAGGCACTCATATGATAAGTTACGTAATTTCACATTTTTATGTACAGTCAGTGACAAAAAAAGTTAAGCACCCAGAAGTAATGGTCTGATTTGGATATAATTTGGTACTCGTGCAGACCAGCGATGGGTATGTAAATGATTCGATTTGCAAAGAACTGGCACGTTTAGTCACCAGACGCAGAGGATGCCTCGTAGACACATTAGACGGCATTACCAGCACTTGTTGGAGTTTGATGGGGGTCACATTGTGGGTTTGCATGAGCCCAGGTGGTCGTATCATGCAGATGCCCGTCATATGGGGAATGCAGATGTCACAGTCGCCCAAAAGTGACCACACCAAGGGAGGATCTTCGAATTGTGTGACAAGTATTACAGAACTCCATCACATCTGTGTCTGCCATCCGGACACAGGTATTGGACTCTCTACAACACCCTGTATCATCCCGCACTGTCTTGACGACTGGCATCAGCCGGACTGCGGGTTCACTGTCCCATGCATGGGCTGCCGTTAACACCAGCGCAGAGATGGCTGCGTTTGGAGCGGTGCCGTAATCGGGAGGCACGGGCTGATGACGAGTGACATAGTACCATGTTCAGCTATGAATTTCGGTTCGGCAATACCACGGATGACCGTTGTGTGCATGTATGGCAGCACCAAGGGGAGAGGACCAATCCTGCCAATGTTGTGGAGACACACCAGCGTTACTCCTGGCATCATGGTGTGAGAAGCCATAGAGTAAGACTTCAGGTCATCTCTGGTAATGACTCAGGGGACCCTGACAGCACAGCACTACATCAGTGACATCCTGCGTCCGCATGTCTTATCCCTCCTGGGACAGAACCCTGGTACAGTCTTTCAACAAGACAACGCCCATCCACACATGGCATATGTGCCTATGGACTGCCTGTGTCATGTTGAGGTCCTGGCCAGCCAGGTGTCCTGATCTTTCCCAGATCGAACAGGTGTGGGTTCAGCTTGGACGTCAACTCAGCCCCAGTGCCAATCTGCAGGATCTCAAAGGCCAGTTACAACAGCTGTTGGCTGACTTGCCGCAGGAGAAGATAGAATGGCGGGACCCCTAAGAGGCGGCAGAGATCTGCTGTCTGCTGATTGAGCTACAGCGTGAGGTGTCAAAGTCTCACCTGTCTCCTGAGGTGCCTGAGGAAGTGGCTGCTGATTTCCTGCAGCCAACCGCTGAGGTTTCTGTTGGGGGCTTACAACTCTGCAGATCTTCCTGCTGGCATGGCACAGGAAGAAAAAGCGGTGGAGGTAAGCAAGTTCTCCAACGCCTGATCCAGGATACGCCACTGCACCCTGCCCAGAAGACGCGGCTGCTCCTTCGCCTGTTCCTGGTAAGATCCCTGCCCTCCCATCCCGATCCCAGCTGAGCCCCATCTGTTTGCTACAGATCCCAGCTCATGTCCAAAGGTGACTGAGCTCCACCTGCCTCCAGGGGTGTCCAAGCTCCACCTGCCTCCAGAGATCCTCCACTGTCTTCTGCCCATCTCCCAAGGTGTCTGAACTCTGTCTGTCCCCTGAGGGGTTGGAGCTCCACCCATCTCCAGAAATGCCCACTGAGCCTGGCCTGCTGTCAGTGACACCTGTCACCGGCTGCTGCCAGCCCAGCACCCAGCCCAGGTGAAGCTTCTGCCCCTCTGCAAGTGCCCTGCTCCTCTTGTTCCTGGAAGTGCCCGTTGAGCTCCACCCACCTCCAGCTCTGCTCACTGCCCAACATTTGCATTGTCCACCTGCAGAGGTCCCTGCTGTCTGCTCCTTGCCTGTGGTGGCCACCAGCTCCGCAGCTCTGCAGCCCCTCTGGGCCCTCCTGCCCAAATGGCCCCTTGGGCCATTTCTGTTCCTGCGCCCTTGCCTATTCTTGCCCTTCAGGTTCCCCTTTTCCCTTGGGTCCTTGCCTTGTGGTCTCTGCAGCGGCCCCCAGCCCTGTAGCTCAAATGGTGCCCCCTTTCCCCTGCCCTACAGTCCCAGCATCATCTCTTGGCTCCAGCCCTGCTATCCCCTTGGCTCCAATATGGTCCTGCTGGCCTATTGAGTCCCAGGGAGCTGTGTCCTGCGGTTAATGCCCTGCTTCTTGGGGTCCAGAGGAACCCCTAGATCAGTCTTGTTCCCTTCTGCCTCATTTTAGTTTTTGCTCCAATTTGTACCTTACGTTCCGCGTTGCCCTTGTCCATGTCTGTACCCTTCTTGTTTCTCACTGCACCTGTCCACCTTGTCTTTGTCTGTCCCATGGTTGGTCCAGTGCTCGAGCCTGTCTAGTGTCTGGCCCTGTCTTGTCCTGGTCTGTTGGTGTCTGCCCTGGTGTGTCCCATCTGTTGTCCCCCAGCCCTGAGTTGTCCCCTGTCTGTCCAGTTGGTCCTCTGATCCAGTCCTTGTCTCTTATCTGAAGTCCCTGGCCCCATTTAAGTCTATTCCTCAATCCTGGTAAGGTCTTGTCTTGCCTGTCCTGGGTCCAATTTTTGTATTGGTCACATGTCTTGTCCTGGTCTCCTGCGGTGATTCCTCTTGTCCTCAGTCATTCCTGAGTCTGTAGTGTCCCTAGTGGTGTAGTACTCCTGGTCCTGTGTGATGTTTGGCCTTAGTCTGGCCATTTTCCCTGGTGTTGGCACCTTCTTATCCCTTTCCCTGTTTGGTTCCTGTAGGTCCCCTCCCCAGTCTGCCTTGCATGCCCAGTGTACACGTGTTGGGGGGAGGGGGGGGCTACTGTCATGCCCTGCCTTCCTTCCCCCTTGTTCTTTCCCCAGTGTGGCTCTAAGAAGCCACACCTGTTACTAATTTGTCTTCATGTTTCAGCCCTTGTGTGATTCACACCAGATGCCTCTCGTTTGCTCCTCATCAGTGATGTATAAGAGTGCCTCCCAGTCCTGTGCTCCCCAGTCTGATCATTGATATTGCCCCAGTATGTTGCCCTAATAAACCCCTATCATTTCCCCTTGCACCTTTTTGTCATTTTTTTGGCTCATGACAGATAAATTTCCCTTAATTTGATTTTATGTAAACCATTACGTAGCATAGATCCAAAGACTCTGTAATTTGTCAGTCCATCCCGATAAGCATCAGTGATGAGGATTGCTGCTTGGCTGACACAGTGGCCTGTCGCTGCACAATCTAATCCTACCATGCTCTGTGAGATCACGGCACTGCTTAACGACAGGATGTACCTTCTCAGGCTATCCTCATGGGTAATGTATGATGCACCAAGCCAAGGATTTGCACCATCAGCGTGAGCACCTCCCCCCCAGATGAGCAAATGCCCCCAAATACCAGTCTCCAAGCCCTTTGTCCCGCTTGGCCAACACAGCTGATTGGAGGTGCAGTACCTATAAGAAGTATACTGACAACAGCAACATTCACACAGAATACCATTTGCACATCCTGTCCACTGAATCCCAAGCACTAAGGCTTCCTTATTCATTATTTATACTGCAGGAAAAGCTGTGATTACATCTCAGTATTTTAGCTCGATATTGATACTCTTTCTGATACACTGATGTTCAGTTGATAGACTTTTGTTCATTGCCAAGCACTTCAGCAGCATAGCAATGAAGAACAACTCCCTTCCAGGACCATACTGGCAGTCAGCGATGTGCCCTGGTCGGCTTATTTCAGCTCTAACGTTCCCGCTTCCTCCGAGCATGCCCAGTGCCGGCCCCCTAGGTTGGCGTGTGACTGCCAGTGAAGAATAATGGAAACGTTTGATGACTTGGAGAGGCTGGTCTGAAAACATGCAGGAGGAATGCAACGGAAAAGTGGCTGACCTTTCAAGAACAGAAGTCTCATTTTCGCCCCTGCAAAGTTACCAGCCACAGATTCTCCAGCAAGTGCCGAAGGTGATCAGCCAAAAAGAGGCGTTCCCAGCCTCCTATGCCTTCATGCTAAGTGCCATATTTCACCGGATTTTTAAATCTTTATCCAAAAAAAGTGATGGACAGTTAACTTACATTCACATTACATTAGCAATTAAGCATTTCAGGTAAACAAGCAGTCTGAGGTATATTAACAGTTCATAACCTGCCATTGTTTCTTTATGTTGTAAATTTCGGCCCTTAATAATTAAGCTCAATCCGCTACACAAGGTGATTTAGTTTAACCTGATTTCACAATCCACTGAATTTCTGTATGACAGGTTTGTTTTTCTTTTTTTCTTGGCTGGCTCCAAGTATATAGCGAACCTCAGTTACAGTTTAGGTTGAGAATGAACAGGGACTCCTGAGATTAGGACAAGCATTAATCCAGTCTGACATTTAACAAAGGCCAAACTTGACAAGATGCCCAGCTTCCCATTATATCATAAAGCATGTAAATATTGAATTAAAAAGTCAATTTTGCAATCTCATGGTTAGCAAAGAACTAAACATTTTTTCCTGTTATTATTACCACAACAAGAGCTTAAAAGCCATACTTCAAAGCTGGTGAAACTAAACATTGGCAAGAATTTAAATATATAGCATTTACCTTCTAAAACATGCTCTTGTTATATTAAATTGGTTCTATAACGTAATGATGGTGTTATTATAGTGGTTGTAATATTGATAGTTACATGTTAGCTGATGATTAGCTGTTAAAATGACATGTGGTTATATGAGACAGGGGTACTTGCATTGGTGAGTTTAGTCTTTGATTCTGGCTGAAAAGTCACCCAGCTCTGCTCTGCCTCATAACTTTACTGTTGGTTTCATTGTTTCCCACCCCCTTCCCCCCAGGGGGGGGCCCAGTTTTAGGCACGTTGAGTGATTAACTAAATAATTGTTTGGCCCTAAAACGTACCAACTACATTTGGACAAATAAATCTGATTCATGGCATGACAGCTCAGTTGCCAACCATACAATTGCTTCTGAAAGCATAAATGTATCTTTGTGTGGTTTTATGATAGGACACTGAATTTTATGGACACTTGCTGAGACTTCTACATGACCGCTGTCACAAAAGGGACATTAGCGGTCAAGTTCGAGTGTCCCAGCGGCAAATGTTATGCTGAGCTTGTTCCGAGGAAGATGCAGAAAGTGACCTCTTCATTTCTCACAGGCTACTCCGTAGACTTTAAACACCAGACCCTTGTCCCTGATTACACACTTTAAAGTTTACATCATTTCCCTTTTTCAAATGCGCTGCATGGAACATCGTCTCGCTGGTGGCAGGGACACCTTGCTCCTTTTGATGTGCCGCGTCGTTAAGGCTCAACATCTGGAGGCTGCCTCTGTTGTCCCAAACAGACACCTCACAGCTGGCTCTACAAAGGAGCCGGGCTACAAACACCCCATATAAATACACCCCTTGGTTCCTCGACCCCCTCCCCCTCAGCCTGAAGTTCAGGTCCAGACCTGCCGTGCTGCTGGTACAGAGCTGGGCCAAATTGTGGCCCCCTGGCTGAAGAGCCGGCAGGCATCCACACGCATGGAGGCACCTGTGGGCTTGGACAGGATGGCACGCTCGCTCAAGAATGCCTCGCCGCTCTGGGAAGGGGGGGGTGGGGGTGGTCTGTGTAAGTGATGAGTTCCTTTACTCAGTCCCCTAGTCCAGGCCAGGGTGGGTGTTCCACGCTGGAGAGCGCTTACCAGATGACACGCCGCTCGACCTCTGACAGCCCTGTCCCTCCGCTCCTCTCCTCCTCCTGTGTCTTCTCTCTCATTCCTTCTGCCATGATGAGCATTTCCTCTTTGATGTGACGGGTGTAGATACCATGAAGGATGGTTTTGCTTAAATAAAAGCTGCCCATTTTGAACACGTCAGCAAAGACGTCTCAGCTATGGGGGGAACCAGCAGTGGCCCTAACATGTGGTTATGGGTTTGAGTCATATAGATGTTTAACCCTAAAAAGTGTGATATAGCTGTTATGTAAGAGCACTGCAGGACTCAACGCCACATTTGTATTTAATGGGTGGCCGTGTGGCCTTGAAGAGAAGCTCCCATCTGCAGGGTGTTTTCCTTTACATTATGGGAAGCAACTCGATAACAGCCCTGGGGCAGTCAAAACAGCAGCCTAGCCCTCGGATGAAGGCTGTCCTGCCCAAACTGAGAAGTCTGCAGTGTCACTTCCCAGCTATAGACGCCTGCTGAAACAACAAGCTGAATCCAGTTTTTACTTTAAAACAAACTATCCAGTTAAACAGAAGAGAAGTCGTAAAACATGAAGCATTTGTTTAGAAATTGTTTAGTTGTTTAATTGTTTAGTGCATCTCTTTGCATCACCTGCAGATTGCTCAATTTATAAGCAGCAAGATGATAAAGATTTCCACATGTACAGAGCTGGACACGTGTAAATATAACACCCCAGGTAAAAGGGAATTAAGACCAGCATTGTGCGATTGTGAAAAGGGGGCTCTGGGCATTGGGATGCTTGTTGTGCCTGAAGGGGTGACAAGGCGGGGCTGCGGACACAGAGTCAGCTGATAGATAGCCAGTGGCGTTCCTCACAATGGCACTGACAGGCGCTGATCCCACTGCACTGTTCTGTCCGCCTCTTATTCATCCTCGGGATTACGAGGGAAGTGACTCAAAGTCAGAAAGATGCGAAGAAGCGAGGAAAGAAGCTGACCTTCTGATACCAGGGAAAAATGCAAGAAGAAAGAATGGATGAAAAAAACAGAAACAAAGCTTACATACGAGACAACAAACAAATCGCTGTTTTGGTATGAACTGGAAAATCAACATAATGAGCTAAAGTACAAATTAGTGAGTCTGCCTTAAAAGTGATTGAATAACTAGGAGAAAAAGCAGTACATTGGTGTAAACCAGTGTTTCTCAACCTGGTCACTGGGGACCCACAGACGGTCCATGTTTTTGGTCCATCTAGGCTCCTCACCAGACAGCCCACATTTTTGCTCCCTACCAGGGAGCTGGGATGGAGCAAAAACATGGACAGTCTGCGGGTCCCCATGGACCGAGTTGGGAAACACTGGCATAAACAAATAAACTAACTAGTGAGCATGTGAGAGGAGGGTGGGGTTCCCTTCCGAGTCCAGGTTCCTCTCAAGGTTTCTTCCTGCTAGAGGGAGTTTTTCCTTGCCACTGTCCCCTCAGGCTTGCTTGGTGGGGGTTCGGGCCAGTTATATGAAAAGTGCTTTGTGACAATGACTGTTGTTAAAAGCGCTATAATAAATAAAATTCAATTGAATTGAAAAAACTGGATGTGAGCTAATGAGCATATTAATGTTCATCTGGTTCAGCTTATTGTTACAAAAATTTACCACCACATGGCAAATAAAAGGTGTAATAGATTACATTTACACATTATTTTTTACATTTTTTAGATTTTGCTCATCATTGTGAGCTAAACATATGAATGTGTTTTAGGGTTCTGTGTTTGCGTGCTATGTTTGCGATACATGATTTGTTTGCGATTGTGATTTGTACCTTTTAAAGTCTCACATAAGTAAGTAGTAATGGAGAAGATTAAATTTTAAAGTCATGGTGGAGACAGGGAGAGTTAGGATTACTGTGCTTTGTTAACCACTGCCCAGTTTAACTCATCTGAAACTACCCAAAGAGAAAGTGAGTTAAACCAATCAGGTTTGAACCTCAAAGGCACATTTCCTGGTCCATACAAATAGATTTTACTTTGGATATATTTTGATGGTTGGCCCCTAAATTGAAATTAAATAATGCATAGCACCCTTTCAGGTCACATACATTTTACATTACAGTGCATCATAACTTATGTGCTTATTTTCATCATTAACCTGTTCAGCCATTATATGGAATTATTAGGTGAGCCCCAGCATGCTGGTTCTCAGTCAGTTTAATTACCATTAGCAACATACAATTGGGAAAGCAGGGTTAGTCATCCCCTGGTATAAAGGCTCTTGCTTAAGAGCCTAATGGTTTATCTCATTCTGCTAACACAGGATTTGAACCTGCAACCTTCTTGTCATGCATATAGTCCTAACCCACAGGGCCATAACCATACCATGATATTTTGTTGTAGTCTGGTTCATGCTGGTGGAACAATTTATTGAATATGCCTATGTCTCTCATATATCAGGCCAACATTTATTTAACAGATATTTAACAACATCTGTACCTATGTTTACAGGTGATGCTGTGGAATAATCCACTGACAGGTATTGCTTTTCATTTATATGTTATATAATTTATATTATTATACTATAGATGAAAGATAGCTGTCAAGGTTTTTTAAATACGTAACTCTCTCTTACTAACTGCGTTTTAAAATCTGTGACTCTGCCCCCCTCCCTTCCCAAAGAAGTGCCCCAGGGTGGGATGCATTCTAGGCTGCCGCGTTCAAACAGACATTCGCACGTGCTGGTGTGGGCCGGGCCCCTGCTCCCATCAGGCCAATGTGTCGGCCCCGACGCTGCAAAGGGCCACATCAAGTGAGAAAGTCCACGCCTGCCCCTGCCGGGCACCTTATTTGCCTTGCACTTTGGTGAGCCCCAGCCAATTACTGCCAATCCACTTTTTGTTAGCAAACACATTGGTGTCAATTTCCTGGGCTGTCTGCAGCCTTGTGAAGTCTTTGTATATTTCAGCACTTGAAAGGCCTGCTCTGCAATATACAGAATGCCAACCTCTTTTTAATGGGGACTTCAAACCAGAGAGATGGATAAATGTTTATTTAGTTGTCAGAGAACTTTCGGTGAAATTAGGTTTCCTTTGTCAGACAGAGACAGAGAATACAATGGGACAGAATGAGTATGTTTTTATGGGTTTGTGTGTGTGTGTATAGACAGACAGACAGACACACACACACACACACACACATACACACACACACTTACCCATAGATGTATACACACACAACATAAACCACATGTGTGTTTTGGCAAAGTTCTGTGAGTAAAACAAACCTACAAACCCTCCCAAATAAATAAGTAACACATGTACAAAGGCAAAGAAAAAGATCAACAAGAATCACACAGTAGACTTTAAGCTATGTGTGGCATGTTTGTTGTTTTGACTTACAAATGTCTTTCTTTGTTTCCTTGTTGTAATTAATCAGTTTTAAATGTCCTACATCCTGTTCATCTTCTTTGTACCAAGACAAGACAACAAACAAAAGGTCAAACACAAGACAACAAACAAAAGGTCAAACATCGTTAAGACAATGATACCTCCGTTGCTTTTCAGATGTTCTAATCAAGCAGAACTTGCTGGGATTCAGAAGGGAGGTGGATTGACGGTTCAGGGCAGCGTGGCACCAAACCTGCAAACTGCTGAAACAAAGTCGCCTTCCACTTCCTGCCATAAGATCTCACTCTGTCAGGTTCCAGCGCTCTGTCCACAGCCTCAGTCAGCCCCTCATTTAATCAGGTATGTTCTTCTTGACATGGCCAATTCAGTGAAGAGATTTGCAGTTGTTGTGTTTTTATAATGCCTTTTACTTAACAGCCTATGGATGGGTTGTCATCCTATGTTTTAAGGGCCATGTTAATCCATTGCAAGAGCAGTTAGAGATTAGAGGTTGCTCATAATCAGTATATCCTCACAGTGCCCCTGCATTCCGTATACAAGCATCCAGATGCCCTAATGTGCTGTGAGACTCAATGGAAGACTATAAAGTTCAGACCTTCCTGAACACATGAATGATACTGTACATCTGACGTTACACCCACCAGTTCATATTTTTCCTAACGGTACTTGGTTATATTTTGCATTGTGATGATGTAGCTTGACAAAGCTGAAAGCTGTCGGATCTGTGACTAGGTCCTGCAAAATGAACAGTGAAAGGGTGGGTGCAGCTGTTTTCTATACGTGACAGAAGCATTCAGAAAAGCATGGGGTAGTTTTGCAGAACAGAGTTTATTAACTTCCTTTAAATTATGTTTTAATAATGTGCACAGCACATACACCACAGTATTTAATGGGAGCTGTATAAAACTACAGACACATTCTGGTAAATGGGAAATGCGTAACATGACCACAGGGATTCCGTCTTTATACTTTGTACGTTACATTGCGTGGAAGCCTTCACATGAATGCAGAAACAGCCAGGAAAGCAGATTTCGACTTAAGGTATTACCCATCCTGGTTTTCCACTTTTAAATTTTAGATTACATGATTAATCACTTTAACAGATTATTGTTTTGTCATGAATAAACAACATTTTAAAAAATAAGACCCGCAAGTAATTTGAATTGCTCATATTACAGTCAGGGCGTCAGAAGCATTTTGAATGTGGGGGGACACAGCACCGGGTGAACTAATATTTTATGTTAAATGTGTGGGGGGGGGGTCCAAATGAATAATTATGACATGTGAGGGGGACACGTCCCCCTCAGATTTAATGGCGGCGATGCCCATGATTACAGGAGATACCGAGTTTAGTAAATATTGTGTTTGTGTTCTAAGATTACAATTTTGCTCCTAATATTTTGTTTCAGCTATTTAGGATCCAGGGTCCTGGTGTAAATCTGAGTTTATGCATCCAGGTGAGGGAAGGACATAACTTACAATGCAAAAAGAGGCACAGGACGACAGAGTTAATAATTACCAAGGAAAAATGCTTTACAGGGATATGTAAGTGGCTTTGTAGTTGTGCTCAAAGATTAGGCAGAAAGGGTGGGGCCATGATGCCTGGCACCTTGGCTGGCCCCCCTCCACTCTGAGCACAGATTTGTACACCTGAATACTGGTAAGGTAAGGAATGTTATATCAGAGCTTCACATGTCTCAGAAATTGCAAATTAGCATGCAGATGTGTACTGGCTTACTTGAGGGAAATCTGTGTCATCTTCTTTTGTCCTGGAAAACTGGTGTCTTAAGTTAAGCTTTGTTTTCCAAATTGCTCAGCCTCACTCTTTAATATAGTCTGTCTCTGTTCCATCAGTTAACATGAGTTATATTTACAAAATGTATAAAGGAAAATATAGGGTTACTGGCTGGCCATATAGTGGAGTCTCTCACAGCTGTCTGCAGATATTTTCATCATGATTCTCCATACTAAAAGTAAATCACAGGGTAAAGATAGCACAAACGTGACAAGGCTGAACTCGGACCCCATGGCTGTCCAGTTTTCTGCATATAGAAGGGCAGAGGCGTAAGATCAGCCACTAGGAAGAACAGAACGCAAACCAGCAGGTGGCTGAAGCAGCCAGGGCGGCCTCCCTGAAATATTTTGCACGTTGACTGGTGATAATCAATTACCTGAGGTAGAAAAAGACAGTCAGTCAGGGACGTGGAAAATGGAAATGGCAGGGCTTGCCTTCCAGTGAAGCACTGCACTGTGCTGAAATGGGCAGTCAGCAAGGCTAGCATCAATGACAGCTAAACACAATTCTCTACTTGCTACTTCTCCTAGCTATACATAAGAATAACCACACTGAACGTTTGCTCAATTTTTGCAGCCTAGTAAGGTAAAAAAAAAAAACAAAAAAAAAAACTAAAATTTCTATACTTCACAGTAACTTACACTTTCTGCAAGAAGATGAGTTTTCAAAAGTGAACACGAGAGAACAATACCGAACGGCAAAAGACAGGCAGAGTTTGCACTTCAACTTCAGAATGCTTAGTTTCTGTAATGCTAGGAACATCCCCCTCTCTGTCTAGGACCTTATACATCTGACAAAGATTGACTGCAGAGAAGTTCAAAGTTCGAGCCCTGTCAGAGCTAAAAACAGATTTGAGGGTTAGACTTCGACACCGCACTTTCTGTCACCAGAAGTAAGCCGATACGGTTTCAATTAGATACCAACACGCACAAAGGCGGTCAGACATTCTACAGTTGCTTCGGCTTGCAACGCTACTTCACACTTATATATATGGTGCAGACTGATCAACAAATTACAGTAGACAAGTAAGATAAATTTCTGTCAAAAAAAAAAAAAACTACAATTAGGGCTTCTGCAGTTCTAATTAGCTAATTCAGTCATACGCTTCTTCCCTTGACACAACATATTCCACGTTATTTTAAAAATTCTTCCTAGGAATACAGCGCTATGCCTTATAGCGCTTCCTTGGAATTTTAAAAGGATATTCTATAACTGAAATTTCCAAAAGCCAAAATTGCTGAATAGAAACTGGGGCATGTTGTCGAACATGAAGGCTAATATTTATAAACAGTGCAAAACTAATTTAACAATATAGGAATTTCACTTTTCCAAGCACTTTATAGCAGCACATGTATCGATATGTTAAAAAGGCAACGTTAGTTAAATAGTGATTTTTTTTTTTACGTTTGCCGCTCTTCTGGCTGACCAGTTTCCATGAAATATAAAATTATCCATAATTATAAATATACGTCTTCCACAAAATATACATACTTAAATAATTCATTTAAATATGACGCACCTAATATTGCATAAAATTCAACATGAAAGTGCATTGTTTTGAGTCCCTTATTCTTTCTCCACTCAGTGAGGTAAAGTGACAACTGACTCATATTCTTGGCAAAAAGTGGGTTACTGTCATTGCCGGAGAAACTCTGTTTCCTTTTTTTGTCTTGCCGGTTTTGCTCAGTCCTATGTACATTCCTGGATATGCCGTCGATTCGTAGGCATTGTAATTATTTGGCAGGAGCTTTTCTTTAAACTTGCACTCGTCGGTGAAATGGCCCTGAAAAGGAAAGCACAAGAAATACGTGATCATTTTAAAATCATACTTTTCCCGAGGCAGCTGTTTAAAGTTAGATCTGTTCTTTGTATTGCAGTTCTTAACGTCGACACTACATATCACTGAGGGCACTTAGGAGTCCGTACTCTGTTATAAACTAGCATATTTCCAGCATCACTGATTGTTTAACATTTTACGCCACCACGCTTAAACATTTTAAAAACGCCTCTCCAGTTTACCGCAGAATACTGTTACGTTAACCACTCCGGACAAGACTGGGCAAATTCAGGTTGTATTAACAACACTGCACACAACAGATTAGATGCTGTTATGATACACATTTTTCATCATTAATTTTTTATTGTTTAAGTAGCCATGGGAACCACACAAAAATGTGAGGGAGTCCACTTTGTGATATGGCAAATAATATTACGGGTGGTCTTTCTTAGACCGTCCAGCTTTACATTTAGGAGAGTTCAGGCATTTGGTGCCTGGCAATGTCAGGAATGGTATGTGTGAGTCCTGGATGATCTATTGCGCTCCTCACTTTATCCGGCACATTGAAAACACGCCGTGACTGTCCTCAACAATGCGGCGCGGAGAGGCATGTCGGAGACATGGTGTCGCTTTAGTACAGGCGGATATGTCATCGGTCACTGATAAGAGCATCTACTGGTGGAAATCACCCGTGAACCAGGTCCTCTACTTACGGATCCGTACAGCTTCCCCTTGCCGTTCATGGCCACGAATAGCCCGCTTCGCACGCCGAACAGAGTCACTACGCCTCTTTCCACAGGGGATATTTCGAGAAGACCTGAAATGAACAACAAAGAAAATAAATGGCCATGTTTATTTCTAATCTTCTTCTGAATCAGGCAGATACTGTTTCCGCACTTGCTTAAGATATAGTTTTGTGTAGCCTAATTGATTAATGTATTTGGGAACTGGCGGAAAGGTTTATTTTCAAGGCACTTGACCGTAGTCCGCAGGGGAAATGACACTTTCCGCCATGGAAAGGCGTAATTTTCCCAGAGGCATACCGGTAACCTTGATATGTTTGGGCAACTGTGCGAGTAAAGGATAGCTTGACAATGGTAGCAGTGGGATGTCTGTGCTCTTCATTCAAGGTGCCTCAAACTTCTTTCATGCATCCCGTTCGATTTTTTTTTTTTTTATATATATATAAAAAGGTCTCTATTTTTATTTAGATTAACCGAATAGTGACGTTCTGTGACTAATACCAGCGCAACCCAATTAAGCAGTCGTAACTTATCGGATGCAGTCAGAAGTAGACGTGTTTAGCTAAAACACCCAAATGTTAATACAATATGTTAAGTATACTTCATACGTGATAATCGTCGAACAGCCTTCAACTCTTGAATAAGCCCTTCTGATGTCTTTGAGTGACATACGCATTTTTCAAATCTGCTTAAAAAGTCCCGTTGAACTACATGACTTGTGTGTATTATTCTTTATGTCTGTCAATGTCATTCAAGATACGTTGGTCTGGAAAGTACATCAAGAAGCTATGTGAGACCAAGTGGCTAACCTCCACAGCAGATGCTGCTATCTCCTTCCCAACACTTAGGCTTCACTAAGGTATCGCCGGGAAGTTTCCAGTTCTAAAATCTATTGGTTTAGGCAACTAAAGAAAACAAATATGGAACCACAAACAGCACTTGCTTGAATTACACCAATACATACAATAATTTCACGGAATGAGCGAATCAATCAGGGCCCTCATTCCAGAGCCGCCAGATGCTTAACACCTGAACACCTGATTTTTTGACAGTAGAAAATATTGCTTGAAGCATTTTTTTAGTCTTGAAAGAAGTCGTGTAATTTGTGCAAGCAAGCGCATGATTAGTACTTAATGTTCAAGGCGGCACACAAGTTCTTTAAAGTTACATGCAGTGTCCTGCAGTTGAATCTCTCCTTCTTGAATCACTGAAAAGTAGCAACACATATAAAAAAATTCCAGTTTTTAATGTATTTTTTTTATTCACCTGGACTACCTCGGTTATATTACGGAATTATGGATCCTCTTGATATTCTTCTTTGCGTTGTAATAGCTGATGTGTCAGTGTATGCTGATTACATCGCAATGAATATCGTTTTACTTGTACCCCACAATTCATTAAATGCCACTGTCTGTTCATGAACTTATAGACATAATTCAGGAGCATACTCTATCAATAATATACGGAGACTTGCAGGCCTTCGTGAATCACGTTTAAGAGACTCAAATATGAATGAAATGACAGTTGTTTCACAAAGCGTACCAATCGCACTTAGCGCAGAAGTAAACATTATTTTTTTTTCCCAATAAAGTAAAATGATATTAAAACTTACTGTATCGATTCTCGTTATGTACTCCAGTTATCTTCCCGTCTGGTAAGACCTGGATATGGAATCCAATGCCTACGTTGCAGTAAAGACGTCGTAGCCGTTTGATGCCCATGAGATAGTCACTGTCCCGGCTGATCTCTCTTTTTTCCCCGGGGATCCGAGCCAAGGAGCGCGAGTAGAGAGTCTCCCAGTGTCGCTCTAGGGTGCCATTCTGCCTACCAGAAAAGGAAGCACAGCGCACCAAGCTAGACACCAGTCCAAAGACCAATATTGGCAACAAGGCGGATTGAACGGTCATCCTGATCAAAATGGGCACACGTGTTTCGAAGGAGTCAAATGAACTAAAAATACCTCCTTCTGCGTACGCCGTATTCTTAGGTCGATGACAAAAAAGACAAGAATAAAGGGGAAATGCAAACGCTCACTTCAAGTCGAAGCTGCGACTTCCCCGTTGACGCTGCATGGACTAGTTTATATATGATTTTCGCTTCCCAGGAAGTTTATTCTGACTTGATCTCAAGTAGGAGAAGTTGAGAACTGTTGTTCGCCTATACTAGCACGGCACAGCCATGCCGCCTTTCGCTTACGGACGATATTTATAACTGCCTTGAAATTACATCATACGCCACCTACTGCAGCACGGGGCAGCCCTCAAACCACTTTAACACAATCATCGCCCACGGATGCCAAAAAGACGCGCTTCTTTAAAGTGCACTGGCAAGAAAGTGGTGCATCACTGACTAGAGGCTGACTTTCTTACAGTAATTTCAGTTGCCAAATAAAGCAAAATGTTAAATGTTAGCGTAAAATGAAATGTGAAAATAATGCCCTCGCCTGGCACAAAATATCACTTGTGACTATCGGAATTTAGACCCTTCAGTGTCCGTGGCTTATTTGTGTAAAACCTCCTTCATTATCAGACAAAAATAAAATAATTTATGTACGGGAGGATGTAAAATAGGAAATCGCGAAGTCAATAGACTACAATGTCGTACAGGAGACAGTTCTATAAATGAAACAATACCAGGAAATAGCAAACGCAATACTAAGTATTGCAAAACTGTACCTTCAGACTATTTTGAGGTAAAATGACTCCGCTTGGACCATGATAAGTGCTTGAATTTCTGCATCATGGGCAAAGATTCGTATGGAGAATTATCCGATAACGTATGGCTTCAAGTCCGTGCCCTGCAAACAACTCAAAACAGCATATATATTTGTGTGTGTGTGTATGTATA
>JAODJU010000087.1:31285-72474 GCA_026776725.1 Gnathonemus echidnorhynchus
ATTAATTGGTTTTCCATTATTTCTTATGGGGAAAATTCGATCAGAACTCGAACTTTTTAGGATTCGAACCGGAGTTCCTAACGGATTAAATTCGAGTTCGTGTTCTTATTGATTGTAGCTATTCCCATGTATATATTGCAAAAAATAATGTTCATTTTTTGTTCAGTTTTTATATTGTGCAGAAGGATCATGTTAGTGTAGTAGTGCACCTGTATATTGCACAACCTCCCAATATTGAAAAATAAAATGCTAGTTTTTGAACCAATATGGGATTTGATTTGTTTCGTGATCTCTTGTGGCATGAGATCTGAAGTAGCAACTTTGATAGTTTGATTGATGAAGGCGTGCGTCTCCAGTTAGCCAACCACAATGATACAGTGAAGAAAAGTCATGAGATTCTGAAAAGACTAATTAATGAGATGTAATTCTTGGGTTGTCAAGAGCTGGCATTTAGGGGACACAATTAGAATTAAAACTCTGACAGCAAAGGAAACTATACATGCTTTCCTGTTATGACAATGTTTCTTTTGTTGTGTGTTTGTGTTTCAATGTAATGTACAGCAAAAAATCATGTAAAGCTGTGTAATATACCCATTAAAATAATTATGCAATTATGCATTATGACCAAGATTTCAGCAAAGAAATTTACTTTTGTAAAATGCATAGTATTTGCACACTTCATGGCAGCTTCTGACCTTGCTGTCATATTTTCTTAACGAAAATGTTACATTTACAATTAAACTTAAAATTACAACAAATTTAGAGCACATTTTAGGGATTATGCTAGCTTGACAGTATTCTGTAGGAAAAGATTCTGTACGGTGGAAGAGGGGATTTCATAATTATTGTTTATCCTCATATTCTTTAATTAAAATATTGCATTTTCTTAGGCATCACCCAGCCCTAATTGATGTCAGCATCAGTATCAGTGAGAACCTAAAAGTGAGTATTGGTACTCGGTCTGAAAAAAATGGTATTGAAGAATGGCTTTTCTAATATACCTTTATGAACACAAATACATAAGACATAAGGCTACATGTGATCAAGACTCCTTTCTGCAGATTGTTGTTAAAGTGCATGTGTGACAGAGCTCTTGCAGCTTGCAGCCAATGGCTCTAACAGCTATGAGCTTACCTACCGATGCCCTGAAACCTGGAAACTCTGGCACCACAAATTACATCTGAGTACATTTACTCTGCTCTCACACGTATTTCCCTAAATCCCACATATAACACATTTTCCATCAGGAAATGCTCAGCTTTCCTTTGATTTCATGCAAAGCTAATGTAGGCCCAGGTATTACGAATGTTCTGCTTATGGCAGCCAATGTATAATTCATGACTTGCTATTATTACATCTTCTCAATTACCTGTTGCCATACTTCAACTGCTTAAAGCTAAGAGGCTCATATAAAATCTATTGACCCAGCAGTAATGGGACTAAACACGGTTCTCAAAAAGATCCAAGCCACAGACAGATTCATTGGCCACAGACTTGTTTCAAATTTAAATTGTAAGTAAAGGCAGGGTGTAATGGCCGAGGGCACATACTGACCCGAATCAAGCAGACTGACAGCAGAAGCACAATGGTTGCTTTGCATAATGTACCATAACGTAAAACATGTTGACAAGTCTAATTACCAGTGGCTGTACTACATCTGTATCTAGACCATGAGAACATTTCATTCAAAATCTCACCTCTTTCATGTCCATTGAACATGTAACAGAAAAATTTGAGAATCTCTACACCACCACCACCATTCCTGACACAGTCACAATTATTGTAGTCTTTATATAAAAAGTCATTGGAAAACAAATAATATATTTCCTCTGTTTTAGGCTTAACAATGAAACCATCTTGAGCACTGAAATCAGCATTCCAAGCAAATCTGTTGATTAACCCAATTAACCAAAGATAAGTCACTCAGCCTGCAACACATATCCTGCCATACAATAAAACAAACAAATAAATAAACAAGAACAGGTGGAAATAAATTCTATTGTGAGAAAAAGTGAGACAAATTACCTTGTTCCAAAGTTATTTCTGGATCCTGTTGGAGAATCAAGGGCTTCCCCTGGCTTGGGTGTCCGTTCTCTGTTCATCTGCTGCAGAACTGAATTCAGTTCACTAATCACATTGGCCTTGGGATCTGGGGTAGGTGGACTCTTAAGTTCTGGAGGATCACCCCAGAGTTTTGATGTCCTTTGTGTTGGGGTTTTAGGAGGGTCAGACTGGGCACCCCCTGGTGGTGGTGGGGCAGGAGGCATCCCAAATGTTTCAAGGCTCTCTTCAATTAAAGCATCCTTGTAAAGTGCATTGCTTTTGTTGATGATAGGCTTCATTTTTGGCTTGGGTGGGACGGGGGGCCTGTCGACCAGAAATGCTTGCCCATCTGCATAGACCGTACAAGTGTCTAGGTTCTCTCCACCCTCTGAGGACAGGGTGGAAATGCTGGACACGGTTGAGATAGTGCTGGTTGTCTCCAGATGTGGGTCACCACTACTCCTGCTGTCTACTTCCTCAATTCCCGAGTCAGTAATGGGCTCAAAGTTCTCAGGTGGTGGTGGTGGGTAATTGGGAGGCATGCAGTTTGACAGCCCCATCGGTTTCTTAAGTTCTGCATTGGCCATCACTGAAGGTGCTATATGGGCATGATAAGGAGCAAGGGAGGACCCCCCTGTTCCATTTTTCCTTTGCTTCAGCAGCTCAGCAATGGCGCCTGCCTGGTCCTCTGGGATATCGAAACTGTTGGCAAACTCAAGTGGGGGTGGCAAGGGCTCTGAGAACACAAATTCTTCATCAATGTCTACAGAGGCTAAGGGTGGCGGGGGGATGCGGAAGGGTAACTTTACGGGCTCATCCACTGAGCTGATGGTGATGATAGTCTTGCCATGGGGGCCAGCAGGCTTGGCATTGGGCGCTTGAGGACTGGTAAGGGTCGCCGTCTGATTGGGGGCTGGCTGGTTAGGGTCTCGCAGCTCAGTGGGGGCACTGTCAGGGACAGTAGGTTCCTCCCTTTCTCCACCTTTGACTATGCTGTTCTCTTCAGTCTTGGTCCCATCCACAGTGTGCACCATTAGGAGGCCAGCAGACTTCTGCTGAGAGGTGTCTACAATGTCTATTAGCATATTTTTCTTTTCCTCCTGTTTCTTCTCTTCTTTGGCTGAGTCAGACTCATACTTGGCTTCTGTCATCTGCCTTCTTAGGCCCCCACGCTGGCCTGGCCGCCCCATGGTGGCAGTCGTAGCAAAACTGGGTTCCATGTTGGAGCGCATTTTGGTGTCAATAAAAAGAGGCTTATTGAGGTCGGGTTTGGGGGACTCATTCTTCTGGGCTGGTGGCTGAACCTGTTCTTTCATGGCCCGGTCTCTGGCAGCTAATGCGAGAGCCAGGGGGGAGTTGGGGTCCAGTGCCTTGCCCGTAACAGGATGCACATAGTTTCCGCCATTAGTATTGTATGTTTTGCTTGTAGGCAAGCTGACAGGACTGTCAAGGTTGGGACTGTTTCCTGTCCGCGTGTTGAGAGGCTCCCTCACTAAGGTGGGCTCAGGAGTGTTGAAATCAGTCACGTTGCCACCTCCCTGAGGAATAACCAAGAGCGAGGATGGAGGAGCCATCAATTTACGCAGCCGCTCATCGTTGCTGAACATGCCCTCGTCAATAGATTTTGACTGCCGGAGGCGGGGGGTAGGGGTGGGCACCGGATCCTCATCACCCATGTCAGTGGAAAGGAAAGCCGGAGAGTTCCTGTGGGCTTCTAACCTCTTCTCCCGATCCCGTACTGCACCAGCAATGGCCGCTGCAAATGGGTTGCTGAGGTTTAGGCCATCCTCGGGCCGCAGTTGACCTGGGTGATCTGGTGTGGAGGTTTCTATCTCCATGCTGCTGCCTTGGCTGCTCTTGCCACTACTGCTGGTGGAGGGCTCCTTCACAATGATGGTGGGAATGGGGATGGAACACGTCTTTTCGGGGCTGTCCTCCACATTGGGCTGTTTCACCAGCATACCCTTTCTCCTTGCTGGCTTGGCGGGCACATAAAGTGCCTTGTTGCTCAGCTTTCCCACTTCTGAGTATGGGTTTTCAGGCACATGGGCCCTACGGTTACGAAAGTTCTGTTGAGATGAGGCATTCTGCTTGTAGTCCTCTGCCTCATACTGCTCCGAATTCTGCCGATAGTACATTCCTTTGTCCCGGCGGATCGTGCCTACATTAGCATCCCCCCGATTAGAGGCAGGCCCTTTAGCTGCAGAGTTCTGGTTGAAACCCTGTCGGACAGTGCCATAGCTTCTTGCTGTGGGTGATTTGGGGGTGTTGTAAGGGGGAGAGGGAGGAGAGATCGCTGGTGGAGGGGGAATATCCTCTGATGTGTCAGGCATAGACAGGCTCCTGGTAAATTTCAGCAAAGGAGGTGTAAGGAACTGCTTCTCCTCTTCAGTGATTCCTATGAAACAGAGAAATCACTCATCTATTTAAACAAAATAAATGGGTAAATGGGAAGAACTTCGGAAGAATTTAACACAATTCAATACTTTACAATTTCAGGAATTGCAAGAGTGGCTAAAAGAATATAAATGGACAGAGTCTAGATCCATGTACCTCATAAACCAAGAAGGTACAGGAGTACTACTGTAAAATTTAGAGGAAAAAATGAGGGAACCAGTCATCAAATCGACAATGCAATTAATATTTTTCAGCTTTTGCATAATTTGTTCTTTGTGCTTAAGTATTTAAAGCAGTGAGTGGATTGCAGTGATTTAGCAAAACAAGGAACAATTTTAGGACATCTCTGAAAATATCATCAAACTAATCACATTTGTCTTGGATCTTACAATACCGATAGTGGATAAAGCCAAAACGAAGGCAAAGAGGAGCAGGATTGCAGAAGTGATTGGAATGTGCTCTCCTGTATTAAGCTAATGTGCACTTCTGCACTTTCACCTCGTGATTTAGTGCACACATTCCAAGACATAAAGCCATTACACTTAGATCATGCCGTTATCTACCAATCAATAGTTCAGCAGAGTGAAGACTCCCTGCAGATCAAAGTCTTCTGTTTCAGTCAGAGCACATACGAAATGTCAAGGAACATCTGACATACTGGAGAAGTGGAAATATAAGTGCATATGCTGCAGTCATCCAGCCACTGGTATTTTATATTTCCTATTACTAAATCTTACACCTAATTGGGAAACCACTTTCCTAACAAGACTCTGTCTCATCAAAATCTAAACAGATTTTGCATTTTATTCAAAAAGGTTCAGGGAAAGGATGTGTGATCTGCTGTATCTCAGTATATCACGTCATCAAACTCTTTGTGAACCGAGAATAACCCTTTATGATCTTGAGATGTCAAGTGTTACTAAGCATTTGAGGAGCTGTGCCTCAATGTAAGAATGAGGTTGCGGTGGAGAGGAAGGAGCTGAACTGGTACAGCAGAGCAGGGACATCACCTATTGACTTTTGCCTTCTCATCGTACCCTTTGGCACACCCAGGTAGGAGCCTCTCGAACTCCCTGGCACTGTTGGGGGTATGGCGGCCACACCCTGGCAATCGTACACAGACTAGAATAAGAGAGGACGTTAAGAGAAGAAGACATACAGTACTCTGAGGTCGAACAGACATACCTGCTTGCTAACTGGTCCCATTGCACAAAAAAATAAAATCATGAAAAATAAGTGTGGCTCATTGGTCCTTTTTAAAAACGAGATTGCTTCCTCTGGGACATTGAAGTCTAGGCATCAGATTAAGGTGAACAAACTCTCTGACATTCAAAGGGGAAAACAATCTCTCTCATACAACAGATACAACATGGATTATGAAACGAAGCACAGCTCTCCTGTGAAGGAACAGGCAAATGATTCAACCATATTTTCAATCATTTTTTCTTAGCAGGAGACAGTCAGTATCTCCCCCGTGTCTCAGGCTCTGACAAGTTTCATGTGCAGGACTGTAGCAAAGCACACCTCTTCTGCTCAAAGTGGAGCAGCACCCAAGAGAGATGAGACCGGCTCTACTTACATCCATGTCAGTGGTTGTGGCAAAACACCTGCTAGATGGTCGCGGCTTGATGGTGGCGACCCTCATGTCAACAGACACATTTTCCCGTGTGGGTTTCTGGGAAGGCATTTCATCCACTTTGTCTGGAAAACATAAGCCATGGCCCTTGACAACCTGCCAGTCATCCTCCAACAAACTATCTCAATCAGCCATCAAGCCAGTGACTAAAGATCCTTTCCATAATGCAGATAAAAGAATATGAAAACCAAACAGAATCAGAATTTCAGACAGTGGTCAACGTCAAAGCCGTGCAAGCTTTATCTGTTTGATCAGACTGCTCTTACGCCTAAGCCGCTGCGCAACATGCTAGCAGTTGTTTGTGAAGCCACCATGCATTGGATGATTACTTAGTGTGACTTGAAAAACAATCCTCTTCTTCAGACCCTCAATATTTGAAGGCTTAGCATCTATACAGAAACGGAAGAGAAGGAAGTTCAGTGCTGGACAGGGTGTGCCATGAGGCAGCAAGTTAAACCACATGCACTGTCATCTTGTAAGCCACACAAGGCTCATAGACTGAGGAGAAACCTGCACAACTTAATGACTTTGCTCCAACGGTATTGGTATCTCTCTTAGGTATCTCTCTTAGGTATTCTATATTATATTCCGTAAGCAGAACAGAGCTTTAATGAGACTAGTGCAAGATAGAGTTTCACATTTATACATCACTGAATACCAACTTTAGCCCTACTTTTGATCCGCTAACAAGCAGAATGCCAAATAGAAAGGGAGAATGCATATTATTCAGCCAGGTTGGTGAAATGAGCTGTGTTAGAAGGACATCTAATTTAAACCAATCTCGAACATCTAGAACACTGCTATAAGATTTTCCTCCTGTCTGACAGACACAAAAAGAGCCAGCTAAATCCACCCCACTTCAGCATCATGGTTCTGGAGGACTGTAAATTTCAGACTTATAAAAATACACATATGAAAAATTAGGCTTAAAATGTCCATTTCATATAATACAGTCAGAAAACGATTTCTGGATTCTATGTGCAGAGACGGGCAAATAAATCTGAACCCACCCATTTGCAGCAGGACCTTATCCTCCCTTGAATCCAGCTTGTTTTTCTACTAACGCTACCTACCACCACAATATCACCAGCAGCTTCCCTGCCCAATGCATCGCCTCCTAACATATCAATGGATCACTGGTGGGGGACCAGGTCAGGCCAGACTACTCCTCCTCTTGAAACCATCAGATTGATATGGTAAGTTGCAACAGAAACACTTGAAATGTCTTTGACTCTGCTTTCCAGGTGGAATGTTTCTATATTAAACAAATGCAGCACCATTGCCATGGCAACAGCTTGTGTCTCAGTGAGTCAAAGAAGCTGAAATATTATAATGGCTTTAAAGAAAATAGTGTCTACTGTTGGAAGAATTAATTTGTGGAATATCTTTCCTTACGTAAAAAGCAATTCAAAAATTAGACACCAATAGCCCTCTTACCTTTAATCTTGGGCTTTATTATTTACATATCTTATGGAATCAAATATTTTAAAGGGTAAAGGGGGCATTCAAAAAAGAAAAGACACTTTATTCTTGGATCAAATTAATGTAAATACAGATTTATGGTATTTAGACACTCAGAGTGCCGTAATAGGTACTGGAATAATCCTCAAATGATGGCACAGAAGTGTATGTGATATTTAAAAATATATTTTATAAATAATGCAGAATTTGTTTTATAAATTAAATATATTTTTATAAAAAATATCATGGTAATACAGATTATAAAAGGTTGCAGTTGACCACTAAAATAACCATAAACTTCACAACTGAAAAAATATGTCTTTGTTTAAATATCGGCTTGAAATTATTTCAGTGCATTTTTAACATCATGCCGCTTTTTATGGTGCTTTATAAATATACTATGAGAAAGAAAAAGGTTACCATGCAAACTTAATACACAAAGCCGACAGATCAATAAATCAACAAATTTTTTTAAATAATAAAACACGAAAAATGTGTGGTCAAATAATAAAGAAATTAGTAAAATAAAACATATTGTATAAAACATGCCTGGATAAACTTACCACCCTTCTTTTTCCTCAAGGTGGCTTGAAAGCAAAAAAAAAAATCAAACTTTAATACTTGAGTTACAACTTCAAAGACAAAAAATATGCTACTAATTGCAGCTCCCTAAACAGTGAAGTGAATTTCCTTTTTACTGCTATAACTATAAAAGGAGGTTCTGCTTATTTCCAAAAAATAAGCACAAGATATGGTGGAAGAACAGATTCAGCTAGCACTAATTATAATTGTAATTATATGTTTTTCTCTCCAGAACTGATACAAAATTACTACATTGCTAACTTGTGACATTGTTTGTTTACCTGAATCCAGACTATGGATTCTACAATGAGTTTCATGGCAGCTATTGATACACTGAATTGGTTTTGACACTGCTCCTATGGATTTAAGAAAACTACACTGGAGTAGCAGGTTTTTTAAACCAGTAATATACACACAATGTCTCTGAAATGGACTGTGGAATATTTGAACATTTTGACCTTATTGACACACCACTGAAACTCCTGTGTATACATGTAACGGCAGCAACACCAACAAAAAGTTGCAGAGAAACAGTGATCAACATAGACAAGAAAAAAGAAACCTTTTGAAAAGACGGGCCAAGGTAAATCTGTGGCTGCTTTGGATGCGCTGATTGCCATTGGCCACAATAACATCAGTGAACATGGAAATGCCATGAAAAGCACAGGCAGAAACCACAGAGAAAAGCGGGATGACCTAAGAAAGGCAGAATCTCACACGCTGCAGAAGGCAAAGTCACCAGAAAAGTGCAAGGAACCATTTTCATAAGGACTATCTCCACTTAATATCTCCCTAGAGTGCCTTTTATTTCTGCTGATATGGAGGTACAGTAAAGTCTGTGCCAATATCCTTCCCAAGCATAAGAATACAGAAAACCTTTCCTTTTACCAGAGGGTAAAAATACCAGAGACAAAATAAATAGATACAAAACATTAGAGGCATATTTCACATTATGTAGCTGGAAAAGGAGGTGGGACAAATACTGTAATTCAGTTCAGAAAGAATAACATCAATTTTAGCCTTGGCGCAAGGTCAATGCATGGAAACAGATGGGGAAAGAGAGGAAAATCCGTTCTGATCTTGTCTATTCTACCTCAGTGGGATTAGTTTCATCTATTCATATACTACATAATTTAGAAATGCTTTATGAGAGAGGTGGAAGGCAACCTAGTGAGGTTATCAGATCTAACAATATTCTCTCAAGCTATGTTCTATACAGGTTTTGGGAATCAACGCGATTTCATGTGAATTCAACTGCAGAAAAGAGAATACGACTGAAAAATAAAACAAATTTTTTAGATACAATCACATACAAAATTTTACAAAATTCTTCTGTGCATAAAAAATAGATTAAGACAAATGTAGCATGAAACGTTGTTCTAATGTAATTTGTCTGGGTCTTGTATCTCAGTACAGACCTTAATTTAAAAAAGTCATTAAAAACCCTCAATGAAAAAAAAATGAATTCCCATGAGACTTCACTACATCAAACAGTACACATCTTTGGGAGATACCTTTTACATGTGTACCACATAAATTCTTTACAAAGCAAAAAAGTGTGTGTGTGTGTGTGTGTAGGGGTCTTCCTAATGGGACACATAAATATTCAATTAATTATTTGGTAGATTCAAAGCCACTGTGAATTGTATTTTTTGTGAAAAAACTGAAAAGTCATTACTTGGATAGGACTATTACAACTATTATTTTTGTTTTGCTATTTCTTTCGCAACATTAAACTCCTTAAAAGTGCTTGATATTTTATTACACAAAAAAAGGCTAATATATTGCTCAGTTTTGAAAACATTTATTTACGGGCTCATCCACTGAGCTGATGGTGATGATAGTCTTGCCGTGGGGGCCAGCAGGCCTGGCATTGGGCGCTTGAGGACTGGTAAGGGTCGCCGTCTGATTGGGGGCTGGCTGGTTAGGGTCTCGCAGCTCAGTGGGGGCACTGTCAGGGACAGTAGTCTTCTTAACAATTACTTTCGATTAATAAACAAATCAATATGCCTCAGTGGCTCTGGCCAGCAGGTCTTAGTTAACTGCCCACAATTCCTGTACTATTCGCAAAAAATACATCTTATCTGTTTTTCAGTTTATAATAATGGACACTGAATGAAACAGGTACAGTTTAGGAAGTTAGGATGTGTTTTTGTGGTCAGACAGACTTAGCACTAATTCTGTCTGTAGACATTGTGAAGGGGTCTGGGGCTTTGTGGTTTCAGAAACAGGAAAAAACACATACAAATGCAGGTAGACAGAACAGGCCTGAAAGGGCAGCAGCCTTATTTCCTGACTGTGAAGCCCATTTTTAGTTTACTCTAACAAATGGAGACCCGGTGAGAATTTTTCTCTTTTGTAATTCTCACTAATAAATCTCGCTCATCCAGTGTTCTAGAAATGGTTACTCTTTGTCACAGACACCATGCTAGCCATCTCAAATGGTGTCAAAACAACCTAATGATTCAAACATTACGATTTCCTTTTAAAAGTCACATGTTCGAATCTGCAATACACAGTCAGCGTTTCATGTCAAAGGACAGATGGACCATCGGAAGCAGTTAAAGTGAGAACTCTACTTGTGGTGAGAGAAGACAATTCATGAAGAACAACAGAAGTAAGAAAGCAAAGCTGCCACTTCCCATTTTGGACAATTACGTGAGGCGAGGACAAGAAACATATGGAAATAACATCAAAATGAGAACACCCACAAATAGTAACGAAACAAAAAATTACTTCTGACTGCTTACCTTTGTCCACTAATTGCATAGAAAGAAATTTAAATAATGATTAGAGAAATGTGTCACATGATTGAAATATCCACTGTGACTTTCAGTTTTGTATAACAATATTAATAAAAATATATTGCCGGTTCCCAGCCATACTGTGTCTAAACCTTGACTTGTTCTTTCCCTTTACAAAAGCACATGAGCCGACATGCTGCATGTACAGTCTGCCTTTCCAATCATCTAGAGCATGCGTTTACCACTGAAATTGGCCATGCTTACCTAGCTCCTCGAGTTCAGAGGTCATTGACTTAGAGCGCATGGACAAGGCAGTGGTCGGTGCCCTCTTTGGAGGTGGAGGTGCTTCAACAATAGATCAGAGACAAAGGAAAGGGTGGGAGATTTGGATTTAATAGACTGAGGTGTATCAATCAGCACAAAATCCAGAAGCAATGCAGCTCCTGGACTTTTCCATGTAACACCTCAGACCAGAGCTCCTAAACAGGACTGAACCCTGAAGGAGAAAAATCAATGAATCTGAACAGGAAATGCAGATGATTTTGGGACTGATGGGTTAATACAGGGATCCACTGCTATGTACTTGTGCAATTGATTTCTAGAGTCTTAGGCCATGTTCAGGATAATGAGCTTAGCTCCACCCAGTCCCAGCGCCACTAGTGGCCTATAGCAGCGCAGTGGAGGCACAGAAGTGTTCAAAATGCTGGGTCCTGTTTGCTTCCTGCTCAAGGAGGAGGGCCCAAGCTGGACGCCAGCAAGACAAGGGCCTGCTCCCAACAGGCTGCGCTGGCACAGGGAGCTGGCACAGGCTGGCATCAGGAGCTCTGGCAGTGGCTCCAGCAGATTTCCCCCCAGCAAGAGCCAGGCTTTGCCTCCAAAACCCCCCTGTTCCTTTACACTGGGATCTCATCCAAGGCACTCGGGGAAGACAGCAAGCCATGCACAGCTTTTATCACGCATCTGTGTCATTACCATGCCCATGAAATGAGCTAAATGACTAGCGTGGGGGCCTGGGACAGCCCCTGAGTCCCAGCTGATTAGTTGGTCATTCAGTCGGCCTCAATGTGCTGCAATGGACAAAAGGATAAACAAAGCGGGTGGATAGTGGAAGGCTGCAGTCCTCCTGCCCTTTCACTGCACAAGGGAAGGCATTAGGATTTGGGGAAAGCCAGCATGACTCCATGCCGCAGGTTTACCTTTTTTCCGAGCCGTGTCCTCTGGGTCCAGATTCCGGCTCACCGTTACCACTTTTATAACCAGGTGGTTGCCCCCCTGCCTGATCATGTTGACAACCTGCCTGTGGCCGACTTTCACCACATTGTCCTGGTTGACCTGAAACACCGAACAGAGGGAGAGTTTTGTTGCATCATCCTTAAACGTACATTCAACATAATTTTCAATGGACATATCAGCTCTGGAAAAAAAAAAAGAGAGACGGCTCTATACGTTTTAAAAATTAGCATTTTTAAATCCGGGTTTAATCCTGGTTCTATTGCCATTGGCTACACTGCGAGGCAGGCTGTTTCAAGGCTCAAAGACAGCAGTACACAAGAACAAGGCAATGAAGGAGACACTGGCAATAACCAAAAACTTGCCAGGTATATTGCAGAAGCAACTTTCTAATGCCAGAAATGACTGTCAACTTATCCAGCAGTGCCTCATGAATCGGAGGATGACCTCAAGTGACTTTTAGAAAGAATGTGGTATGAAGTGCACTGCTAGTACAACTCTTAACAGGCTCCTAGAAGCAGGACTGAAGTCTCATAAAACAAGGAAGAAGCCCTTCATCAATGAGAACCAGGGAAGAGCCAGACTGGAGTTTGCAAAAAAATGTATATTTTACACAGGTGAATACTCATAAATTTAGAAATGAGTGAAACAAAACATTTTTGTTGTGGTCTCTTAATTTTTTCCAGAGGTATATGTTGTGTCTATTTACTAACTACTAGGGCTGAACTACTCATCTATTTAAAATCGAAATCGCGATTTGAAACAACGTGATTAGTAAATTGTATAGGCTGCAATTTTGCTAATTCATTATACAGCATGTCTGACCCAAGGTATAAAACTGTCCTGAGAAGAGTTTTACATTCTCCCTGTGTGACATTCTCACTAATCAGAAATGCCATGATCCTGTTGTGGCAGTCATGCTCACCAAACAGAAATGGCCCAAGGCAACTGTGTATACGCCCACAAACAGCAATCAGACCCAAGGAAGATGTTACATTCATGGCATGAAAAAAAAAGATTCCACTGCTGAGCTATAAGTGAATTACCTACCTATTTCGTGGTAAGAGACTGTTTACAGAAAAGTCATATTATTTATGGAGTGATTATGATGACAGAATTCCGTGGTTGAGTACTTGTACACCCGTACAGCAGTGTTTCTGTTTACAAAAAAGTTTTGCATACTTGTGTTTTCAAAATCACAGATTTTCAACTTCACACTTCCACATATTTTAGAAGCCGCGTTACAACCACGAATCAGCATTACAAGTGCACAAACTGGGAACAAAACCCTGTATTTAGATTTCTTCCCGTCCCGATGGCATGTGAATGGAGCAGCATTTTGATTGTCAGCTGAATTCAGCCAATAACACCCCCGCAACAAAACTGGCTGTCGTGGTCTGAGGTGCACAGATCCCACCCACTTGCCACGCCATGTCTGGCAGTTCAGGATTTAAAAACTTTGGGTGCATGGCAAAGCTACCAGGAATGCCGGCATTCTGAGCGCATGTATATTGAGATTGTTGACTTGTAATCCCGATTTGTCATTGTAATGTGGCTTCTGGAAATATGTGCAGATGTGAAGCTGCAAATCTGAGTTTGAAAACACAACTGTGCAAAACTTTTTTGTAAACAATCTTTGCTGCATGGCTGTACAAAACTAAATTATAAGTACGGAAATCTATTTAGATTTCCATTAAAATATAGACCATTTAATATTTTGATAGTACAGTCGTGCCCAAAAGTTTACATACACCGGAGCGTAATTGTGACGTGCAGAGAGCAGGGAGGAGGCGGACCGCGAAATGCGGGAGATCACAGGTTTATTAATAAAGCCGAACAAAGCCAGAGGGGATATCCAATAGAGAAGTCGGGTCACAAGCAAAGGTTCCGTAGCCAGGGATGTCAGTCCTACACGTAGTGACAGGACGAGGTGACGATGGGTAGGGATAAACGGGGAAGCCGTGTCGAGGGTGTAGGCCAGGACAGGCAGGCAGGATCAGACAGGCGGGCAGGACAGGCGAGGCGGGCAGGACAGGCGAGACAACAGGGCAGGACACCGTAGGCAGGGCAGGTGGGGAAGACACTAGACAGAAAAACACTCAGCAATGCTCCAGACCATGGCAACAATACTTCGCAATCCAATCGAGGTTACATCCGCCTTAAGTAGCGGAGCGAGTGCTAAATGATTGGTTGCTGCTGTCCCGCCCTGCCCGTGTGGGCGTGACAGTAATATGCTCAACTTCCATTTCGATATAATTTCCTGTTTAATATTCAAAATTCAGTGCATTCCTACAATAATTCCAACTAATCTTCTTTATTTCCATGAATGATTACAGAAACTCTCACTTTCAATAGTTTTATTTACAATGCAAATATTGAAGTTACAAAATTAGTAGGTTTAAAGTTCACATACACCCCAACCTCATATTGTCTAATTCTTTGTTACATTGCCATTAGCTTTTAGAACTCCAGTCAGTCTAGCAGGATAACCATCAGTTAGCTTCTTACAATACTCAGATGGGATTCTCATTCCTCTTGTCAGGAGTTGTACAGTTCATTCAAATTGGTGGGTTTCCTTTTGTGGACTTTTAAGTTCATTCCACAAATTCTCTATAGGATTTAAACCCGGGCTTTGCGCTGGCCATTCCAAAACATCGATTTTGGTCTGCTGAATCCATCCTGTGACCAACTTGGATGTATGCTTTGGGTCGTTGTCTTGTTGAAAGGTCCAATGACGTCCAAGGCCCAACTTTCGAGCAGACTGCTTCAGGTTCCCCTGAAGTATGTCCAGGTAATCCTCCTTCATGGTGCCATCTATCTTACACAGTGCTCCTAGACCACTAGCAGCAAAACAGCCCCATAGCATGATGCTTCCACCATTTTGCTTCACAGTAGGCACTATGTTCTTTGGGTTGAGGGCCTCTCCTTTTTGTCACCAAACATACTGTTGGTCATTAGAGCCAAAACATTCCATCTTCGTTTCATCAGACCAGAGAACATGTGCCCAGAAGCCTTTATCTTTATCCTTGTGCTTTCTTGTATATTCCAGCCTCGCCTTATGGTGGCGTTTTTGAAGAAGGGGCTTTCTTCATGCTCTGCAGCCCCTCAGCCCATTACGATGTAGGACCCTCTGGACTGTGGACAGTGAGACACTGATTCCTGAATCCTTCAATTCTTGGCATACTTGTTTCTTTGTCATCTTGGGATTGAAGCGGACCTTTCGAACCAATGCCCTCTCATCGGTTGGCGTCAATTTCGACTTCCAGCCTGATCTTTTAAGAGTCTTCACTGTCCCAGACTTTTGATATCTCTGTACAGTTGTCTGGACAGATGACCTAGGTACTCCTAGTTGCCTGGCTATGGCACCTAGAGAGTTTCCCGACTTCTGCAACTGTATTATTGTTGTTCTTAGGTCTTCAGAGTGTTCTTTTCCTATTCCCATGTTGGATCAAGTAGAAATGAGCCATTAGCAGGTAACTCTGGCCCTTTATACAGCCCTGTGTGCACCACCTGAACTATTACAAGTTAACTGCAATCAAGAACAATAGGACACACATGGAAACCATTTGGGGATAATCCACACTGTTGCAAACACAAAAAAGCACCAGATCACCCTGATGTATGTAAACTTTTGACCTACTAATTTTGTAGCTTCCTTAACTGAACTGTGAATAAAACCATTGAAAATGAAATAGCTATTGAAATCAGTCATGGAAATAAAAGAGATTGGTTGACATTATTATAGGAATGCATTGAATGTTGGATATTAAACAGTAAATGGTATATAATTGGATGTTGAATGTATTTCACTCAGGTGTATGTAAACTTTTGGGCACGACTGTATCTCATGTGATAAAGCTGTGTCACATATTTTAAATCTAGTACACAGTGAATATTGAGCTGAAGCTTGACTCAGAAAAATCGAGATTAGATATCTTCCCTAAATCATTCAGACCTAGTAACTAGTCACGCATGTTGGTAAAACCTACTCAAGGAGTATGCTTGATATATGCCATTGTTTTTGGGTTTCATGAGGGATACAGTTTGCCAAGTCAGTGCAGTCAGAGCACTTCGAGTGCAAGTGACAGCTGACAGTTTAGTTACAGCGCTGAGCAACTGTTAATATGCTGGAGGTCATTTTTCTGTGCTCAGAAAGCAGGTCAGGCAATGTTTACAGTTTATAATACCGTACATCTGTTATTTTCCCAATTTTCCCACAAAATAAAAGTGGTATATTTTACCAACAAGAGGGGATGGATGATTTTTATGATCATTTTTAAATTTGGTAACATACTCTGGAAATAATCTCATGAACCCCCGATGATGTTAAGATAATGACATAAACGAGTTGTTTTTTGCGACACTTATTAAACACACGTTACACTCTTAGAGTACACATTACACTCTTAGAGTATACGTTACACTCTTAGAGTACACGTTACACTCTTAGAGTACACGTTACACTCTTAGAGTACACGTTACACTCTTAGAATGTGTTACTGCTTTTTATATTCTAACCATCCCGAAGCATCCTCACTACAGCTTGCAAGCAGCAGCTAGACAGTAAGAAATCATGCTGTCAAACAAGAAAATTCCCAGTTATGTTACCATTAATATACTGATATTGATGGAGCTGGTACTGAACATAACTGCAAAAATTCAAACCCCCAAACCAACCAATTCCATCAAAACATAGTCAACATCTTATGACTTACACAATGATATTTAAAATCGAATGCAGAAAGTTAGGGTGCTTGTGGAAAATAATGGCATACCGTGCATGCATTACAGCATGACCCACTGATATGACGAGTGTCTGGACATGCATGTGGAGCATGTAAAAGCGAGGGCCATGTGGGGGGCCCTTATCTGTATCTGGCAGCACACTGAGCTGAGTGACACCATCAGGGTGATACAGGGGATCTCCGAGGTCCAATGCTCAGTGAGAGGTCAGCTACATTTGTTAGGCTCACCAGTGTAGCCATAACAGAGGAGCCACCTACCAAGAGAGTGCAGCGCATCAATGGTGGCCACTGCAAAAGCCACAGTGCAAAGTCTGTGCTGGGTGCAGTGAAGAGAGGGAGCGGCTTTCCCAGCAGCGTGTGGGCTCACATCCTACTGGCTGCGGGACCGACTCCAGTGGAAAATGACTACTGACCTGCTCTTTATCAGCTGTGTGAGAACTGGATTTCCAATTTATCATTATAACTCTTGGACTGCTGATTCTACACTAACATAGCTGTACATTACAGATTGAAGCACATTAACTTGGTCTGTCAGGCATTAAATGTTCCAAACAATTTCTTTTTTACCTGGTTCATTAACCCACCGTTACTGTGCATTCAGTGTTGGCTGTACCTATCTTACCAAGTTTGTCTGATGTGCTTGTGTGCGGCTGTAGCAGTTACACTGAAGGTCTGGTGATGGAGCAGAACATACAAAAGACATATATTCCATGACATCATCCCTGTTTGGACAGGTGATTTCATAATCATGTATCCTCCTCAATATCCTGTAGCCACAGCTGCAAAGCAGCATATTGATAAAAACAATTTTGGTAGTTATAAAGAGGTTTCCAGAGCACCTCAGCAATGTTTACGAGATAAAGGGTAGATAAAGGTAACTGTGCAAAAAGAGCCATGTCTATTTCAAACACTGTCAATAATCCCATTTTAGAAAAGAACAAAACACAATAGAACTATTTCAAATCAGGAGGTCATCAAAGGGAATTTTTATAAATATCCCCAGTATTTGAGATGCTGTACTCTAAAAAAAGACTTGTAACTAACCATAAAGCAGAACTTCTAGTATAGGAAGACCCACACACACACACACACACAAACACACACACACACACACACACACGTGCTAGGTATCTATATCTCTGTGGGGACTATCCTCTCATTTCTTTGGGCATAACCCTAATCCCAGCTATAACAACCTTAACCCCTACCCACCCCTAACCTTGACCATAAGTAGCCAAACAAAATTCAAGACTTTTTATATTTTTAGTTTTTTGATTGCCGTCACAGATGTAAAATTGAGTTCCCCCTTGTGGGTACCAAAAAAATGGCCCTACCAACATCAAAATAACAGGTTTTTATCACATTGTGCGATCACTTAATCGCCACAACATAATATATACATAACACACACACATACGCGCAACACATACACAAACACACACACAGTTATGAAATGATCTAAAAGGATAAAAGGACAAGGTCTAAGATACCAGAGAGGGCGGAACATGTCGGATGAACAAAAGGCTCTTGTAGGCCTGTCATTAAGAGTAAGGTTATGTGAATAAGGCCAGAACTCAGATGTCATCAGCCACACGACAATGTAGGAAAGGGCAAAATGTTGGTTAGTGCAGCACTTCTGCTGTGTATGTGCATGCTCAGGCATTGTTTGACATAATTCTTGGTTATTAGACATGAATCAAATTCAGAGAGGACAACAGGGCTGTGGCTCATCTCCAGTATATATAGGTCTAAGACCTACTTCTTCAACGGGCACCTTGTGGGAGCCCTGCATGCTACTGCAATTTGCCTTCATTAATACATTTCCCTGCACCATAATGCCATGCAAGCAGGTGGGCTCTCATGGACAGCCTGGGGCTCACATTCATGTGAGGGAGAGACTTTCAGATGGCAAACTCCCATGTTTAGAAGCCCTGCAAACTGTGACACCGGCTGCTTGAGTCACTCGCTGGGCTAAACGTCAGGCATATAAATATACATTTTGGCAACACGACATCATATAAACAGGACTTAGTCTTGGATAAACTGTTTTATTTTATTGACAGGGCATTTCTGCATCGCTCTCGTGTTTATCCAGACGGCTCAAGATGATGGGAACTTTCTTGCTACTTTGTGCAAGGCCTGTTCCAGCAGGGAGATGCACTGTCCAGTTTGCCACTTCAGACTGTGGCTATCCAGATGTGGCACCCCAAGACACGGAGCATAGCCGCTTTGAATCTGTGTGCTCTTGTCAAATTGGGCAAGTGGGGCCCGAAAAACAATAAAACCTTATTAAAAACTCAGAAGTTAGCAAGTCACATCAGACTGACAATAAACTTACAGTAAGCGGCCAAATAAAGCGTTTAAATATAACTGCACAGCTCATGACTCATTTTCTTGCCATTTGATAGCACCAATCTGCTTTGAAACAACTGCTACGACAAAATTTAGATGAAAAACCACAGCATAGGGGACGATGCATCATCTTAGGCAGTGCTGACAGCCACACAAGGAGGGTGTCATGAAGAATGGATCAGCAGATCAAATGGTGCAGCAGGCCACAAGAAACAAAATCTGAAAACACATACCTTTCAGAGATATAAATGCTTTAAATACATCACATTTTTAAGGTTTCCTTAACCTCCTGAAGTACAGTGGCCCAAAAAAATATCTGGACACATAAGCCATGCTTAAAAATGTTAGAACTTTATTTAGTTGCATAACCAAAGGTAAAAACAAAATAGCAATCATGTTGAAGATAAATGCCTTAATTAAGCGTACTTTAAGCAAAACACTTAACAAAAAGACATTGAGTAGGTTGTAAATCGTCAAACAACAGACATACTATTCAAAACTGAGTGTCCAAATGCTTTTTGGGATCACTGTAGATTTTATATATGGAAAAATAACAGAAATATTAATGTTTTTTGTTTGCACAACAATAAAATAAAATGTAAGCGCTCCACAAAGATTACCCTGTTGCTCATCCCCTGACATAAATGCCAAATTTGAAAACCCATTTCTAATCTAATTAAATGTCCAAAATGGCTATTTCTGTCTGATCACTTCATAATGGCTCACCTCAGGGTGCTTCATTGTGATTGGTCTAACTGACATATCAGCACCTTCCAAAAGTGCCAAGGGAAATTAGATGATGTGGCAATCACATTTCATGGTTCCGGTTGCTGTGTGGCAGACACATGGTCTAACAGCTGCTCCCATCAGAAATAAAATCTTTCTGATGACCTGTGATGTTCATAACTAAGCTAACTACACACTGCATTCCCTTGAAATAGCAACTGAGGGAAACGTCTGCTGGTTATTTGAGATGTTGGTAATATCAGTCTGAAATAGTTTTAAGACCCAGCAATGACATTGCTTTGTTCAACAGGGCTGGCAGAGTCGGCCCAGCACAATCAGACAAGGTTCATTATGATGCATTTGTTCTCACAGCTGTAAAAATTGTCACACGTATATGGACTGTCTATACATAAACACATGCGCAAACACATAGGTTCTCGCTATAAATAAACAGAAACATGCAAAACATACACACACACACACACACACACACATACACACACACACACACACAAACTGTCATTCACACATGCACACATATAATGCATGAAATATGGGATGATTCACAGTATGAATCATTTTAGAAGGATGAGATCTGGTCTCTCCCTTGTTCTTGCCCTTCTCAGGTGCATGGTGCTGTAATTCACCTGTGCCAGCTATTGGTGGCTCTGCAGCAGGGATCGGAGTCTGCGATGGTGTTAGCAGACTGGCCTACTAGTGACTCTTGCAGAGTATGTTATGTGAAGCCTGCCTGGGTTGGATTAGGCCATACCACTACACTGCCCAACACTAGAAAGGCAACAGAAGCATGCACAGATTCCCAAGGATCAGGGGTTATGTGCCCCAGTTTGATTTGCTATACATCGCGGTTCCATATTTCGATATTCTTTGTGTCTAGATAGTGTTGCTGCATACACCGATGAGCTAAAAAATTATAACCACCCTCTGTGAACCAAATAATGTTCACTATCTAGTAGAGATGGACCGATTGCAATTTTCTTGGCTGATTCAGATTTTTTTGCAAGTGTGACCGGCCGATACGAATTTTGCCAATTCTGATTTTCTTTCTAAGAACTATAACTAACAACATATACAAACGAAAATCAGCTTATCTTCAATGCAAATTTTTATTTTCATATTAAAAGAAATTGTTAAACTTTACAACTTCCCCCGAATTGCACTAAGTTACAGGATCTTCTCTCACTTAAATGTCTCAAAAGAAAGTGCTCTATGACTGTAAAGAATGGTAAGGCCAGTCAGAGTGCCCATGCTGACCCCTGTCCACAATCAAAAATGCCTACAATGGGCACGGAAGAGTCGGTACTAAGCCTGGGAGCAAGGAAAGATTGGTTGCCTGGTCTGATGAATACCATTTTCTGTTGCATCACGTAGACGACCGGGTAAGTGTTGAGCATCTGTAGGACACCTCTGATCCACAGCTACGTAGCCCGTACAGTATGTAGCAAGGCTCAGTGCTCTGTGTGTTGTAACACAATGCTCCCGTCATCTTCATCAGAATTATCTACCATTTGGCCACAGTAGCCCGTCTGTCGGTTTGCACTACATGGGATAGACTTCGTTCACATCTCTCATCAATGAGTCTTGGATGCCCAACACCCTGTCAAAGGTTTGTTGTTTTTCCCTCTTCAGATCATTCTTATTGGATACTCACCATGGCTGACTACGTGCACCACAAAAGCCTTGCCATTTCAGAGATGTTCTAATGCAGTCCTTGCCAGAATCACTCAGATCTTTATCTCTGCCCATTTCTTCTGCATTTAACATGTCAACTATTAGTACTGAATGGTAACTTACCATCTAATATATCCCAGACCTTAACAGATAGTCAATGTTATTCTCTTCAAATGTCATAATGTTTTGGCTCATGGGAGTATGCTGACATGATTCTTGGGCACATGTCCACTGGCTCATAATGACCTAATCCATCTTTGTGGATGCTGTTCCCATTCAGAAACCTTCCATTTTGTAAATCATACCAATACTGCTCAGGGTCATTCTGCTCTAAACTTGTCATAAAATTAAATCATTCTTGAAAGATCACTCAAGGTTGAAGTTAACAGGAAGGGGTGTTACAGTAACAATAAATGACTTCCTGTGCCACTCAAACGCAGGCCTGTAAATGGAACCATGCAGTTACTGTATGCTGCAGCTACATCTAGAGTTTTTTATAGACAAAAGTACAAGCAGTGTGGTGACTCAAATGATTCTTTTGATATTGATATATGGATGCTTTCAGTATGGATGTAAAAAAAAAAACGTAGGCTAGGCTGAAAGCTCAGACTTCTCTAGATTTAAGCGGGTCAAAACTACAGTGTTCATACCCACAAGAGCTTGTGGATGTACAGGTATATAATTCAGTGAGTGATACATTCATACAAAACAAAGATAATCATTGACTGAATTTTAAAGCAAATTTGAAATATCTAACAAACTTGCTAATCGGCTAGTGGAGTAATTGTATTTTTAGTTTTGGATATTTCAAAAACACCCTACATATGGGTTGAAATATTCCTAGCATCCAAAATTTACAGTTACAGGTATACAGTTTACAGGTTTTCCACAAAGGAACTTTTAATAGCTCCTGTAGTCCCCAAATATAGCATTGTATTAACAATGCGAAGGTCGTGAGTTCAGATCTCAGGGAGCACACTCAAATTTTAACCCTTCTCTCTACTGTCACTTTGGATAAAAATGTCAGATAAATAGGTTTATGTAAAATTATCCACTTGTAACAGCTGGGCTTCTGCAGAAAGCAGCCCTATTCCAACTCCAGCAACAGCATCGGCTTTTGGGACCTCAGGTCTGTCATCATCAGCTAAGCAACCAAATACGAATGTGTGGTGGCTGGATCCACTGCCTCCTTCAGCAGGCCTAATCCTACTCACGCAGCTGCTACGTATTCAAATCAATGACTCCATATTGCTGAATACAACCATGGAGAGAAAAAAAACTGCTGAAGAACTGTTCCAAATGTTATACACACTTTATTTTTCCCATTTCAAAGCCGCAGTTGCCAAACATTGAAACCGTGCCTGCTCTGTTTCTGTGTATACCCTCATGGAGGCCTCGGGAAGGAATAGTGCAAGATAAATTCAAGCCCTAAAGCAGAATGGGCCAGAACACTCATGAACTCCTCACATGGTGCAGGGCACTGTTCCCACACAAATGAGATGCCTGACACAATACTGTTCCAATCCTGGCATTGCTCTGTCATTGTGTGCTTTCTCTATGTCCTGTCAGGTTCGTCTGTATACTCTGGGTTCCTCGTGTCATCCGAAGACATGCGGCTGGTTGAACGGAGTTTCCTAAACTGCTCATAGTGTGTAATTACACATGTGTATGTAGCCAGTGATAGGCTGCAATGCCACTGAGGGTGTTCTGCTTCCAGGAATAGTGCTGTGGTTGTAGATGGATGAATTAACATATATGCATTTGTGAGTGAGGTCCACCCTGACCAGATCAGCAAACACACAGCAGAACTGGGATTACCTCTCTATCTGGTAGCAGACAAGGCCTGGCAAGTCCTGACCCACTGCAGCGCTGGCTTTAAAAGCGACGACTCAGGACTAAGCTTCTCTGCTAGCACCAGCTGAATGATTATAAATTTACATATAATACATATGGACAAAAGGGACTGGGACACAGCTCTTAATCAGTGAATTCAGGTGTTTCATTCATACCCATTGCCACAGGTGTATAAAATCAAGCACCTAGCCATGCAGTCAGGTTTATAGACATTTGTAAAAGAATGGGTCACTCTGAAGAGCTCAATGAATTCAAGCGTGGTACTGTGATAGGATGCCACGTTCACAATAAGTCAATTAGTGAAATTTCTTCCCTGCTAGATATTCCAAGATCAGCTGTAAGTGGTATTGTTGCAAAGTGGAAGCTGTTAGGAACAACAGAAACTTGGCCACAAAGTGGCAGACCATGTAAAGTAATACAGAGGGGTCACCGACTGCTGAGGTGCATAGTGCGTGAAAGTCGCCAATGGGCGGAGTCAATAACTGTAGGGTTCCAAACTCCATTTGGCATTAACCCCAGCACAAACACTGTGTGCAAGGAGCTTCATGGAATGGGCTTCCATGGCCTAGCAGCTGCATACAAGCCTCACATCTCCAAGTGCAATGCCACGCATCAGATGGAGCGGCGTAAAGCACGGCATCACCTGACTTTTGAGGCGTGGAAACATGTTTTGTGGGATCTCAACCCCATCAAACACTGCTGGGATGAACTAGAATGGAGACTGATAGCCAGGGCTTCACTCATCATCAGTGCATGACCTCACAAATGGCCTTCTGGAAGAATGGGTGAAAATTCCCAAAGACAAACTCCAAAATCTTGTGGAAATCCTTCCCAGAAGAGTGGCAGCTGTTATAGCTGCAAAGGGGAGACCAACTCCATATTGATGCCTATGGATTAAGAATGGGATGTCATGAAAGGTTTAACGGCTAGGTGTCCCAATACTTCTCCTTATAGTGTCAATCTAATACTGCCGTGGACCACGCAGATCACATGTGTGATGCCTATGTATGCATGCTTGTCTAATTTTTAAAACGAAACAGAAACAAAACAACAACATGCATTTATCTATGAGTGCCTTGTCCTTTGAGAATGATCTCAGCACAATTCCCCACTGCTTAAAACATGATTAAACCCTCCTGCAAATGAGCTGATGTGGATCCAATGCAGATCTGACACAGAAGGCCAGGGCCTGGAATCAGTAGGTTGAAGGCTGACTCGAGACAGTGTTTTCTTCACACTCAGTGTGTATGCACAGTGAAAAGTGAAATCCCATTTGCAAACAATGGGCAGCATCTGACTACCAGTCCTAGAGCTGCACAGTGCATTTGCCGAGGCGTGGGGACTTGAAAAATTCCAAAAATACACATGATAGTGTAATGTGTGCCTTTGAACCAGCCACAAAATGTTTAGCTAGAGTTAATTCTGAGAATGCGTGTCTGAAATGGCCAGTCTCCTGTGACCCTTAACCCCTGCTCCTCAGGGGCCTCAGGGCAGAAAACGTGATGCACATTGCTGGTGCAGCTACGTTATTATGGCCGCCGTCATGTGCATCACACACTATTATCTATCAGAGCGAGGCTGCAAGCCCAAGGGTTTGTTCAGTTGCCAATCACCTGTGGGGGCACACTCAAAAAGGCATGTAGGACAGCGTCACTTGACTTGGCCGGTGGGCACTGGAGGTGTCAGAAAGAGCACTGCAGAAAGAGGGCACCTCCTGTTATAAAGGAAAGCCGGATGCTGCAGTCATTCTCAGAGCAGGGCCTAACAGGAGCATGTTATAGATGGGGAGGAAAGGGATCCATACTGCCTAAGCTATCCCAAGGCTTTTGGGTGCTGGGGTGGGTGGGGGGCTTGCACTAACACAGGGCCATTATGTAATCCACTCCTCACATGAAAGTGCATCACCAGCCAGATTACACAACAACACTTAATGGGCAGTGAGAATGCCTGCAGGTGCCCAGGACCCAGATGACAGTGTTTGTCTTTATGTTACTATGTTACTGAAGATGGGCATAAGCTCACATAATTACATATTCATTACTTAAAAATAGTGCATGACAACAAAAGTGGTGTTTTAAAAAGTATGCATTTCTGTTGGCAGGCAGATTTCACTGTCAAAGTTAATTAAAACTAACCAGGACAATTCAAGTGTCCGTAGCCTTCAGGTGTGTATCCTTGAAGACCAAGTCATTTGCTGTTAAGATCGAAAAGGCCTATGGTTAATTAATAAATCAAATACATGAGCTCAACAATAAACACACTAAAACCAAACAAACCTGTACACTATGGTATCACAAGCAGTAGCAGCAGTCAGTCAAAAATATAATCACAAAAAAACAAAATTTGACAGGAGAAAAACATTTAGTTCACCCTTAACATGCAAATGCGTTCCAGTCTGAGACATCATGGCAATGAAGGTGTCATGGTGACAGAGTGCGGCTATGTGAGAGTGGCGGCCTATACCCGTGGAGGAGGTGAGGGAGCTTCCAGCGAGTATCCATCAGACAGCGCCAAAGGAGCAGTGCAGTGCTATGGGAGCAGAGCAGTACCACAGGAGCAGTGCAGTGTCATAGAAACAGTGCAGTGCTACAGGAACAGTGCAATGCCACACAAGCAGTGCAGTGTCAGAGGAGCAGTGCACACCACACAGTGCCCACCATGAAACAGATGAGTCCACAGGGGCTTAAACACTACTCCATCTGACATATACACTTTTAGGTCATGTATAGCTTAAACAAAAACTGCTGATGGTTATAAAATGATTAAAACAAATATAAAGCTATAGCATGCTTACTATGCATTCTAACAAAAAAAAAATTACATTTAAAAAATGCTGCTAGGTCAAACCCTAGATACTGAGTTTTAGAAAGACACTTTTTTTTCTCTCTTTTTGTATACACTACCTGTACAAATGATTAAAGCTGTTGTAATTACTGTATAAAACAATCTAATGACAAAAATGGTAAAATAATAGATGTTTTTCAAGCAGAGCTCGTAAATATGTTGAAGTAATCATATAGCAGAGTCATCAAGTAACACTTCCCTTCATGTGTCAGACAGAACAATAAGCCATCCATTCATATTGACTGTATCAGAGCAAGAATAAAAAGCTGCAATGAATCCCTATTGATTAAAGCTGACCCGCTGAATGTGGATCCTTCACTGCAGAATTACAGACATGGCAACTATAAGCCCTTTTAAACTTTCATATTCCCCCTGGTGCTCTGGTGTTTCCTGGATGGTTTTAAAGGGTTTTCAATGGTTATGAACACCAGATGGTGCTGGGAACGGTCTGGACCATTTCTTCAGCATCCCAGCTCAGCTGAGTTAATGGCTCTTTTATGGTAATCAAAACTAATTAAAAACAGAGCAGAGTATGGGGGGGTTTCTTAAATATAATATGTTTAGATTTGGGCAATGATGGTCAATGCTGTGCATGGATGAAACTTGTTGCAATGGTAAAATTATGTTCGAACTAAATTGTCACTACTTTAGAAGTCCTACATGTTTTACTGTGTTTGGGTCTGACATAGCATAAAATAATTAATTCATAAACAGTGATTTAAGTGACTTAAACTGTCCACATAATTGCATCAATAGAGTGCATGGCTGACTTTAGAAATCAACCTGAATAACCTAGTAATTCAGTTAGGATTAATCTAGACCTCTGACTCACCTGCTCATCATCTGACAGGGACAGAGTATTCCTTACAGAGCTGAAATCATTGTGACATTAAGCCCAGAAATATGCACATAACCCAAACCCATTTCCTATTATGGGTTTTGATACAGAAGGATGGTTTTATAGTTTGCAATGCCAAGGACACCATTTTAATCCTTCTTGCTGATAGCAGATACCATCCTGTAACATGTCTTTATCTAAAAAGAAGTTACACAATCTATTATCCTTCATTCTGCTAAAGTTTCTGTGAAATGGGCTTTACTTCTATTTAAGGGGAAGTTATGTATTATGCAGGCAAGGGGGAAATCTCAAAAGCTAAGGAGGGATGCAGTGAATCTCAGCACACATAAAAACAAGGAAGGCTCCCATCAAGACTTTGCCAAAGGTACTGCAGTGGACTAATGTTGGTAAATAACATGCTGTGCTACAATCGATTGCACTACTTTAACGCCACAATGATTATTCCTGTAGATAAGATGGCCATTTAATAAATCTGAAAGATTTCTGCAGAGAAATTAACAGCTTGCAATAAATGTTTGACACAGCACTGTACGTGCAGTCCCTGATTACACGAGATTTGTTCCCTATTTCCGTCTTTAAGTCAAATGTGTAGGTAAGTCAGAAGAGGTACATATGGTTCTTATTTAGTGTCAGTTAATCAAATGTTTGTCTTAGTATGTGCTATATACTGTATTTTCTGCACTGCACCTCAAGCAGACAGACCACACAAGCCGCACAATGTTTTCATAAGGGTCACAAAGTAGTGCATGCGTTCATTAAATACCATTGTATTTAACTCAAATTTTCTATACAATAGGCTTTATAGCAGTCCATTTGTAAGTATGGGATGTCCAGAAATTGGATGTTCTTAACCTGGGGACTGTTTGCATATACAGTATGCATAAAACCACAAGACAGTATGATAGCTTATACACACACTGGCACAAAGTAAACAAACAGCTCTATCAGTGGAAGCTTACTATACTGGTCTTGAGACAAATCAAAGAACCACAACAGAGTCAAACCATTTGCCAGAACTTCTGCAGTAGAGTGGGACCCCCATATCTGTGAATTCAGTAACTTTTTACTGAATTCTTTTAAAAAATAAAAAAAAATAAAAAGTTTCAAAATTACAGAAATGGTTCATTAAGCTTCAAACCTCACACCAAGCGAGTACAGACTAAAGCTAAGAGAAGCAAGCTAAGCTATTTTTAAGCAAATTTTTCTCAGTACAGATTATGTACAGGTATACGATACACTATTTTTCATAGTAAAATGTAGAACAGCAGCCTATGTTTTTTCATAGTTCATTTGTTCTTTGAGGGGTATAAAAACCACAATTTCCATTGTTCCATCACCCTTTAATAAATGATATTTTTCATTGCTATGTCTTCTCTTGAGAATTAGGCTGAAATGTCAGAATCTCTTTCACTCGAGACAGTACAGTCCTGTATCATAACGTATAATGTACTTTATTATTACTGTAGTTAATATTGGTAATGTCTTACTGTGTATTATATGTGTTTATAAACTACTAAAAACATGACCTTAAGTGTTACCGGAATGTCTGTGCATAACTTTAATGCACTGTGCATAACTTTCCAATATGTATGTACATGAAAATCATATTATATATGGGGTCCGCGGATGGTTCGCTATCATTACAGTTCAGCTATCCACATAGGTTTCAGAACGTATCACCCGTGAATACAGGGAGACTGCTGTAATTCTAGACTTGTGTCAGAGGATACACCCTTCTCTACTGATAGCAACAAGCCATTGCTATTAAAGAAAAATAAGTGAAGAGGGGAAATGTGAACAAGAACCGGTTACGAAAAGACCTTCGCCTATATAAATATTTTGTATTCCTTAGAGATGCGATACCGAGCAGAAGCAAGTGATTTGTCACTTTTGCTTTGGGTCTGCTGGCACAAAACAGGGCACCACTAACTTATTTGTCAGACTCTGTTGTTGGATAAGTTCTATATGGCTATATAGCTAATTTTCAACTCCTAAATAAAAGCAAAAACTTCATATATCGTAATATGTACTTTTCCAGTATTGTTCAGCCCTGACAAATACGTTCACAAAGAATGAATTATAATTCATTTTAATTGGTTAGCTCTATGTACAATATTATGTAAAATGATATGACTAAGCAACGGGGCTAGCCTTCATTTTAGCAGCTGTGACTTTGTTGTACAGGAATCGTACACAGTAAATTAAGCAAAATAATTTAAGTGAAAGTGATGATAAAGACAAGTTAGACTACTCCAAGAGGCTAAATGGCACATATCTATGGCTAAGCTTGCATTATTAGGTAAGTCTATAAAACCTGAATGCCTTCCATTAACACATATTTGCACTGCAGTTGTTCTGTGCTGATATTCAAGTCCTGCTTTGGAATGCTGTCAGACGACTGCATTTTCATTCAGTTTTGAGAAGCGCTTCCACGCACATGATGCTTTCGCTCTTTATTTAGATGCTAATTCTCTATGCGCTGTCCTCCTTCCGCCAAATTGCCAAATAATCGATTAGGATTTTTTTTTTATCAATGCTTTTTAATAATCGAGTAATCATGATAGCTCTAATGCAGTTTAATTTAGGGCTGTCACTATCGATTATACTAATGATTATCTACCAATTAATTTGATGACTGAGTAATTGTTTATATACAATATATATAATAAAACTCAAGGCACCGTGGGCATTGGTGGCTTAATGGTTAGGGAAGCGCACTTGTAATTGAAAGATTGCTGGTTCGAATCCACTGAGGTACCATGAGCAAGGTACTGCTGTCCCCTGCTATATTACGATGTCACATATGGGTTAAATGCAGAGGGCACGTTGTGTGCTGTGGTACGTCAACACTGATCATATAAATCCCTTTAATATTTATGTATTATATATTGCAATTGCCCGCAGCCCTGCATAGGACAAGTGAGTATAAAAAATGGATGGATGGATACTGTAATAAGTATGAGGCAGGAACCATCCCTGGATGGGGCATCAGTCCACAGCAGCGGGTACACACACACACACAGGTTTGTAATTATATTTTTGTGGGGACTCTCCATCCATTTCTATGGGGAAAACTCTAATCCCAACTTAACCCTTACTCAGTCCAAACCTTAGCCATAAGTAGGGCTGGGCGATATATCAGGTTTTTACGATATATCGATATATTTTCATACAAGATATGTGATGAGACAATATCGTTTATATCGATATAGTTTGTTGCTTTAAAATTATATTTATAGCGTCGCCTATTTCTCCTCACCCTGTCTGTCTCTTACAAAACTGCACCCTGCCCCGCCCCTCTCCCTCTATGAACACAACCCTACCCTCCCACTCACTCACTCACAAGTCCTGGATGCAGCGACAACATGGAGACAGGCACAGACACGAGGCAAGCTAGCAAAGAGGAGCTGGGGGGTATTTCACGAAGCAGGATTTTTGTTTAGCTGCAGAACTTTTCAGATTTGAGGTAGTCTGAGCTACATTTAAGGGGACGATTATATAGTCCATTTAGCCCAGATGACCATAAATCCAACAAGTTATCCGGCTAAGCAAGAATTCCTGCTTAGTGAAATACCCCTCTGGTTGGTAAAACAATATATGCCGGTGTTCTAACATTTCATCCTAACCTATGGAAATGTCCTACCTTTGGGTACTGACTTGGAACTTTCTATTTGTTATTACTTTATGGGAAAACAATATTGAGATATATATCGTATATTTCAGTTCAGCTAAAAATATCGAGATATGATTTTCGGTCCATATCGCCCAGCCGTAGCCATAAGTAACCAAACAAAATACGAGACTTTTGGAATTTTTAGTTTTTTAATTGCATTCTCAGATCTTTGAGGGTACCTGAAAAATGGTCCCCGCAATGACAAAATAACAGGTTTTTATCACATTGTGGGGGACATTTGGTCCCCACAATGTAATGTGAACCTAAACACACATACACACACACACACTCTAGTGTCGTCACGATACCAATATTATGACCAATAGCACTGTATCAGAATACCGGTACTGCAACGATTTCAATGTAGAAAAAACAGCTAAGTACGATTCATAGTAAATTATGCACTTATGTGTCTGATTTTCATCATTTATCTCAAATGCATTCAAATTATTACTTTTAATTTTAATAAATTAAGCCTCACTCCACTCATATACCCTAATTTTGCCAAGCATCGCATTATTCATTCAGTTACTAGGAGAACCATAATATGTTCTATTAAATTCATAAAGGGTATACCCACCCTCAATTGTCTTGCGCTTCCACCATATTGTTATTAAAATGCCAAAGAGAGGGGTGGAGCACTGCATGTAAGTATAGTATTAGGGGCTAAAAGGGGAGAGCGGGTCAATATTAATGTGATTCTTTATATGGATTTGGAGAGGGCACTAATGAATGGGAAAAAAAACACAAGAAAATGTAAAACTGTAAAACATATTTCTGCAGTGATCAAACTCATTATCATCACTCTCCTCTGTACAGATAGTGAACAGTTATAAGTGCCCATAATGGTTACAGCAGTTTCTTCTGCGTTCATCCATTCATCTGCTCAATAAACATAAAAATAAAATCTTTCCATGTATTATTCTTGATTATTAAACTGCTTAAAACAGTGTAGCATAATAACCTACAGGTCCAGATGCTTGTTGGATGGTGCTGGTGTTTGTTATATTGTCAGATCTTGCTGTATTATAAGATTCCTTTCATTATTCATTGACTTGAAGCTTGGGAGATTGCATTTAAACAGCTGACATTTATGTGGCATATTTTTAAGCTGAGCCATAGGTATAAATTATGGGGCATGAGGGGTTGTAATGCCCCTCCAATAATCAAAACTGGCCAATATGACCCCCCTATCCCCCCAGTAATTTACGTCCATCAATGTGATACCTTTTCACTACGGTACATGTAACACACACACACACACACGCACACACGCACACACTATCACTCACTCACTCAAACATATGATCAATTTAGGCACTCCACTGAAGTTGCATTCACTTGAAGGCTTGAGGCCATCAATAAGTTACATCCAAACAGTGGTCGGCAATATGGCGATATTTTATCATAACCAGTTACAAATGTTTCCATGATACACATTTCAGAGGTATTGCAAGAATTGTGATACAGTACACCACTTCCATTTTTTTAATTTAGTTGATGTACAAGGAAAACAGCACATTAGAAACATGTGTGCTGCCGTTTAGGTTCCTTAGCAGGCTCAGGAGGCTGCAATAGTACTTAATTGATCTTTTTCAACCAGTCACCAGTAAAAAAAACAACAAACAAACAAATGTTATTAAACATTTTTTGCTCGTCTCCCTCAGAAAACAACACAGGGTTCGCAGATGGGTCAGCTATACTGTTGAATAAACAGAGTGTGCAGCAGCATGGTTAACAAGGAAGAATTGTTTCCAAAAGAAATTCTACTTTTATTGCGTGGAAATGGCTTTTATTTGCAAAATCCAACACAAAACAGTCATTTACGAACGAATTACGAATGTAATTTACGAACTTTGCAGATACAGTTCATACAACAGGTGGCAACACATTGAACACAACCCATCTTTTTAACCATTTGAAATGTTAGCGCCCCAAACATGCAGAATATCTGGCTATGCGTATATTTACAAGCACATCATCCTCAGCCACAATGTCTTCCACACATTCTGAAGTAACCAAAAGGAAACAAATACTTCTTACCGACTCAAAAAACTCTAAATGCTACATTTATTTGATACTTCTTTTATTCATCCATTATTTCTTTGTATGTAAACTTTAATATTAAAAAAAATTAAACATGTTTATTTATAATGAGTCAGTTTCTTTTATACGTACAGTATTTTACATACCTTAATAATTAAGTTTATTATAATAATACTACAAGCAGTGTTCCTTGTAAGGATAGACTCATAGGCAATGTGGTGAGTTTGTGAGAAATTTAACAAAAATTAGTGAGGAGGAGAAAAGCAACTTGTGGTCTTCTGCTTTATGGAAATATTTTAGGTTCCATAGAGATGATATTGAGTGAAAGCAAGATAATTGCATTTGCTTATTTCAGGAAGGCGAATGAGGGACAAACAGGGGGCATTCGAAACGTCCTCCACCCAGCAGTGCCAATATCAGAATAGCGTTGCATTTTAAAATACCTTCAAAATACCATATACCGTGGTATATAATACCTGGATGGTATTAATAATCAGACACTGTCCAAGCCTACTGCTGGACTGGGAGGAGTTGGTTTGGGGTGCCGGCAACAAAATTTGCCAACCGGCTGACTGGGTGAGCTGGGGTTGTGGTGATAAAACTTCTGCCGCTGAATAGCGGGACAATATTGGGCATCGTTCGATTGTCAGGGAGCTGCTGTCAATTTGTGGGAGACTCCCAGAACATTCAGGAGAGATGGGATGTCTGGATTTGTTGCCACTGGCTTTGGATCTTTTAGCACAACTCGCAGCAACACCACCAACTTATTTTACAAACTGTATTGGTAGAAAATAAAATGTTAGTTTTCGTAAATAATCAACTCCTTTTTAAAGTATGGCACAATATTTATTGCAAAAAAATGTAATAACTCAATATCAACATTTTCTAGTATTATTCAGCCCTACTCAATATAGAGATGCCCCGATATCAATTTTTGCCAATTCCGATTTTCTTTCTAAGAACTATAATTGACAGCATATGCAAACAAAAAATAAGCTTTTCTTCAATGCAAATTGTATTTTCATAGTAAATTGGTGAACTTTCCCCTGAATTGCACTAAGTTACAGGATCTTTTCTCACTTAAACATCTCAAAATAAAGTGTTCTATAACTGGAAAAAGGTACAAATAACAATAGACTGAAAATGAGTTGATGTACACCCAAATTTTACTTTACCAAAGAGCTGGTGCAACAGATTTAAATATCAAATGTCAGTTACTTATATAATTTTCCAGCATGTTTAAATTCACCAGGTAATACGACATTGACCTTTTTCTCTTTTTTTTATTCGTCTTAAAATAAAAAAGTCCATAGGTTACAAACCGCCAAATAAAAGTGAAGTGTACTATACTCTTCCGAATAATAACAATAGATGCAGGGTAATATTATTGATACCTACATCGCATGTTATGCATGTGTAATTCTTTCATCGTTACTAAACTAGATTAAGATCGGGCTTTTTCATATCTTTATACTGTACGGACATTAAAGAGCAGGGTGTTAAAGCTTCGCTACAATATTTTTACTCTGTCATAGGAAAAAAACCTTAGCTAGCTTCGCATGATTATTCCTTTTCAAGATTATCTAGTATATGTTTAATAATCAGTTTAAAGTTTCCCTCCGATGTTTCACCATGATTTTGTGGTGGTTCTCCTACGGATTACATTGACTTGTATTCTGCCGCTGTGCGTATGATGTGTGGTGCATGAGTAAAATGGGACCGGTTTAGTTCATCTTGACTATAGTCAAGTCAATATAAACAATATATTAATAAATAATAATGATATTATGTACTGTATTATGTAATATGATTTGACTAAGCAACGGGGCTAGCACTGCTTCGTTTTTGTGATCCTAGAAGATCTTAGAAAGGAATTATATAAAGTAAATTAAGCAAAACAATTTTAAAGCAAAGTAATGACAAAAACAGGCTAAGCTACTCCAAGAGGATGATGGCCACGTAGCTAATAGTTATCTATGGCTGTCCTAGCATTACTGGTGTGAGTCCCTCAAGCCTGAAAGTCCTATGTCTATATTTTCTTTCACTTTTACAGTGCTTCCACACAACAGAGGTTTTCGATCTTTATTTGTACGCTTATCAGTTATGCTTTAGCAGTCTTCTTTCCATCATATTGCAGAGTAATCAAGATGGCAAATTTTATTGAATGCTTTTAAAAAATTGACTAATTGAGTTTAATCGAGTAATGGCGACAGCTCTACTTCAGTTCCTAGTGCTGTTTTATTGGTTTTTAACGATATTTTCATTTACTATAAACAAATAATACTTAACATATAACTGTAAGTGCCGTGTAAATTCTTGTTGCTGCTGGTATTAAACCAAACAGTAACTGTTAATAAAGAGAGAAGCTTTCGTTTTAAAAGAGCTGTCATCTGCTTTATTAAAAAGACTCAGGCACATGCCGCAATACATTTTTGCGATCTGTATGTGGGTTTGCTGTACTGAAGACATTACGTGCCCTCTAGGGTTGTGAAATTAATATGATAGACTATCACAAAACAATACGGTTGTTTATTGGAAAGATTGCTGCTTAATACAGTTATTGTAATGTGATTGCATGTGGTTGTTTAACAGTGAGACGGTTAACTTCTATGTTTTTGTGATATATATATTTTTTCTTTATAAAGACAAAATTTGGCATTCCAAAAATTTTTCCAAAAATGGTTGCTGAAAAAATGGGGGGGTCATCTTATAATCAGGGTTGTCTAATATTCAGGCCAGAATGGTAGTATAGAGCTACACAGTAATGTATACCTGTGATCTAGCCATTAAAACAAAAAGGAAATTCATTTTAAAAAGTACCGGATGCGTAAATATATAAATGCAAACTAAATGGCCACAAAGTGCAGTTTTTGTCTATTAAAGAACACAGGAGAATACATCTGGAATGGGAGACATACTATACATGATTATAAAGGTATGGGCTCAGAGACATATGCATATTGGTTATAACCAAGCACAATATTAAGATTTAGGTGACCATAACTGCTAAATTCCACCATATAACTGATTGAATCTTTGTTTAAACAAGTGTCATGTGTAGCAGAATAACACCAAATTGGATTGGGAGACATATATTATGCATTATTACACTGCTCAAAAAATTAAAGGAACACGTTTTAATCAGAGAATAGCATCAAGTCAGTTAAACTTCTGGGATATTGATCTGGTCAGTTAAGTAGCAGAGGGGGTTGTTAATCAGTTTCAGCTGCTTAGGTGTTAATGAAATAAAAAAAACAGGTGCACTAGAGGGGCAACAATGAGACGACCCCCAAAAGAGGAATGGTTTAACAGGTGGAGGCCACTGACATTTTTCTCCTCTTTATCTTTTTCTGACTGTTTTTTCACTAGTTTTGCATTTGGCTACGGTCAGTGTCATTTCTGGTAGCATGAGGCGATACCTGGACTCTACAGAGTTTGTACAGTTATTCAACTCCTCCAGGATGGCGCATCAATATGTGCCATTGCCATAAGGTTTGCTGTGTCTCCCAGCACAGTCTCAAGGGCAGGAGGAACAGGATGAGCACCGCCAGAGCCCTACAAAATGACCTCCAGCAGGCCACTGGTGTGAATGTCTCTAACCAAACAATCAGAAACAGACTTCATGAGGGTGGCCTGAGGGCCCGACGTCCTCTGGTGGGCCCTGTGCTCACTGCCCGGCACCGTGGAGCTCGATTGGCATTTGCCATAGAATACCAGAATTGGCAGGTCCGCCTCTGGCATCCTGCGCTTTTCACAGATGAGAGCAGGTTCACCCTGAGCACATGTGACAGATGTGAAAGGGTCTGGAGAAGCTGTGGAGAATGTTATTTGGATGTAACTTATTGATGGCCTCAAGCCTTCAATGCTGCCTGTAACATTGTTCAGCATGACCGGTTTGGGGGTGGGTCAATGATGGTCTAGGAAGGCATATCCATGGGGAGACACACAGACCTCTACAGGCTAGACAACGGCACCTTAACTGCCATTAGGTATTGGGATGAAATCCTTGGACCCACTGTCAGACCCTACGCTGCTGCAGTGGGTCCTGGGTTCCTCCTGGTTCATGACAATGCCTTCATCCTCCAGGAACTGTTTGCATACTCTTGCCACATGAGCCCGGGCCCCACGCTCACCTGACCTAAATCCAACAGAACACCTCTGGGACATTATGGTTCCGTCCATCCGACACCGCCAGGTTGCACCTCAGACTGTCCAGGAGCTCAGTGATGCCCTGGTCCAGAACTGGGAGGAGATCACCAGGACACCATCTGACTGGGAGGAGATCCCCAGGACACCATCCATCGTCTCAGGAACATGCCCCAACGTTGTCAGGCATGCATACAAACTACTGAGTACGATTTTGAGTTGCTGCAACCATTTTTGAATTTAGCCCTCTGTAGGTTTAAGTATTTAAAAATAAAATAAGGTATTTGATATAAATTTTTTTTCATTAGTTTAGTTTCAGAAGCAAATTTTATAATTTTCATTTAGTCCGTTTTTTGTTTTCATATGTTATTTTAGTTTACCAAAATGTTTTAGGTTTTGGTATCGATAATAGAGTAGCCAGAGTATTCCCCTGCCTTGTGCCTGATGCTGCCTGGGTTGGCTCCAGACTCTCTGCAGCCCTTTACTGGATAAGTGGATGGAAGATGGATGAATGATATTTACATAAACGTTTGGATTGCAAGACATGCAAATGTCAAAACACAGGTAGGTGTTTGAGCTAGCTGACAAAGCTCTTTGATAGGTGATACAGAATGATTACTGAATGTGCAGGTATGTGACAGTGTGGAATTTTGGAGGAGCGAAGACATTGCTGTTCCTCCAGGTAATTTATTTAAAAAAATTTGGAGAAATGGATACATTTCTTACTAGGTTTCCTGTCAGTATCATCATCTGACATACAGTATATATTCCTTGAATTGATTGACGGGCTACAATAATAGGAATGATTTACATAGCAAAACATAACATAGCAGCCAAATCACAACCAGATGACTGACTGACAGAAAACTTTCAGCTGAGCATACTATTTAAAACTTGTCCTTATAACTAATAACTGATCATTACATATCCCCTCCTATTTAACATAAGAGAGATTTGGCAACTTGGTCATTTTCATGGGGAAGAATTGGAAGAACTCAATGGCAGACAAACCTGAAAAGCAACACTGCACTACGTAGATGAGGTTAATCCTGAATCTCACCATGCACATTATTTTTAGTATATGTAAGACCATTAATATAGAAATAATTAAGCTTGATTGAAATGCTAATGAAGTGCATTGCACAACAGAAATCTCATTATGGTATAAAAGTAGTTGAGGCCTTCCTGTAAATTTCAATCAAAATGAAAATCATGTACTAACTAGAGAGGGTGGGCAGTCAGAAAGACAGCAGTGTATTCCTCGGACAATGGTGACACTTGCACCATGCAACTATTCCATACTTGTCCCACACTCACAATTTCTAGACATACTGGATGGATCATCTCGAAATGTGAAAGTTAATCATTTTTACCTATAGCAGCATGGTGGCACAATAGTTAGCGCTGTTACCTCTGCTCTGGGTCCATGTGTATGGAGTTTGCATGTTCTCCCTGTGTTGTCATCTAGGTACCCTGGTTTCCTCCCACGGCCCAACAACATTCTAAGGTGAACTGCAGTTACCAAATTGTCTGTAGCCGTAAAAGTGTGTGTGAACCCTGTGACGGGTTAGTGCCCCATCTTGAGTTATTCCCTACCTTGCACCTGTAGCATCTGGTATAGATTGGCAATGTACTCCCCGTGTGGGACAATTTTTACATTTTTTCATGACCATGATTAATTACATTGTACACTTTAATGTTCCTACCAAATAGTAAATCGAGCTCACAAAATCCCTAAAATGTGCACATGATTTAATTTTCTGTTCTGTTCTCATTTTTCTATATCGGGCCCTCTAATTAACTTAATTATATTTAATGTTTTGGATATTTCTGCTCTTGCCTGAAGAAAATGTGTCCAAGTTGAGTCAAGTTGGAGTGCAGTGCACGACTACTATGGGTTTTAGGGCAGTAAATTTAATCACACAAATTTAATCATAATAATGCATACCATGTCTCCCAATTAGAGATGGCACCGGTCCGATACCCACTATCGGTATTGGGCCAATACCGGCAATAAAATGCAGGATCAGTCATCAGGGAGGTGGGGAAGTTAGAAACTGATCAAATTTTCCTGCAGAGATAGTGTTGCATTCATGACACGTTGGAAGTTGGGAAAATACAATCTCCGACTCGACAACATGTTTTGAACGTGTGGTTGAGCTGCATTTTTTGCTCAGAATCTCAGTGCCCCCAATTTACCCAACTTGACATCATAAACTACAGCTGTGGAGTCCTCTGTCATGACTGGTAAATATTACAAATGCTATTTAATTACATTTAACAAGTAATTTACTATTGTATGTGATATGTTTGCATTCTTCATATATTAGTGAAGTTGCAAGCTTTACAGTGTTTGCTAAGATGTCTGTAACTGATATTAGCCCACTAGTCTACTTGAGCTTCATTGATATGAAAACGAACTATGAAAATGACTATTGATGTGACTGGATATTGAGGTGCGTTTACGCATTCCTTTTAAAGACAACAACAATGCATGCAGATGTTACTGTAGGCATCCATTATTTTCTGAGCTGTGAATGCATGTTATTCAGAAGTCAGAAGTTCCCAAGTTGGGTTTACTGAGTTCACCTTCGTCTTGAATGAACCATAGGTCTAGCCTGAAAAAAATCGCATATCCAGTCGTTTTGGACAATTCTATGATTCCAACTTGGTAGGAACAGTTTGGGGAAGGCCCTTTTCTGTTCCAGCATGACTGTGCTCCAGTGCACACAGCAAGGTCCATAAAGACATGATTCGGTGAGTTTGGTATGGTAGAACCTGGCCTGCATAGAAACCTGACCTCAACCCCACTGAAGACCTTTGAGATTAACTAGAATTGAGATTGCAAGCCAGGCCTTCCAACATCCAACATCAGTGTCTGATGTCACAAATGTTCTTCTGGATGAATGGGAAAAAATTCCCACAAACACACTCCAAAATCATGTGGAAAGCCTTTCCAAAAGAGTCGCAGCTGTTATAGATGCAAAGGGGGGAGCAACTCATTATTGATGCACTTTTTGACCAGAAATGGTTAGTTGAGGTATACAGTGATATTTCTATTTGATTTTGTGAAAGTTGTTACTGAATAAAAAGAAGCAGACTCCTGTAAATCATGTTGGCCATGGATCTTCTACTTGTGGCATTGTAGCACAGTTTTTGTTTGAGCAACATGACCATTATATTTTCCAATTCTTAGCATATTCAAACCAGGCCGCTACAACACTAAATTCAGACAGTCTCATGCTTAGTAGGTGATAAATGGGAAAACATATTGGATTGGTATCCATATTGGCAGATACTCAAAATTTTAATATTGGTATAGAGATCGGACCAGAAAAAAAATTACATTGTGCTATCTCTATTCTCTATCCAACTTGGTACTATTCTGCTAGACCTGCCACTTGTCAAAAAAAATAGGACAAATCGTGTCCCATATTGGTTCAAAACTGGATTGCAGCACTTGGACAATCGTGCGATATGCAATATGCAACGATGGATGCACAATCTAATCCTCATGTTTCCCAAAAGACTTCATGACTAAACTGAGTGTAACCCGCTTATAGTGATCATGCAGTTATAGTAATCAACCACTTATATGGATCAAAAAGCTTGGGAGAGAATCATTCTTATACAGATACTGTTTAAATAATTCACTTATAGTAATCAAGTAGTCTGCTTACAGTGTTCATTTTGGGTCTTTTTATACATGACAACATACGGAAGAAATTTAAACTATGTTAATTCCTGTTCTTTTTTAAACTTTACTTTGATAAGCCTACTTCGCCTTGCGGTAACCCGTCTGCTTCTGTCTAGCTACCTGAGGCTTATGCAGGGGCGTCAGAAGCATTTTGAATGTGGGGGGGGTCACGCTGGTGGGGGGTCTGGGACCCTCCCCCAGAAATTTTTTTTATGAATTAGATGGTGTGTGTGTATGATCATATCGATCAAGTGGAATGGATTCTTTCGCGAAGCAATAGAAACAGCGTTGGGTGAACTAACATTTTATGTTAAATGTGGGAGGGTCCAAATGAATAACACAGGAAAACAAAAAAAAACTTTTTGCGGATATCTTGGTATCCAACATCTGTTCTTACTCAATTTAAACATGCTGATTTCGAATATGTAAACCATTTGTCTCTATCACCCTCCATTCTCAAGA
>JAODJU010000087.1:72574-94176 GCA_026776725.1 Gnathonemus echidnorhynchus
ATTCAGATCGAGTTCTAGGTCAAACTGGTTTGTTCGACTTTCAAGAAATTCGAGTTCTAGTGAGTTCGAGAACCGAGATACCACAGTATATTGGTTTTTCTTTTTTTGTTGCTTCCATCCCTACACAGCAGATTTTATTAGTTGCAGTCAGGTAGCTGGTTAGTAAAAGTACCATGGTGAACAAAATTTATCGTGTGGGGAATTTAATCGTGTCATTTTTTTTGGAGAGGAGAGATGGGGAGTGCGAAAAAGGTAGCCTTTTAATGTTCTTGTTTCACTACTGTATTTTTTAACTTTAGCCAAAATTTATCGTGAGTGTCCAGTTTTAAACCAATATGAGACGGAATTTGTTTCATAATTTTGATCTGCAAGATTGAGACTCCCTCCCAGCAAATTTTAACATTATGGACCAGTGGCCTGTACTGTGAAGCGGGGTTACTGACTTATCGGGGTAACTTGTCGGATTTAAGGTACCACAGTTTAAATGGACTTCATAATCATTCACTTACATTTTGCCCAGACTACCTTAAATCCGACAAGTTACCCTGATAAGCTAGTAACCCGACTTCATAGTACAGGCCCCTGTAGAGATTGGGAGTGACCTGCCTTATGTCTTAAAATCAAAAGTGGCAACCTTAATGAAGATGGATAGTTTGATTGATTGCATGTGCAGTGAATGACTGGGTGGTATTTCAGAGTTACATGACTAGGACTCAGAGCATTTAATAAATACACTTTAAATGATTTCTAGTTTACTTATAATACCTAATTCAGTGTAATTAGTTGTTATACTGCATTGTTTGGGAATAATGAGGTTGCACTTAACACTTCATCCTAGCCTTTCAGGGATTGCTTTCATCACTTAATAGGTGCTTTCCCCCTGACTTTTTTTTATGGAAACAGGATTTTTTTCAGGAACTAGGAAGTTCTGTCGCATTCCCACTGTAGGAACCCAGCCTGACTGTAGTTCCTCAAAAGTAGTTCCTGAACCTTGTTGTTTGTCCCTATTCTGGAGTAGGTACTCTTAATTCAACCACAAACTACTGGGGTGGGCCTTATAGTGATAAACTTGGTGAATGGTTGACCACAAGCACTGGCACTAACTGGGAAAATTACAGAGAAGTAAAAAAAGAGAGAAGTAACAGAACAAAAATTGAGCAGAATGAATTTATATATCTGTTACATTTAATACATGTGTGAATTACGTGTGTAGCTTAACCTATGAGCTTTTTACGTCTCCCGTGCTTACTTAGCATAAAGGTTGTGGTGTCAACACATGAAATTGTCCAGGAACTACAAAAATTCCCAGTTGGGACGGCCCAAGTTCCTGAACTTTGGTGGGAAAGCACCTAATTGCTTTTTAGGGGCATTTTTTCCACAGAAACAAAGGGTGCACACAACCCAAGCAGCGAAGAAATGAGATGTGAAGCGAACACTGCTCGAACAACGAGTGCTGGAGAGAGAATGAGGATCTGCGAAATGACAGGAGGCCTCCACTACACCACTTCATTCGCATGGATTCAGTGTAGTGCTCAGCGTGCAGCAAATTCAAGTTTTATTTTTTTGAAACTTTCTACATTTTTTTTCTGAGTATTTTCGATCCGTGGTTGGTTGAATCTGCGGATGTGGAACCCACAAATTTGGAGGCCCTGCTGCATCCACCTACACAAATCTGGCATGCAGGTCAGATATGTAACTTAACTGCTGAATCACCATGTTTTGACTTCATTCTTAGTTGTGATTGACTGATAGTGTAACATTGTACTCTTTTTATTTTCCCTTTTCAATGTCACTTAACAAAAATGCAAGACACAATTTATGAAGCATTTCTTGCACAGAATGAATCTAATGCATGTGGTGAAGGTCATGTTCGGAGCTACGAAGGATAACAAATGGTAATGGCCTTTATGCAAAAGTGACAAAACACAGAAACTTAAGGTGAAGCAAATAAAAAGGAGACCTTCGTTAAAGTGTGGCAGCACTCCGAGGGTGCTGAGCGAAAAATTGATAATTACCACCTTTCAAGCCAAAATACTCCTAGCTAACTAATTCCACCACAGAAATAGTGAGCAGTGGAGTGGCACTCATACAGGCAAGAGTCATCACCCTGCCACTGCTGCGTTTTACTGATGACTTCTCTAATTAAGAGCAGTGCCTAGTCACACTGCAGAGCTGAGACTGCCGTGTAATTAAGCAGAGGATTGGGGTCGCGTTGGGCCGAGAGTGCTCAGGGATTGACATAGAGAAAGCGTAACTGGCACCGCCGAGTCGAGCGTGATTTGTAGAAGCAGGTCCTGTGGAGCTTCTAAGTCTCGGGGTCTGGTCAGGATGCTTGCAGTGGAGCACTGAGCTCTTTCAACAAGAATCTGCTGCTCTGGAGGTGGATCGACTGCATTTTCAGGTCCCACTCGTTGATGAATAATCATGTAAAAATGGAATTTATCCACGGTGATAATAGGCATCCCGCTGTGACTAAATATGGAGCATTTAGACACGAAAGCAGAAAAGAGCACTTACACCTTCCTGACCGCTGTCATGAAGGAGTTGAATTATTAAGAGGGGGTGGAGGAAAGAACCCCCCCCACGACTGACTGGCTGACTGACGGGTCATTCAGATACCTCCACTGGCCCCTCCACTCAAGCCGGCTGTCAGAAAAACATGTGGGTTGGCTTGGAAGGGGTGACAGATGGGGGCGTCAGGGAGCTCCGCAGGTGCTGCGTGGCTGATGTAGAGCGCACACTGTGGAAGACATGCCGTGATTGAAATGCCAAAACGGCCCCACAGATTGACGGGCAGCATGGTGGTGGACAGTGTGCCCGGCCCTTTACATGTCTCCCTTTTTCATGCCTCATCTTACTCCCCCCTCCATTGCATGCTATCATAATACCTTGGAGAGTTTAATACCAGCCAGATGTGCTGTGGTAGACAGCGTACGCAATGGACAGTATTGTTGGAAATACAGTTTTTAAGTGCCTTGCACTTCTATTCTTGCTTTTATCTCCCTCATTTCAAAAGGCTATGTGTTAACTGTCATTCGAAAAGGAGTGAGATGTGGAGTCCTGGTTGGCAGCACTGCACCTCTTCAGCCTTACCATGCGGTTCAGGGCACTATTTGCATTTCACATTCACTCAGTAATGAAGCAGGCTAGCAGGAAGTTATTTCTGATGAAGGTACATGGGAAGATACATGTTTTATTTGCATAGGGTCAATTGTTCAGTCTTCCGTACATGATTCTAAGTGTGTGGACCTACCAGAGACTGAATATATGTGCGGAATTACTCGACTGCTTAGGCAGTGAAGCTCAGCTTAAAATTATATTTAGGTTAATGCTGTTTCTCTCTGGTGGACAATTAGTAAAGCTGGTTGATTTATCATATCTCATTGACAGGCCATTTAGAGACAATGCAATGTTTTTAAGTCACACAGCCTATTAGACAGTCACAAAATTGGAAATTAGAATGTGATTTTACGTGTTACACAGTTACAATAGAAAAAGTGTTTTCATACATTTGAAAATGACAGATATTCTAGGTGACTTTTAGGTTTTATTAAAAAGTAATTACACATTATGCAAATTTTGTGAGACTGAGGTAGACCCATATCACAAAATAATTATTAATTAGAAAAAAACAAATTTGACGCATGGATCGTTTTTGATCGTAATCGGCAACCCTATTTTCAAGCAGGAATTATGTTAAGGGGTTGTTGATTTAAAAAAAAAAAAAAACGTTGAAGGGTATGAAGGGGAGATAATCGGATTATGAAAAGTAGTGCAGGAGAGGCAACCTCAAACTCAACAATTAAATCACTTTAGCTTTGGGATCATTATCCAAAGACCCCATAGAAAAGATGAGTAATGATAACAGCTCACTCTTACCTCATCAGCACCTATTAAACTCTTACTAAGTGTTTACCTGGAGGCTCCAGGTACACCATGACATTGCTTTATTGTCTTTATGTCAAGAATAAGCTATAATGCTGTGCAGCGCAGTATATTAGACCTGGTATTCTGCTCAACTGATTGAACATGTGTCTGTGTAGTAATCACCCCAAGAGCAGACTTGTTTTTGTAATTATAGCAGTTACAGTTATAGCGATGTGTCAAACTTTACGTGATATTCTGGCCGTGGGTTTGACTCATTTGAGGCAGTAGAATTTATATTGGGGTTGGATTTTTGCACTTTGGCTTCCCCTCACCCTGGTCCAGTCTCCCAAAATTGTGATTTATGACGCAGGACCAAAAAATACAGTTAGGATAGCATCTGAAGGTGTTATACCATTGAGTGTATGGCAGTGTTTGTTATGGAATTGATAATCTCATAATTATTCTAAGAAAATGGCCAAGATGCTGATAACTAAGAATGTGAAGTGTATGTGTTTTCTGAATTATGTCTTGGAATGACAGTAGTTTATTCATGACTTTTTCTTGTTTTATTTTTTATAAAGATGGTTGCGATACATAATTGTATAGATAAGATACAGTATAGATACGATACAGTAAACCTTTCATTTGCTACAATAATATTTATTCAATTTCTTCTTATATATCTCATCCCATCATAGGTCTGAAAAGAGTCTTTACTGTGTTACTCTCTCTGTAAGGTTATGATCCTTTTCACCCTACAATTACCATATCTAGAATAGGCTCTTCCTGGAACAAGCTGAGCTTATCTGTTTTCTAAACAGGAGTGCCCTTGTGCTCTTTGCAATTGATCACGGTTTGGACTGGAGTCCAGTCCACAGTGTAACCATGTTTTAGACAGAGAGGAAGAAGGGAAATAACCTGTTCTTGGTAAATCTCCAGACAGTCATTAACACACTACAACTTACATTACCTTTACGCTTTACTAATTATTTTTAGTGCTGTGAGTCCGGATTTAACTTCTAACTATTCTTTTTGATAGAGGATGCTCATGAACAGTGCTGAATTTTTTTCTATTATGCTGGTATAATTATCCTCATCATCTAGGCTAAAATTAAAATTATTAGTTTCTTCTCTTGCTTTTACTTTTAAACATGAGTTAGCTACTTTTCCAGCCCTTGCTTCTGACGATCTGACAATTAGACACCGTGTGTTTGTGTCATGCTTATATATTTCACCATACTTGAGAATTGTCTTTCTTTGAAATGGGAAGACTGCTATATTTCTTGTATATTTTATGCACCAGCTGTATATGTGTGGTGTCCACATGCTTTGAATACATAAATGTATGCTTAAAAACAATGTATTCATGGTGCCAATTTAGTGGAACTTCAGAAACCAGTGTTCCAGCACTATTGACAGTGAATCACGTCCTAATTTCTGCATGAGTACCACATGCATACACCTGTATAGTGAGCATCTTGTGAATTGGCCAGTTCAATTTGAGTGATGCATGACTTTTGTATTTTCTGATGGCCTCAGTTCTATTTTTCCTCTCTCGTGCTGGACAAAAATATATAGCTAATGGAACAGAACAGTGCAGAACTCCTTCTATTCAGCTTTTGTTGAACAGATTAAAACATAATGAAAAAATATGAAATAGTGAAAAAAATCATTATATCGTGTACTGTATTTTTTTATGACATATCTTCTTTTTGGGACATTTTTAAAAATGTATCATCAGAAAGATACATTGTAAATACATGTATATAACGTAAATACACACAGACAGATTTTTTGGTGGATGTTTTAGAGGTAATCAGTTTCTTCCCAGAACTGATTGTGAGTTAGATTATTTACGAAAGAAATTTTTAATTCTTGCATCCAGATCTCATCCAGGATTTTCCTCAGTTGCTTTAATATAGAGCCTATAGCGTGAAATGTTGTGGGAGACAGTTTTCTTTGAATGCTTCAAACCACATTTTAATGGCCTATAATAAAGTCCGTTCATCCTCAGTACTTCCTTTAAGCAGCATGTACGACCCTTTTAAATCAGAGCCGTGAGGCGTGAACCTGTCCTGGCCATCAAAGCAAAACATCCTCTGAAGGATATTTAATGGTCTTCAAGACAGGCACATTTGTAACACCATGACATTTCTGGCATAAATGACTTTTCGGCTGGCTTAGTAAAGCACCGGAGTCTAATCAAATACTCCCAGAGTCAGCACCTTAGGGCTCTAGCCATCCTAACAGACACCTTCTATGGACTTCTGCCAGCTACAGGCTGGGTCGCTTAGTAGTAGAACTGTGTGTGAACGTCAAAAACGATTGAAAAATTGAGAAGTATTGTGGGGTGCAACTCCTGGCATGTTTGTGTCAGAATTAATGAATTGTGCCCCATTGCATTCATGTATTGGAATTTGAATTGAGTCCGTCACACCCTCTAAGATGAGGTCAATGTTTTATATACAAGGAGTACACCTACATATGTTTTTCATTATAAAAAAATCTACTTGTTACTTCCTTCAATTCAAAGCCCTTCAATGTTTTTTAATGACCAAATGCAGTAAAATGCTGTTTGTAAGATAAACTTTGTGCAGCTAAAATAGCACAAAATATGCACTGCTGCAATATAATTCATAGAGCAATGTCTGTTTTGGTTGCACGCATGTGTTGCCTGTGTTTGGTGAGAATACTGTTAGGCCTCTGGTTCTTAATGTGTCAGAGTGACTTTTGTGCTCCAGGGTGCAGGTAATAATCAGTGCCTTTCCAGGAAGTGCAGTCTGGTTGAACTGGCTGGCATTGCACATAGGTCTTTATAGTGTAGCAGCTGTCTCATCTGTTCCTCTTACTGTATACTGCTGTCATTCTGGGTATTTTTAAAATGTGAAAATTATTATTATTATTATTCTTTTTTGCATCGAGCAGCATACTATGAAGCTGGCTTGTGTTATTAATTGAGAATAAAGGTGAGCGGTGTTTCCCTCAAAAATGACACTGGCTTTGTGTTCTGCGCTCTGCTTCAGATGGCCCTACGCCAGAAGGAGGCCTGGCAGGCCACGGATCAAACCCTCTCAAAGACAGAAAGAGTCACAGATTGATAATGGCAGGAAGCTGGCGAAGGGAACTTATAATATGGTTTTCTCAGCTCGAGGTGATAATGTCAAAGGGATTTTAAGTGCATGGTGTCAGCCGTATAGCCGAAGTACAGAGCATTTGGACGCCATCACAGGTTGATAGCATTGTGCTGGCATTGATGTATGACCCTGCTTGCTGTTTAGAGTTCATAAAGTCTCCCTAGATAAAATTAAAATGTGTGGTAGACTGGTGTTGCACCTAAAGTAAAGACATTTTGCAGGTAAACAGTTTCTTTTTGGTGTTTCTAGGAATATTTCATTCATGGCTGTTCACTTGAATAATTAACGCGAAATAATGGCATAATATTGTCATACAGCAAGGTGAACTGTATTTTATATATTTCCATTTAAATTCAATCCCTCCATCTGTTTTCTGTAATCACTTTTCCTATGCAGGGTGGTGGGGGTCTGGAGCCTGTCCCAGAGGTTATAGGCACAAAGCAGGGAACAACCCAGAATGGGGCACCAACCCATATCAGTACATTTATATTATAAATTATTTTCATTAAAATGATATTATACATTCTAGTCATTCATTTGTACAAAAAAGTACCTTTACTACAACTGATGCGCAAAGCAACACATGGTTTGGATGTGGTTCTTAAAAATATGATTTCCTCATAGTACCAGGCACAGGCAAAGGAACAGCACACAGCACTTGTTTTGGATGCATATTAGCCCCTCGTCAGAACCTCTGCCTCTAAAACTTGGTGTCAAGAGAACCCTGCCGTTCTGAGGGCCGTTATTCAGATCAGCATGTGGCACTCACCACTTTCGGGTGGTTACCGTGAATAATCGCAGCTGACTTCTACACCCACCTGAGGTGCGCTTTGTGTTGGCAGCCTGTCCAGCTCTGCTGGCATTCGAGAGCAGAGCTGAGCCGAAATGCGACCAGCTAAAGCTTCCCCTTAAGTCAGGTGTAGACGGAGCGTGGCCAGGCTACACCTGTACCAGTTCACACTCGTATCCATTATTAAACTTCTATTTGTCAGGCCAAGGAACAGGGAGGGATGGGCGGGGCCCAGGGTGACAGACACACAATGACTTCCCTGGGATGTGACTGCAATGCATGTATCATTGTGTCCAATTATGCACAATCCTGACAGTCTGCACTTTGTCACTGTATACAGTTATTGCTGATACAAGGGGCTAGAGGCCTTAGACTAAGTCATAATGGACTGTTCACAGGCCTGGGCTGTATGGTGTGTGGGTCAGTGAGCTGAGCCTTTGTGTCTATACCCAGAAGGTTTCCAGTTCAAGCGCTGGCCTCTGCAGGACAGAGCCAGTGTCCATAGGCCCTAAAGCAGGGCCTTTAACCCCCAGGTACACTCCATGCTGTGACTCCCACGTTTGCTCTCACCTGTCTGGGTGTCTCATGGAGTAGGCATCCTCACAGGGGTTAACAAAGTATCTCTGTCTTGCTCATGTGAAACAGGCGATGCATTTATTAAAGGATGTGTGGATTAGGAATTTCATTTGCAGCTTTTGTTTGTTTCTGCAATAACTTAAACTTTCAATGGCTGAACATCTGTGTTCTTGACATGAATTGGGTCCCTACAACTGATTTAAATAGATTTTGTTTATACGGCATAGGTGCTGCCATCAAGGTTTTCTGCTTTGTTTTGCTTAGAAAGCTGATTCCTGGGACAGAGAATTTAATCTCAGTGAATGTCAAAAACATGGCCGACACAGAGCTGTTTCTGTTTATTCATTAAATTACTTTAAGACAAAGCAGACAAGGGTAAACAAATAAAAACCTAAATCGTGATTGTATTTCCCCATTTCCTGCTTTCACATTCTGCATATAATGTCCTTAAATTTATAAATTAAATATCTGTTCTTTTCTCTGTTTTTCCTCTCTGTATTCTGGCAGTCATGCATAATCCTATTAGCAGCATGGTGTTTGTATGCTTTTTATAAATATGGTTTAGATATGGTCTGCTCCCAAAAAACAAAACATGCTAACAACAACTGCAGGCTATTGACCTTGAGTATTTTCATAAGCCCCTCAGCAATGCAGATGCCATTTAACACCCATTCTGCCTTTCATCAGATACCTGGGCATACACTTTAATCTGTGCCATATTCAAGGTAAACACAACTGTACAATTGTTGTTTAAACAATATCTGGGCTTCCGATTTCACTCAATAGTTTAAGCGTCTGAGAAACTTTAAATGTCAAAAATAAGCCTTGTCACACCTGGTTTGAAGGAAATTCCACAGTGGTTCATTGTCTGTTTTTCTTTTTTTGGATATTTGGATTCACTGTACTATTTCACTAAATTCTGGACTAAATGCTCTATAAACACCTTTTTTGAAATGTTTCAATAACTTGCTGTCAGTATGTTTGGTGTTGGATGTTAATTGTTATTATTATTATTATTATTATTATTATTAATAATAATAATAATAATAATAATAATAATAATAATAAAGAATAATCATCACCATCACCAGTTTGTGAAATCTTTGCTGTCTTTCTATTCCCATGTCCCACAGACTTAGAGAAGGACCCCCCAAAGGCGGAAGGAGGTATGGTTTGGCGGGTGACGGGCGGCCTGTTCAACTTGACCAAGGGTGCTGTGGGAGCAACTTTGGGAGGTGTGGCCTGGGTGGGCAGCAAGAGCTTTGAGCTGACCAAAACCGCAGTGTGCAGCGTACCAGCCGCGGGTGTGGGCCTGGTCAAAGGAAGCGTCTCCGTGGTGACAGGAGGTGTGGGGGTGGTGGGCTCTGCGGTGGCCAGTAAAGTCACACCGAAGAAGAAGGACAAATCTGACTAGGATGCACTCCCTCTCGATGTGGGGTGGGCTGGGGGGAACTTGTAAAGGTTGCTGCAAAATCATTTTTTTCTGGGGGGAAAGGAGTGAGGAGATTGGGGAAGGGGGCAGAGTTTTCACTCTCCTGACATAGGACTAGGAAAGAGGCATCTCTGTGCTTCAGTACCACTCTCCATAGAAAGCAGAATGAAACAATTAATTCCATCTCAAAGTAATTTTCAGCAGACTGGCATTCAGCCTTGGACCAAATTAAAAGATAAAGACCTGACATGATAGCACTTTATGCTCTATTCATCCCATCGTTTATCGGAATTGATTGACTAGTACAAACATTTCCAAGGCAGCCTTTCCATCTCCAACTCGAATTATTTAGGTGGGGTGCTGCCCTGCTTACTTTATATAATGTAGCGTCATATTGGAGTGGAAGTGCACTGCCTATTTTTGGCATGTATACAACAGCATGTGGTGAATTGAGCTAAGCTGCTAAATATATAAACAATGATAATCATCTTCAAAATGGAAAACAGGTAATATGACCAAATCTAGGACCAAACCATAACATTGGTTAATAGTAAATATTAATAATAACAATATTGAGAAAAAGCCATTGGTGTTGTCTATTTAATTGGTTGTTCTATGTGGACAGTTTTGAAATGATGTGAGCCCTCCGGGGACTATGGATGGCATTTGATAGTAATGAGTAAGTTTTGCCCAAGCACAGTGGAAGTCCTGAAAACAATGTCAAACATCAGTAAGCAAACAGAAGCAGGTAGATCAGCAGATTCCAGTCTTTTAAAGACAGGTTTCTGTTGTGTATTGTGTCATGTGTCAAGATGTCCCTCATTTAGGGTTTTGAAGTTAAAAATAAGCATTCTCCCCTGTTTATTTTCATTTCCTTTCTCTCAATTAAATTTCACACATCTTTGAAACTGCTGGGTTTTTGTTCCCTGGCACACTTAAGCCTAATTTGACATAGTCTGACAGGGTTATTTAAAATACGTCTTAGTGCAGATATCCAGCTGCAATCCTACTTCAAAAGTTCATTTTCACTCATACTGGTTATTAAGTACAAGCACAGCAAACTTTAATATCTCTGAAGGGGAGTTCATGGAATTGGAGCTGGAATTTTGGGGCGTCACTTTATTTAACAGTGTTTGCTTTTCCTCCGCTATTTTGTGATTGTTTGCAAAACCACTGTGGAATCCATGTTAGTCACTATCATTAAAATTAATTGGCATGTGACCTTTTGTAGGAAGCACACTGGACAATGTTTACCCTGCACAAAGGTGTCATTAACCAAAAACTGTACATAAATTTGTCTGTGTCGAGACAGTAGAAACATTATGCTTTTCCCTAGATCTAAGAGAAGCGTGGACATAACATATTGTCCAGTGCTTCCCTCCTGTTGCTTTTCTGTCATGTTAGGCGTTACTGAAAATACGCTTTTCCATCTTATCACTATATACTGTCATGCTAATAAAATAAACAGGCTTTTTCTCTTTACTTTTGAAGACAAGGACAGCAATTTCTATTCATTTTTACGCGTGTTAATTTTCACAAGCCACTGTGAGTTTTTCTTTGTAAAATGAACCCTTTAGCTAGCATGAGAATTATATAAACTGTGCATGATTTTAGGCAATAGGTTGCTTGCGTAACATTAGAGTTCTATCAGAAATTATCTGTATTTAATTTACTGCATTTCTCTTGTCTTTTTTAAACATTCTGATAGGTATGTAATGTATTGGAGATTCTGTACTGTACTGTAAATCAAACTGAAGACATTTAGATTTTGTTTTATAGAACTATTTTTGCAAACTTGATGCTGTATTCTATAAATAAACTGTATTTAATGTTAAACTCTTTATTCATTTTCATTATATGCAAATCACTCCATCCATTTTAATAAATTAGCATCTCAGTAAACACATCAACACTCTTCTTTGCATTGAAATGCACTAAATGTAAAGAACCACCTTCCCATACCCCTTCCCTAATATTTAACATTTCTGAATAACTCTGCATAGTCCTGCCCCTCTATATTTCATACTATATTTTGTTTCTTTGCATCTTCAAAGATGTTTTTGCATCTTCCCCTTACATATAGCCCTTCCCCCACCAAGCTCACACTGGCTGCTGTCTTTCTGTCTGCTCATCAGCTGGATTTATTGCACCTCTGCTCTCTGACCCTTTGTCCCCTGCCGGCTCTGGCAATGCCTTCCTGCTCCATCTCTCCACCCCTTCCTGGGGGTCTTTGTGATAAAGAACTGGCAGCAAAGCTGAAGAGGCTTCCACAGTATTTCCATTGACACACAGAACCTCGAACGGTGCAGCAGCATTACGTTTAGAGCATTAAGTATTAAATACAGAGCATTATAAAGCATTAAGCCTTTCACATGCACCTTTGAGAAGTTCCTTGTCCATACACTTCCTGCTATGTATTCACAAAAGCTGAGGTGAAAAATGGCCTGCCAATAAATCTCCGACGCACAGTGTTCCATCAACAGAAACTGTATGAGGAAATATGCATTGGGCTAGCTAGGTATCGTGAGAACAGGTAAAACACCTTCCCATAATAAACAATATGCTTTAGAATTAATTTTTGACAAGTGAAATTTGATAGACGTTTGCCTTTTGGGTTTGTCTCTCACCATCTAAAGAGGAAGTGTAAGATCTCTCATAAACAGAAACTCAGTGTAAACGATAGTTGTAAACTAAGAAGTGTTTAAAGATGACACAGATTTTGCAATTTCTTTCCATGACAGGAAAAAGGGATTATGAATGTAGATTTATAAATGTTAATGTTGTGTTTTATGCTACATATTACAGTCTTTAGTTAGGATCAGATTTGGTCCATCAAAGCTGTGTCAGAGACAGGCACACTCCAGTCATGCAAGACCAAGAACAAAATATGTTGCTATCCATGGAAAACTGAGAATGATCATGAGGGACATTGGATAGTCAGAGAGAGGAGGGTGCTGCCCAAATGCATCAGCTACCTTCTGTCACACAAGGTGCACTTTCCCGCTTCTGTCTCCCAGACCAAGGCTCGCATAAATAAAACCATGAGTTTCCACCAGGACATCAATAGACCCTCAGTGCCCAGTGCATTACCAAAGTTTGCTGCCAGCTCCAGCTGAAATGAAGTCATCATCAGCACAGACTGTTCCTTTCCATTCATACAATAACTTTGCTGCTTAGTCATAAAAACGACTTTAAGAGGTAAACAAGAGTGAATGTGTTTTCAGTGAACAATCCTTGGAATGCAGTGGGTCACATCTATCATTCAGAATACAGGAAATGCAGTGTCAGCGACTTCATAGGCGATGGACTACAAATGACAGAATCCAACCTTTGTACCAGGTGTGTATGAAATGACAATCACTTTTTTTGGAACATTTGAGATGTCTATAGAGCGATTCATCCCGGAAGTCTTAAATAAACTCCCCAAATGTTCCAGCTCAAGGAATGTCAGACAAACCCATTCACAAGGCTCTGATGCCAGACTGGGGAGGCAGTGGTGTAGTAAAGTAATCAATTTATACCACCACCCAGGTAGTCTTTCTACACAGATATGCAAGGGGCAGGGGGGTAGGGGACTGAGTTTCACTCGACAACATATAGAGACAAAAAGGGCAGAGAATCGAGAAGCATTAAAGTGGTAAGAACCACTTCAATAGCAAGTGGGAATGCAGGACTTACGAAAAGTGGTTGTGGGTCACTGTCCACCTTTATGATACAAAGTAAAAGTTCCTGATAAAAAAGGATTTATTAGCTTTCTTTGCTACAGTTCTCCCTCAATAGGCACTTTCTTAGTGTTTAATACTAGCAAGTGTAGTTACACACGCCTGACTTAGTTACTGTACATTAAGAGCAAAGACAGGCCTGGGTGACTGAAAACGACAAGCGCAGCACATACCTCACCTATACCTTGTTCCTTTAAACACAATCATGCGACAAGCAGCACTGTTCTCCGCTTCTGAACGGTAACGGCAACCTGATACATACTGATAAACACGGTCTACCTTTGAACTGGGACTTTTTGTTTGTGCCAGACTTCTTGCCCACAGAACAGTGGACATCACGGGCCATTAAACGCGACTTAGCATGCATTTGGTTAAAAATAACTGAGGTTATAGTACAGTGAAAAAGCCTGAAAAAATGTAAATGCACACAAAGCAGGACAGTGGTCTTATTTCTACCAATGTAATTTGTTACTGTAGAGTCACTTTGAGCTTCCATATTTTTGTGTTTCAGAACTTTCAGAACTGAGCAATTACATAAAAGGACAAGAGAAATTAAGTATTCTGAAAGTGCTTTGCCCACAATCATAATTACTTGAAAAGGTGAAAAGGATCATTTTTTACCGGCTAGAGATTTTAGGGGTCAAATTCAGGTTGCCATGCAACAGCTCTCATTCTCCAGTGTTACTTGTGTACCAAGAGAAAACAGGACGTGTCACATTTAGCTCTGTACTAAATATTAAACATTCAAAAAATGCAGTGTACACATACAAACATGTTGCAGTAACATTTACATTTAACGTACTTAGCAGACGCCTTTGTCCAAAGTTACGTACAAGTGAGGCAAAGATCATATTGCAAACATTCATGCTGCCAAGGAGTGAACTAGGTGTAAGTGCAGCTAGGCTGAGCTTCCAGTCAACGGCCAGGTGTAAGCAGAACTGGAACAGGAGCTACACTATAACTACACAAAAACTATTAAGGAAATAAGAACCAATTCGGACTATTTGAGGGCCAGTGAGCCCAACATAAGAGCATTCAAAGAACATTAAGAGGCATCAGGTTAGTAGAGGAATTCATGGAAAAATTACATGTTAGTGGTACATTTTATCTGACATTTTTATCCAGATCAACTTAACGGTAGAGGGAAAGGTTACAGTTTATGCTCCCAAGGATTTGAACCTACAGCCTTTGCATTAGTAGCACAATGTTCTACTTGATGAGTTACACTGTATGGGACAATTGAAAATTATAAATCTGAACCACCAGTGCAAACATTCAGTTCCTGTGTACAGTGAGACAATTAAACAACATCTAATGGACAAAAAAAAAGGATATTGCAATAAAAGATGAACATAATTCTTTCCTTAATGTACTGATGCTTTTATATGATTTGTAGGAAATGTAACATCTTCCAAAAATCACAGGCTTTAAAAAAGCAAACATCACGTTTTCTCTTTGTCATCTTCAAACTTCAAGTATCACCCCCTCCCCCCAAAATAACTGGCTATTAATGTTAGACTGTAACATTCACATTTTTATTGCACAGTTGTTGTCGTACATTTCAGAAGTTCAGTCACAGGTAATAAGTACATTTCCTAACAATATTGTACTGTAGATCCAATTATTTCATATGGAGAAATGGCAACATTCACTTTTGTCAATGCAACAGCCAGCATACACTAATTTTTAAGAGGGACGGTGCTTTAGGTTGGTTCATGTCACTGAAGTAAACATAATGGTCTCTTAGAAATCACTAAACAATGATTGAAATCTGTAAACAGCATTATACGTTTAAATTTGTTGTGCTGTTCTTAAGTCGGGGTCTCACCAAGATTCCTTCATGGTTTTCTTTAGTGCAAATATGAAAGAATTAAGGCAACGTTTATAAATATATCAAAAATAGCTGTCCACAACTACCTTTGTTACAAAAATGGTACAAAAGTTCTGTCTTGCACAAGTGTGAGAGACATATTTTTGAGTTCCTCAGAGGAATTGACTGTCTTGTAACCCAGCTGATGTAGAACTTGTGGACACACAGTCTGTGTGTACTCAACCATGTCGTATGACAGTTTTAGCCTCCAGCTTTCAGCATTGGCCGCTGAGTCCCTCACTGTACCATACTTATGCTTTGCAGATAATTCATTGCTGCCTCGAGTGTTGATCTGTATCCATTTGATCACATTTTTGTCCAAAGTCATGCCCAAGAATTGGTAAATCTCCTTGGTCTTTTCCAGCGGGTTCCTAGCTAAGTCCTCGTACCTCACCAGCATATATTTCCCTTTGAGCCAGTGCGGCCTGCTCAGGCCTGTGGAAACTGAATTGAGGAAATCCTCACAAACCACGGTCAGCTGGGTCAGATCCAAGTTATACGGTTTCCTACCCGTTGCCCTCCAGATCCGCCACAGTCGGTAGGTGTCCCGGAAAGTTTCAATCCTGGACGACAAGATACCCCGTGGGTCCCTCACCAGCTGGATGATCTTCAGGTTGAGTCGTGGGTCTTCCACTAGGGCCTTCAAGTCTCCGATCTCTGGCACCCGCACAATCTTGATGGCAACATGTCGACGCTCTTTGCACGAGTCAGTAGCTAGGGTCATGTTGAGTGTGCTGCATTTTTTGACGCAGTCACCTTCTTCAATGTTGACCTCGCTCGGGCCAAAGACATCGCATACTGGCGGGGAGCAGAGAGCTTTACTGGCACCCCGGCGAAAGAGTTTATCTGTGGTGTGGTTTACCGGTGGAGGCTTGATGTAGCTCTCCAGGAAGTAGAGGTCACATCCATATAGGCTTCGCAATAGGTCCCTGCTGGCCCCCAACATTACCCTCCGGTCAGCTGTGCTTTTACTGTGTGAGAGGCGGGGAATCAGAGTTGTCTGCACGTGATATAAAGGCTCAAAAAGGTAGAACACATCTGAGTGTTGGTTAAAGAGCTGGCCCACAAATGAGGAGCCACTCCTTGTGGTGGCCAGGATGAGGATGTGGGTCTTTCTGGAGACATTATAAGTGAAGTAGGGGTACTCATCACAGATACGCTCAAAGGCCTCTGTCTCCTGGCCCAGGCCACAGTTCAGAGGGTTTGGCACTGGGCAGATGTGAAAGGGCTTAGCTGTGAAAGTTCTGATTGCTGTGTACTGGATAGCTATGGATGCCAAGGCTAGCAGAATCACAGCCTTCCAGGAACATTGCATGGCTGAACTTCATTTAGACACTGCAGTCTGTTTTGATCCTGTCTGTGATGCAAAGAGAAAAAATGTGATTATGGCGCTACAAAGTAAACTAGGCACAGAACAGCCATTCATATTTTACAGTAAACAGAGGCAGGAGATGGCAAACAAACTTGCAGTCTGTTAACTTGCAGTCAAGTTAAACATGGGGCTTCAAGATTAAAATCACGGACTATTCCGGGAGCAAGGAAGTACAGTAAATATCAATTTAACTTTGCAAAAATTATTGTATAAACTTCAGAGTAGTTCACAAATATGAAATGCAACAGAAACATGACCTATTTAAGGCAAAGCCATATTTTACCGCATCTGAGCAGTTCGAAATATATTTGTAATAAAACAGAATCACTTTGTCTGCATTTTGTTTTTTTTTACAAACTGTGTCTGAAGAATTCATAGTAAAATATTGTAAAGTATAATACAACTTTATTCCTTCCATTACGTAATGAGAGAAGCATAATTTATTATCAATATCACCTATACAATGTTTAATATTTTGTTACATTATGCTTTAGGCAACTGGGAAATATTGCATCGTTTCTCCTATACCATTCGTACACCAAAAAAAAAAAAAAAAAACGTATTCCATCAGGAGGGCACGGAGCATACACCACCACCATTTGCGTTATTAAATAAGTGTCCGACGATTATTTATATATTGTTTTTAAGAGGAAATAAAAATTTGACCGGCATCTCGAACATCCAGGCATTCCTACTATCTGAACAACATCCAGCACACGGCTGCAGCATCGCGTTTGGGGATGCGCGTAGATTTTATGATGTTGCTTTTCAACATTTAATGAAAGTCACCTTATGATGGGTGTGCATGCGAGATAATATACTTTCATGTAGGCTTAACATCCGCTCATATGGACAGTTTAATGCAGATTATGCGTAAGACAAGTCAAAAAGAAGATTTGTTTTCAGATGGTTTGCGCGAGCGTTTCTGTGTTGACAAAGTTACTTTTTGTCAGATTCCGACGACCCTAGGAAGGTGGAGAGTATATAATGCCGGCGGTAACTTAGAAATACCCGCTAAGAACTTGCGGCAAGTTCACGCACCTGTAGGAAAAGTGCGGGTATCACGTCGCGCGCGCACCCGCCGCCTGACACGAGACAGACGCACGTTCCGTACAGATTAATGGCTCAGGCCGGGAAGAACTGATTTACTGCAGCGCAATATGAACCCATTTAATTTAAAACGAGATCGGGCTGCAAAATAATGCGGTAAATGAATAACAGCGTCTGCCTCTATTTTCACGCCGATAAGCGCATCTCTATCCGCAGTAAAACGTGTTTTGCTCATTTAATCCACAGACCTTAGTAACTGAATATACTTGCCTTATTGACGAATGTATTACAGAATCACAGGCGAGGACCACATAGACGGACTGCAAATGCGCGGATCAGTACAGTAGTTCCAGTCACAAAGGTTAGGTCCCATTTCCTCTAAAAGGAAAATCCATGGGAGGCATCTGCCCTGAATTCCCTCCTCTGCCATCTGAATAGCGAAGAGAGAAAAAGAAAAAATATCTCCACAGAGCAGAGCGCGCTGTTACTACTCGAAGGCGATCATGTTTGTAGAAGCTACTTGTTAAAATATAGGTAACTCTGGAGAAACTGAAAAGGAGACCACCGATCGTAGCATCTACGTCCACCAAGCAGATTTTCATAAATAATGTGCGTAGGTGGTTGAGTGTGAGGTATATGTTGAGCAGCCAGTTTGCTCAGCCTGGACCACCCCCAACCTCCACATCTCTCTGTCTCTCTCCGTTTCTCTCTCTTTCGCTCTCTCTCTCTCTTTGAAAATCTCTCCCTAGCTCCTCTCTTTCATTCGCTTCCGTCAGAGCGGCGCGCGCCTATGCGTCGTGATGTAGCATCCTTTGGCGAAATGTACCAAAAATAAATTGCAACCCGAATGCATCATTTTTGCATCATGCATTTTTATACTGGCCGCGAAGAAACGACTGAAAATCTTATAGTAGCGGCACGGAAAAGCGACCCAAATGTACCATTCTCATAATTTGTAATGTACTCATTTATGCATACTTTCCTTATAGCTCTATATAACACTGTTAACCGATCACCACAAAAGAAAAAAAGAGAAAACATATACCGATACTGTTTGAGATATTGAGCGTTGAAATTAAAGTCAAGTATAGGTTCTGGCAATTACTTAAATTCTTAGGACATTACTTTTGGTTTAAGCTAAAATATTTTTTAAAGGAATGATTTTAGAAAGAACAGACAGATGTCATTCAAATCGGTGTAACAAGATTGTATGTTAAGGGCATTTTAGGTTTCCAGGGACACCACATGGCAAGTTGTCTGTTCTGAACGTCTCCGGTTTTCTATGTCTAGAAAATATCCCATATCCTGATAATCCTAAAAATGTATATTGATACATAATTTCAGGACATTGCAACAGCGATAAGACATCTGCTACTAAATGGCCTATATCACCAGTTCAGGCAGAATGATGTTGAGCTTTTGCAGGATGTTGTGAAACAAACTTTGATAGTTAAGGGATTTAAATTTTCTAATGAGGAGATATACATAGAAAACGGGAAATGTTCAGATCAGACAACTTAGCGGTATCCCTGGAGGTTATTGAAAACAATACTATTACTTAGATGAGTACTGATAAATTGCACTATTTTCAAGAATAAGTTGGTAAAAATCCAGATCTCTCAGTAAGATGTATTTAATGCGTAGAAACTGCACAGTAATACAGTTTTTGAGAATCACTCCTGAGAGAATAAACAATCTATTTATATTTCTGATATCTATTAAATGACATTGAAGTTATCCAGATAAGCTTGAAATTAAGAAACAAAATGTAAATGTTTCATACAGCAATATATATCTACAGAGTGTGGAAAATAAAATAATTTAAGTATCATTTATTACTATTTTTTGCATGTTTTGCATTTTTCTTTTTAGTTTTAATGCCAAAAGCATAATTTAAATTAATAACTAGCCACTGGGTAAGCTTTATAGAACACTGAGAAATTGATGTTTTTTTAGTCAATGATGTTTTTGCTGTTAGCTTAAATAATAAATCATATCATAATTGCTGCATCATTCAATTCATATTAAATTGTTTTATAAGTATGGCACAGACTTTCCAATTGTTAAATAATGAGTAATGCATTTTTTCTATTGATTGGTAAATGTGAAAAAAATGGTTACCAGTTTATTTTGAAGTAACTGAATCACAATAATAATAGCAATAATAATAGCAGATACACGGCTGAATTGTATTAAGTTGGATGTCAGTTTGGAGTATGTGTTGGCTATAAAAGTGGTTTGACAATCATTACGCTGAATTGTGAATTTCTAAAGCAAAATGAAGTAGCAGGGAATTCCAGTGAGCTTAAATAGTTGAGCCTGAGCCTGAATTGCAGGTGCCTGGAGAATAAAAACTAGGAAAATGATTTCATGTGGCAGGGAGAGTAGTGCTGAAAATGAACACAAATGAACACAGCGTTTGCCAAAAACGAAAAAGCGAACACCAAGGATCTACAAGGAGGAACAGCAATCACATTTTGATAAAGACAGACAGGCACTTAATGCAATATTTGCTGAACACGGTACATTCTAAGCTTTGCATACCTGGAGTATTTTTATTTTTATGGTTGCTGTTCCATAATTGTTTGCATCCAAGAGAATGCCTAAAGACTTATTATCTGGAATATTGGATGCTTGCTAAGTAGCAAAAGTTATATAGTCTTTTACTTTTTTCCTTTTCTTAGATCAGTACAGGCTTACATTTAGAGAAAGCCAACTCACAATGTCTGTTGCCAAGTGTTAAACATAGTGATGGATCTGAAAACGTGTGGAAAAACCAGCTTTCATGACTGCTTTGCTTGAGCATATAACAGCCAAGGACTATGAAGCAATTTTGCTGGATGAGATGCACCCTAAGGCAACTACCCAATTCTCATATAGTGTTCCCATATTCCGAGATAATGTTTACTCCAGGATGACGATAACTGACATACATTGTCTCTCCTTTCAGCAGATATAAACATTATGGAACCTTCATATGAAGTTCTGCAGTGTAGAGTGTGAAGCAGGTTTACAACATTTACATCTCATATATTCCTTGAAGGTAGAGAGGCCTTCCTTCTTGAAGAACGGCCCAATAATCCACTACACACAGCTCATGGCTCATATATGACAACATTCCAAGAATGATAGATGCTATACTCAAGACTAACAGCAGCCCTACTTCTGATTAGCTTCTTGAGATTTATGTATCAGTGTTTGCATTGTTTTGTCCACCGTCTATTTGTATTGAGTATATCCCCTCGTGTTTGTTTGTTAATGTGCTCTATGCAGGTTTTTTTTAATACCAGGAACATTTGACTTTTAAAACATGTTTGCTGTTAACTGTTTGCATTCAGAGAATCATTTTTATCTCAGTCTGAAACAATATTATCTGTATTCAAATTTTAATTGGTACTATTACTATAGGCTTAATATACTGTACACTGGATTGTAATGTCAGATATTTATATTTAAAAACTGTCATTAAAACAATGCCATAGAAACACAACTTTATGCCTTCTTAAATGTTTATCATTCACTCCTGGTAGAAATACAGTGGTACCTCGGTTCTTGAACTTAATCCGTCCTGGACTCCGGATTGAATCCTAAAAAGTGCGAGTTCTGATCGAATTTTTCCCATAAGAAATACTGGAAAACCAATTAATTGGTTCCCGCCCCCCCAAAATTACACCTAAATATGTTGCTGCACAAACTGGAACGCCTCCATGATGACACACCTTTGCCCTTATTGGCTGAAGAGTTTAGTTACACGCATGACGTTTGTATCCCAGGCAGTTCCGATGCATA
>JAODJU010000087.1:103702-120021 GCA_026776725.1 Gnathonemus echidnorhynchus
AACCTGGCCAGTCAGTAGATTCAGGTACTCAGCTGACTTCACTTTATTGCTGCATAACATTGCTGAGCTGTAATAATAATCCAGTCATTGGCTCTTAAGTATTTGCTGATATAAATTCAAATGGCGACTTTTTTTTTTTTTAGCTGGGCAGTGTATTTTACATATGTTTAAAAATGTATATTCTACACAAACCTCTGGGACCAGAGTTTAAATCTTTACCATAGCTCCATGTGTGTGGAGTTTGCATGTGGTACCTGTGTTGTCATGGGGTCCCCCCCAGTCCAGAAACATGCAAAGGCGACCTGGAGTTACCAAATTGCCCATAGGTGTGAATGGTGTGTGTGAGTATGCAATGGGTTGGCACTACATTCTGGGTTTTCCCCACCTTGTGCCCACGGCCTCTGGAATAGGCTCCAGACCCCCCTGTGACCTTGAATAGTACAAGTGGTTTCAGAAGATTGATGGGTGGATGGATTCTATATAGTTTTCTTTTGCTCTACCACCAACATTTTCTGTGACATAACAGTAAGAACTGTAACATACACTAATGGTACACAGATTTATCTATATACCATATAGGCAAGGTTTAACAAGAGAAATGACAACTGGTTCCCTTGTGGTTTGCATTGCAGATTCTTGGTAGGATGAGATTACTGTAAAATTTGTTTTCCATTAAGCACTGAGCCACACAGAAGTTGGAGGAACCCAATTGTTCTTGCTGAGACCTTGGCTAGGCTGGGTGAGCTCCTGGATCCCTGACTGCTCCATTGAGTTACCCCAGCCCCGGTTCTGAAGCAGACTATTCATTAGCCTGTTGACATCACAAGCCTGTCAGGTCTTGTCACAGTAGGTGAGCGACCAGCTACAAAAATGAGATCCTTCCTCTCAGCACAGGATAAGCCACAGTATAATCTCTCTTTTGTCAAGGAAGAAGGTCCATGGGGTAAGATGGGAGATGCAATAAGGGCTGGAGATGGTCTTTGGGAGCCTGAATTATACATTTTTTTAATGCATCTCTGAGGGAGAGTTTATTAACTTTCTATGTTATCTGTTTCATTTTTTATTTGTTTTCTGTATTGTAGAACTTGGAAATAAAATGTGTCAAGTAGCACAGCTTAAACCTGAAACCAAACTCTGCTTATACACAATGTACTGTAGAATAATAGCTTTATAGCTGTCAGCTACAAAAAAAGTATCCTTAGTTGTCAACGTATAGCACCATAAAGTTTTACCCCTCCCAGATTGACGGTTCAGTGTAGGTTTAGAAAGACGACAGCTTTTGCTTGGCCAGTCCGCCTGCGGAGGGTTTCTGACAGCTGCTTTTGTCTCCGGAATGAGCTGAGCAGGCACCACCTTTTCAATGCCCATGTATATGTTATGTGACTGTCAGATTAAAATGATTTTCTGTCAGTCTTGGTCCGGCCTGGATTAAACTGAAATCCCAGGTGTGACAGGTAGCGCATTAAATTACTACTTTGGCAAGTCTCTGCCTGCTCCCATATATATCCTACAGACAGGTAGTCCATATTCTTTACCACGGTCATACTTGAGCCCAACAGCTAGCAAAATCACAATCGCTCGTTTAAAAGTAGTGGGATGGTTCTAGGAATGTCAGCAGTGAGCTGTTAGGAGACAGGAAGGAAGTATAGCAAGCACTTGGCCATCAGGGAATCACCTTTATATACATTTTATTCCTTTTTAGTTGGCTCTCCCCATATTGTTAAAATAGAGATACTGTATTTATCTTTTGTGCATGGGGGAGATTGTACTACGTCCTACAGAGGTTCTGTGAACTGAAACTCATTGGCTGACATTAACTTGCCTGATACAAAAAAAATTGAAATAATCCCTTATTCATAGAATTTTGCAGATTCACTCTTGCATAACAAAGACAATTCAATTCTCATTTCAGTTTATAGATTCAGCTGCATTGGTGTAAATGTTATAAAATATACATATTATTACAGTATTTAGCTAGTGTTAATCAATGGGCTATCTTTTTAAATCTGCGTAATTAAAAGGGAGAGAATTAATAATTTTGTTTTAAAATGACCAAATGGCAAAATCAAGAGCAAAAAAATAAGAAAATGAGCAAATCATTATGCCAGTACCTGGTATTTTCTCTAATGCAATATTTAGAAAAATACTCAGGTGTCACGTTGCAAGGGATGAAGGACTCAGGGGCAGAGTAAGAAACAGGAAAATGAGGGGTCAAAATGGGAAGACTAACTCAGGGATGGGCACAAGCAACAGAAGGGCTGGTGTGGAGAACACAGGACTGGGAAGCACGTATATATGTTGATGTTTACCACATTATGACTGGGGCTGACGAACAGGACACAGCTGGGAAGAAAATTCTGGAGGACCAGCCGCAACTGCTGCTGGTCATACCGAGAGATGGACAGGATGGGTAGTGACATCAGGTTAACGTTTGGTGCTTAATTATCCCTGGGTGACTCGTACCTTTACAAGGTGTACCATGTACTTGCAAATGAGCTTTCTCAACAAATGCAAACACCTCTGTTTTATAGTAAAAAAGTGACTAAATTGCAGCAAGATCAGGATGCAGGAGATAATTATTATCTCTTTTAACTTCAACTAAATGAATAAAAATGATACAGTACAGGTGCACGCAATTGATTTATTTATTTTTAAAAAACCTATGAAATAAGCAATTAACTATAAAAACACTGTAGCACCTTTTTTGTCAGATGCAATTACAGTTATTTTTCATGGTCAAATGTTAAAAATGGAATGTTCCAGGAACATTTTCTGGCAGTACGTCAGGTCAAGAGATCCCCTTTATAAATGCACCTGTTTATTAACATGGGTCTGTTTAGCTTTGCCCATCATTGACATAAAGCACACGGAAGAACAGCACTGCAGCAGAGGCTGGTGTCCTGCACTCTAACGCTTCATCTGCTCTCCTTAAATTTCAGCAGGAACACCACATAAAGCTTGCCAGGTGTGATATAGGTCCGACGGAATCACCAGCAGCAGCACTGACGTTCCTCGGTATTGAAGAGGCCCTGCAGCATTAATTCTTCAGTCAGGAAAAGGTGCATTGTATTTTCTGGCTGCCATTTCCCTGAATAGTGCTCTCAGTCCCCGCAGATCACCTTCAAAGGGAAACACATAGAGGGAGACGGGGACATGATGCACGGAAGCTGCTAAAGAGTGATACTGCAGCAGCCATCGCCCAGAGCCTGTCCACTCCCAGCATGCACTTTGAACTGGCTTCAGAGAATCACTGCCCTCCATGAAATTTAATAATATACTTTTCCTGCTTTTGCCGGATGAGTATCAAACATCTTTTTGAGCCTTTTCGGTCTGGCATACGTTAAAGGGAAAAAAACACAGTGGATTGGACAGCCAGCTGACTGCCCACAGATTGAATTTCGTTGGCATTACATGTGGCAGCCTGTGTGCCTCTTGGTAAAGGGTTCGCTATGTGCATACGGACAATGGACAGCTATCCAATCTTTGCTGGACATATAACAGTGGGCATTTAATGAAAAGATGTCCAGAGCATTGGCTGACGGCATCATTATCAAACGAAGTCAGAAACACCGAATCCCTGACATGAAAATAGTAAGCATGCACATGATCGTGTTCAAATCTGAGGCACAGTATTGCTTTCTTCTTTGAGGGGAAAGAGAGACTCAGGAACATCAGATGGGAATTATTCAAGCTAAAGTAATAAGGCAGTAATAATGACATCATAGATTAGCATTTCTCTGGTGATAAGCTAGCGGAAGCCTGGCTTTCCTTCAGAACATGAAAGTGATGGGAGGGCTAAATGTTTCATGACCCCCGTTTCCTGGGGCAGTGCAGCTGTACAGTTAGAATGGTCCATATAACTTATGAGACAAAATCATGTTAATGTATAAAGAACCATTTTCATTTTCTAAAATTTCATTTCTTTAAAAAACCTTGGATCATAACATGTACCCCTGCTTCTGATAAATGTGATGCACTTTGTCTTCTCCATAACATAAAAATCTCCACCCTTTCAAACCAATCATGCTAAAAAAATAGCTGCTATGGCAATTTCTGAATCTATTTCCAGAAAGGTTGTGAGAAAAGGTAATAATGCCTAATATAGTAAAACTAAACTTAGAAGATGCATATCTTACTCAATCTGCAATTTTTAAATGTTGGCAAAAGTATATTCCCTTAGCACATATACAGTACACACACACACACATATATATATATATATATAAATAAAATTGAAATGTATAATGTATAGATGCATCTGACAATCTTCCAAACAGGGTTGCTTAGATGTACCTTAGATGCAATTAGCAATATAACAAAATGCCAGTGCAACTAACTTTCACTGAGTACTCCAGCTATTTAAGCCAGAGAAACACTGTTACTGTCGTGCTGCTTGGGGCCTGCAGCTTTAGTGGGCTGCCAACAGTGTATATCATATGTTTTCAGGGAACTAGGGCCAGGGGTGAAGACAGGATGGGGGGGAGGCTCTCCAATATACAGCCTCAGAGGGGCTGACTTACACTGTGTAAACATGGACCAGAGGCACAACATGTCCCCACACTGAGGACAACATTTCAGCTCTCTGTGACAGAAGGGTTGGCCAGGAAATTCCGAGGCATTTGAAGAGGCATCAAAGTGTGTATACTAATGCCACAGATTCAATTTAGCATTTTTAAAACCATATGAGAGTTTTGAGAGTAATCCATGTCCACTTCTTAGATTAATGTGTTCTCCTCTAAGATCGTATTATGAATTAAGATAAAAAATAAACTAATAGGTATGAAAATTTGATTTCTTGATGTAAGATTTGAGTCAGAAATTTTCCATTTTTGATGGGGCAAAATTAAGTCTTTAAAAAAGTAAACCATTATGAGTGTATTTGTGTTCTTGGTTAACCTGAGTGATACACAATAACTTTACTGTGCTAAAAGCAGGGGTTGATGCTTTACCAGTAATAACTAATCATGAAAATGATAGTTGTGAATATAATTTGAACAAATGAAAAATTCATAAGCTTCAAAAAAGCCTGAGGAAACAAATAGTTTTTGATAGCTGCATTCCACAAGGGAATTATTAAACAGCATGAACAAAGAAGATAAAACTTATCAATATAGGAAATTATATGAACAATCTTTGTTTTCAATGCTAATGTTACCTTATGTGTCACAATATGCTGAAATTAATGTCGAAACTGCCAGTAACATGCCCCATATTCAGTGGTGGGATCCGTCTTGTGCAGATCTGTCTCTGCTGGAAGTACTTTCCCCAACTCCCGCTTCTTCCTCCTACGCTCTCCTCCCTTATCTGGGTCATCATGACTGCGCAGACATACTTCTGCAAAAGAGCTGGAATCCCTCTTCAAACTGCATTTGTAACACTCTAAGGTGCCATTAATGCTGGGTAGTGATCATGGTGTATTCAAACAATTTCACAGAAAGTGCTTTAGCCACGCCAGACAACACATTCAACTGGGCCTTCCAAAATATAAACCTCATAAAAAAAAACACTTATGAAAATATTATGTAAAGACCTAATACAGCTGGTTAATTTGTGGACATGACTGTTGGCTATCAGAAGCATCACACAGAGTCTGCTCAGATCAGTATTTAAAGGTGCTAGCAAATAGATAAACATGAAAATACACTCAGGGATATTTTCAGAAATACATTTCTACCAATGTATTTTCCTACATTAAGTGGGACGCCATACAATAATTGACAGGTTGTGCATAATTCCATGGTTGTAATATGCAACAGTACCGTACCTGTGGGAGGCTTACGGTGGCAGATTGATTGGTCTTGATTTTACTGATGAACAGGAACTCTAAGCAGGATATTACAGTCTCGTAGGTCTTTTCCTTTAGGTATATAAATATCGCTGCTCTATTATTAGTGTTACTCTTTAAAGCTCATCTTACTCAGCGCAAATGCACACCTGAGCAGCTATTGCCTAAATAAGCAAGCATGTATAAACATACTGAAAGGTGAAAACAAGGCTGTGAAATGACGGAATGTGGCTGCGGCAGTGGAGCTGTGAAGTCTGGGTATTCATCCATAAATAACCCAGTACTTCCTGGGGATATGAGAGCATGCTGTGTGCCAGCTTAGAGGATGGCTCAGCTGTGGCAAACGGCACTGAACCGTGGGCCAAGCATGTCCGGGGTTAGTAGCGAAGGCGGTAATTGGCTTCCAGGTGGCATTCCATGGTGGGTAACGGAAGTGTCCTGGTGGCTAGGGCAGGTTAGGTGGCACACATGCTCACTGGACAACTGCTAGCTGCCAGTGGCTCCCAACAGGCCTACTGGCAGGGAGCACTGCACGTTTTCAGCAGTGGCTGCAAGTTCATAACCTGCTCAGTAATATATAAGGAGAAGATAAATGAAATCTAATGGGAAGGGATTGAAAGCCGGACTTTGGATATTTTTCATGGTTTGTTTAAGGCTATATTAGAAGACATTTTATAACTGAGGTGGTCATCACTGTTTAACCTTTAATGGTGATCTGTCAAAGCAACACGTCTACTTACTTCAGCAGTCAAATCAGTTTAATCAATTAAATCAGGTTCATTTTCTTTAAATACTACTGTATAAAACGTTACTGTTTGCGTCAAATTTGCATTCTGACCTGAAGAGCTCTATTGTTCATTTTGGTCACAAATTTCTGAGCCAGTCACGTTGACGTTTTCTGCTTTTTTTTCGGGATTTATAATATTACTAAAGTGCTTTCCATTCACTGTGCTCTTACATTGTTATATGTTCGTGTTTATCTTCATGTCTATAGTCTATAGTGTCTATAGTGTTTACTTGTAATTCCTGTTACTTTTATTATATGTATCTAATTATTTGATAATGAAATGGTGAAAAAGGGTTTGCAGGTAAATGACAACGTACCTTTTTTATTTGTAACCTGAACATGGCTGAACTCCTTTTAAAAATAAAAAATTAAAATTTGCTCACGGCTGCAGCAGCAGACCATGCCCCCCTATGCGCCCCCATCCCCAATGAACACACGCTCCAGTGTCCCGATCACCTGCTCCTGCTGCTGTTCACTGGCCAGGCCCAAAGCAAGGTCCTGCACCAAAATTAAAGCGTGATAAATGAGCCAGCGGAGACTGGAGGTAATGAGCCAGGGGCCGGATAAAGCTCGCTGTTCCCTTGCCCTCTGCTGGGGCCCCTGAGGTCAGACACCTACCTCTGTACTGTAATCTACTCCCCAAATTGTCTTCAATAGCATGGGGGCTGTGGATCTGGCAGGCCCTAATAGCTGGCTCATAAGCCACTCTATTACCTGTGGCCATCCATTATGTGCTGGGAGGGCACATCATCACAGCTCCGGCTGAGAAGGATGCACCTTCCACCCTCAGGAGATGAGGCTGAGTAATAACGCTCCGTATTAAACAGAAATGTTTCGTCTGATGACAAAACAAAACAGCTTTGCCCTCTGACAGTTAGGTCATAATTTACCAGTTATAACTACCAATTACTGCAATCAAAATTTAAAGATTGCAAGAGGATTTGCTGTTTTAATACTCTCCACTCTGCAGTGAAACAATTTCTCTTTACTTTTTAATTGAGGAACAATCGGCATGTAATTAAAAAAGACAAGGACCACAGGTTTTTGGAAGTGCATATTTCTTTTCGGAGCGAGGGAGTGCTTCTTCATCTTCATGTTCCTTTTAACAAATTGATCATCTGGCATGGGATTAGCACCAATTATTTGTTTTTTTTTTTTTTAAGCTTGAAAACGGAGTCACATTACATAACCAATTATTTCTGTAGGAATCTCACTTTTCTTTGAAATGATGGATGGTCTCATTTCAGGGCATGTGAAAAGGTTGTGTCCTTAGAGAAGGAGTTGGCCTCACTCTGGCCAGAAGTAATCACCTCAAAGGTAGTATGTTGTTTATGTGTACAGGGCCCTCTATTGGGGGACAGCATCATTGCGGTTAATAGTCAGACCACTGGCCACTGCATTAGACTGAATCATCCTATGGAATTGTGCCTACATTGTATAAAAATCTTTTTAAGTCTAATAAAAATCCATATTGCAGATAATGACTGATTTTTGAGTTCAAGATGTATGTGTCCAAGCAGTTTGCAGAAACTGTTACCAACACAGGGAAACTCTTGTCTTTCTAATTTGAATGCGAATAAGATTATTATTTTCATCACACATAATTTGGGGAAAATGGAATTAAGAACAATCTTAATTAACTCTAATTTAACTCTAATATGATGTGGTAAATCTGCCTTTGATGTGAAGGCATTTGTGAATTTTTGATGTTGGAACACGAGTTGGACATAGGCAGACCTACAGACCTACCTCAGTTTATGTGAGCAGAAATGAATGAATCTCAAGCTTTTTTGGGCAGGAAACGATTGGAAAATGGGGTGTCAACCTGGAGATAAACCTGGAGCCACACAGAGGATCTGTGCTTAATTGCCAAACATCCCAGCTATTTAAAACAGTGTGGGCAAAATTATAATCAAAACTCTTCAAATTGAAACATGTGCCCATGCATCCTTATAGGCCTGTTTAGATTTGAATTTTTCAGCATCATTTATATTTTTCTCCGGAGAAGGAATATACACGTGGTTTTGGAAGCATTCTGCCGATGCTGCAGACGCTTTCTTGTTAAGACAATAACTGAAAAAGTGTTTCACGAATCTTTTTCAAACTTCTATAAGCATTGTAGGACTGGTGAATTGAAACCTGTTAAATTTTGAGATAGATCGCCTCAAAATTGAAGCAGGGTCACATAGTGATAGTAAAAACAGGGCAGTGTTGACACTTGATCCCATTAAGACAACGAGCTCTATTTAGCATCTGAAGCAAAGTGGCACCAGGCATGACCCAAGTGCCTTTGCTAGCATGAGCCTGGCTACATGTTTTTTTACATTATTGTAGGCTAGTCATACAAACAGGCATATTTTGCCTGCAACAATGTCTGCAATAACAGAATGCAGATCTACAAACAACATCACACATTTTTGTTTTGTTTCAGCTTTTAGTGCAGTTGTCACTTTTGATTTGCTTACACTTGCAGTGAATGTCAGTGAAGTCTGGCCCTTCGAAACTGAACACATATGGCCCTGAAGTGCCAGATAGCATTTCACTGCATTTGTCACAACAGGCAAATAGCAAGTGCTTCCCACTGTGGTTGCTTAAGACTGATTTAAACTTCTGCAGCAAACCTACAGTGCGACCTACGCAAATGGCCAATGCCATTGCGAGCATTTATACTTGTGCGCTGGTGTGTCTGTGTTACTCAGCAATTACATCGGCAAAATGCTAGCTGATACATAGCTTGGGATGTTGCATGTGTTGTCATCCCACCCTGCATGACTGTTGAATCACACAAATGAAACAGAAAAAAAAACAAACATCTAACCATTTATGAAGTCATGGTTATATCTGTGCTGCTCCAAAGTTCCCATAGACAAATTTGGAAACAGGTCGAGCCACTTCAATTTCACGTTTTATGCATTTTCCCTTCTGAAGTTAGTGTCCATGGTACATTTTACTTTTGTTTTAGTCTTGCAAAGTACGAAATTGGTGCCGTCATCCTGAGTTCTTTGTAGACCTGTAGCTACGGTGCCTAGGCTGATTATGGTTATTCAATACTAGATATAAATAGCGCTTCACTTTCAATCAGTGATATAAGTACACCTGGGATGTACACTTTCTTCGCTCCAATAAAAAAAAAAAAAGCTACCAAGAGGACCAATCACAGTTAAGGTCTGCATCACTGCGACTTGCAGTTTGACACAGAAGTATAAATAAATCTTGACAATGACAAGGACTTCCGGATATCTGATTTCCCCTTACTTAGTTTGATATTAAGTAGTTATATAGTTTTATATAGGAGATTGGAGATGTCTTATTCGTTTATAGTACATTGTGCTCCAAACACACTCATGACTAATTACGAGATTTAGTACAACCCTTTTTGACCATGTGCGTGGTGCAGTGAGTATTTTTCTGCCTTTAAACTAGCAAAAGTGGGTTGGCCACAACCTAAAATAACTTGCATCGTGTGCTTCAGACCGTGCGCTTTTAGATCATAAAAATAGCTAGCAATGTTTCTAAAATAGTTTGATTAAAATCATCAAAAACTATTCAAGGAATCTTTTTCAAACTTTGCAGAGGCATTGCATGAGAGCTGGACAGGAACTGATTAAATGTTGAGAAAGACTGCCCCAAAACTGAATCTGTGCTGCACAGTGATAGGAAAAAATGGCAAATGTTTTGACACTTGATCCCGTTAAGATGATAAAAACTACTTGATACATCTTATTCAAACTGCCACATAGTGATACATAAAAAGCCAGTCTCAGACACTCGATCTTGTCAACATAATTTATGATGATATTATTATTAATGTATTTATTCTATTTGATCTTTGATACATCTTATTACTACTTCACAAAAACATTATATGGATGAAAATCTGCTCCTGAAAATGCACACCGCAGATAAACTCGAAATTAGAAAACTGGTACTGCAATACAGAAGGCAACATAGAGTAAAAATGGAGCCTGCAGCCACCATCTTGTGAAAACAGCCATCTGCCATTTAAATGTATTCTGTGGGAATTTTTGCAAGCCTCCCAGGAACACTCTACAGATCAGTAATTCTAAAACTGTGTGGCATGACAAGATTTTCTGAATATTCTAAAATAAAGTTTCTAAATTTTTTCCATTGCCAGTTCCCCCACTCTGGAGTTTTTATTGACAGTAGTCTAGTAGCAGTGAAATTTATCATGGGGTAATTTAATAATTTCACTTAACCGCTGAGCAAGTCAGTGGAGGCACTGATCTGGTGAACCTGATATCATTAAGACAAGTAAGATGCTGTGCTTCTTGGATGGTGGATAAATGGCCTGATCCTGCAGCCGGATCCCAAGCTTCACTTTGCCAAAATTCCTTGTTGGTTTGTGGGCAAGCAATTGGTATATTTAAAGTGAAAGAGCCAGGAGTTAAAAATATTTTGATTTATAAATACTTGTTCATGTTGACCAGAGATCTTCCCATATATTATGAATTGCCACCTATATAAAAATAAAATGCTGTATCCAGTATTGAACCAATATGGGACATAATTTATTTTGTATTTCTGGATAATGAGATGAACCCCTCCCTCCCCCCACCCCACTGCCATCAAATTTCACTGTCATGAGCCCAGGGAGATAGGGGTGGCCATTCTTATTTCTCAAATAACACAGCGGCAACCTTAGTGAGAACTGATAGTTCTACCAACAAAACTTTGCATCTCAAGTTAGCCGAACATAATGAAACAATGAGGAAGTTTTTGGAAATAAAGAAAGCGAAGGAGAATAAATTTGGAATGGAAGATATAAATTATAAAGACATTGGCTCAGAAATGTATACATATTGTGAGGTCAGTGAGCCGGCTCCACTTGTATCGGATGACCGTGTAGCGGAGTCATGTCTAATTTGCATATCCCAGCATGCTTTGGTATTCTTTCTAGTTTTTAATCATTTTTATCTTTTAATAAATATTTATTTATTCACTGTGCTAACTGGTAGGCCTAGCAGCAATACAGTATAGGAATACTTTTTAATTCTTCATGTTATATTAATTTATTTTCCATAGGAAAGTGTGTGTGTGTGTGCGTATGTATGTGTGAATGTGTGTGCTGATCACTGAGCCCCTAGAATCACTTTCACAAACAGCACAGAGGAAGCTTTCCAGAAGTTATTGAATTGTTTGTTTTCAGGCACTTTGTGTTTGCCAATTGTCTTGTCATACAGCTTGCTGACCCTGCCTCTGCAATAAGGCACTCCTCCAGCAGGAAATGAACATGGGTTTGCAGTCCCGCCTGTCATAGCAGAAACTTGTCTGGACAAAGTCTTTTCCTGCATTATTGAAACTAAGACATTGGCTGGATAAAAATTAAATGAGTCTTGTCTTGGCAATGAAGCTCTGACCATATTGCCTGTTCAATCCTGCTCCTTTTCTCAGTTTCTCTGACATCCCTTTCACAAGTCTTAGGTAACTGTATGTTGCTATGCTACTACCCTCAGCATTAGATTTATTGTGGTAAACTTGGCCAAATAAGAAGAATCCTTATCATATTAGGAAGGATATGTATGGGTTTGGGTTAATCTGAAAGGCTGGAAAATTTAAGGACATAGAACATGATTCACACCAGGGCAAATCAACCTAAAAAATCATTTCAATCCTGTTGAAAAGTAGAATCACAATGGAAGTTTAAGCTGCTCAAATGAATGGCACAAATGAAACTTACAGCTAAGGGAGAGTGTGAACTTAGAAATCAGAATATGCAGTTCATTTGTCGGTAATAATATTATATGATATGTGTACAGTGCAGGGAGCAGAATTATATGCTTCACACTGTCTGAATCCACCAGTGGTGTATTTCAAATGTAAGACACTCAGATTGCATTTATATATAAATTTCACTGCAAGCCTAATTTAAAACCAACTGAAACCCTTTATTTAGTAGACAAAATTTACTATTTATTTAGTATAAAATAAAAAAGCAATTGTAGAGCATAACAGCACTGCAAGTAAACTAGTCAATCATGAATGATTTCTGAAACACTGAGCCCTATCTGACTTGTCGATTTGTATAGTTATTCTGAGAGCATTAGTGAAAGTTATTTGAATCATTCACAGAAAGTACTTGCATTGCCTGTCAACAGTATGGAAGGGTCACTGTGTGCACAATATGTATCAAAGAAATTGATGCAACACCATGTGCCAAAGGCATTGAATTTTTACAGAAAATTTCTTAATGCAAGAATCAACAGAAAGTGAATTCATAAGTCGGTAGAACACTAACCACTTGGGAAGGTTCTTTTGGAAGTTTCTTTAAAAAACAAATACATCCTAATCTGTAAACAATGTACATTTTTGTTTTTTAACTACTAAAATTCCTTTACTATCACATTTAAAAAGAATGGCAATCAATTGCTGATTTGTATTGTTTTGTTTATTTGCTTACAGTACTGTATTTGTGTTTTGCTTGCTTGTTATCATTCCACTATTTGTGCAAAATCAATACCCATAAGTTATCAATTCGAGAGCATATGTACATTTAGAACAACAAAAAGAATAAAATTAAAATAAAACTAAAAATAAAAAGTCTGTTTCCTATAGAAAAGCCCTGGGTGTTCATTAATAATTTTCTGATTCTTTTTTAGTGGTGCATTTCTTTCTCAAATCCTACTGTGCTTCCATTGAATGCGTAAGGGCAATTAAGGAAAAAAAGTGAATATAAAAACAAAAAGAAAAATAGCCAAAATGGGTGGTATTTTATTATTGACAACTTCATGCATACTGATGAAAACATTACATTTTCTCAGGGACACTTGTACCACTCCAGGGTCTCCTGTTTCAGAGGACTCATTCCAATTTTATGTTACTAAGCACTACATTATTAAAAACAAATATACACATATTATTTTAAAAACATCCATCTGTAGTCTTGGATTCTGCGGTCTCGTTTCGTCTAAAAATATTTAGCCAATTTTTGGTTACGCTAAATCACTCTCTATTACTATATAATACTGCAGAATGGATCCTGTGTTATCTATCATTTCAATGTGTTTTGATTGAATATATTTCCCTAGAGTTAATAAATTAAAGGCTGTTTGTTGGAGGATTAATTCCAGGTTACCACAGGACTATCCTAATGGATTTTTCAATTAAATGCTTTGTATTTTTTCACTTTCCTAGGCAGAATATACTCAAAAAAATGTCTGAAAGCATGCATTATTCAATTCCGGGACATTTACATATTTATCAGCTTGAGCTTGAGAAAAACTATTTGTCCCAGTGCAGAGAAAGGACAAATGGAGCTCTGTGGCAGTAAATAAAACATTTTGGAGGGTAACTTGCTTCCAAAGATAGCGTCCAAAAGAGATATTTATAAAAAAAAATAAAAAATCATCATCGCTATGAGTAAAATGCAGGCTCAGGATTTCTATATTTGCATCAAAGTCACAATGAGAGCAGCTGTGTGTGTATATTTCAGGGGACATGTAAGTATGTTTTAAAGGTCACATGTATCTGTGTTTCTGTACTTCCCTGGGGCAACTCTGTGTGCCTGAAAAGCTGGTCAGATTTGGCTTTTGCTGTTAAATGGCTTTCTTGGCTGGGTGTCACAGGAAGCACTGTTGCCTATCACCTCCAGGTTTGGCAGGTGAAACTCTATCTCTTCCCTGTGTGTGTGGAGTTTGCATATTTTCTCTAAATTGTGTAGATTTCCTCTGAGCACTCCAGTTTGCTCCCATAAATTCAATGACGTACACAAAGCATGCTCATGAGTATGTCCTGCAATGGTGTGACCCCATGAGCCTGACCAGGAGATGGATGGATGGGTTAGTTGGATAGATGTACTGTAACCTTAAATTAAGTTGGGGTACAAACACTCCGTTTGTGACAAAACACAAGAATGGAAAGTCCATGTTAGTTTTTGGTGAAAAGTGTTTGTTAAACCAAAGGAATATGATTGGGAATTCAATTTTCATAACTTGCAATAATTCACAATCTACTCAGAAAACCTTTCAGGTCCCTGAATGAAGACTTGAAAGTAGTTATGATTAACAGTATTACATTAATTTCTTGATTACTTTTATTTGTTCTGGGGTGGCATGGTGGTACGGTGGTTGGTACTGTTGCCTCGCACCTTGGGGACAAGGGTTTCAAGTCTCTGCCATGGCTTCATGTGTGTGGAGTTTGCATGTTCTCCCATGTTCTCACGGGGTTTCCTCCACATACTCTGATTTCCCCCACAGTCCAAAAACATGCTGAGGTTAATTGAAGTTGCCAAATGAATGAAGTGAATGGTGTGTGAATGTGCATGGTGATGGGTTGCTACCCCCTCGGGTTGCTCCCTGCCTTGTTCCCATAGACTCAGGACCCCCCAATCCAGAATAGGATAAGCAGTTACAGAAAATGGATGGATGCCTAGTTCTTTCATTATCAATATAAGAACAATCTACATAGAGAATCCAGCTCAGATAAAGGGTAGTAATGCTCATTTTTGCAATGGATTTATGTATAGCATGACTACCCTGAAGCAAAACTGCTTCCTGCCGTGTTTGTATCCAATCATAAATAATGCTAGTGAAAAAGATGGTTCTGATGTAATTTGACATTATCTAGAGTCAGTTAACAGGAGAGAGGTCATATAATGCACAGCTTTAGGGGATTGGGGACAACAAAATGCCACCCATAATGAATGCTTGCTGAGAAATGTCTTTTCTGACTTGCTGATGGGGCACTGGCTGCCAAAACAGTTTACAAGCAGGATATGGAGATGATGTTCAAAGAGCTGTAAAGGTAGCCAGCGCCACTTATTGCAGTACGAGGCCGTAATGTGAAGCATTTGCTAAAGGAGAGAGTGTTGAGGCAGTTACCATCTTATTTTGGGTCACTTCAGAGCAAAGACTGGGACCACAGCATAGTGAACAGGCATCCACCTGTTCACAGTCTAATTAATGGAGAGCAAAATGAAATCTGAAGCAGAAAGGGCCAAATCCCAGGTTGAAACCATATCAAAGTTGCATCATACGGTTTGATATTTCCTGAAGTACACAGGAGTTTTTCACGGTACATTTCTCCTTCACTGGGCACCTTTCAATTCTGACAGTTGTATGATGGCTTCTGTTGTGTCGCTTGTCAGCTGTGATTGTCTGACGTGGAGTTTGAGACTTTCTCTCTCCATCCGTGGATGTGTCACGCAGAGGCCACCTATAGACAGCACAGCACACAAGCCACAAATAAGGGCGGGGGGTGGGGGGGGGGGCATTTCGGCCACAAATACACCTTGGCTCTGATCCCTCTTCTGTGTCGGTTACTTCCCGCTGAAGTGAGGGTGTTGTGGGTGGGGGTCCAGCAGCAGCATAGGTAAAGGGGACGGAGCCATGCTATACGGACGAGGGGCCTAAAGGCTGGTATCCCTCTTAGATGTGAACCGAATTCGCTGCTGTACTATGCAGCAACCTTTCCTGCAGATCCTGGACTGTGTGGCCCAGATTTAAACGTTACTTAAAACAATTTTATTTAAGGACAGTATAGTGGATATCAATCTTGCGTTTTTCCTCTAGAGACAAACAACAGCAAAGCATTATTTATGATATAATATTCAAATCCATTAATACACTGAATAATACATGACATGTGGAATGGCAACTATTTATAACTTTTTTGAGTCACTACTAGTAACTAGACTGGTGCACATATAATCCAGGGTGTATCCCACCCCCCCCAGCCTGGTGCACATATAATCCAGGGTGTACACCCCCCCCCCCCCACCCCAGCCTGGTG
>JAODJU010000087.1:120121-141226 GCA_026776725.1 Gnathonemus echidnorhynchus
TAGTTTTATTTTTCTGTAAATATTCTCAGAAATAAAAGAACCCCAGAAATCTTGTGAGCCTGTGTAATTACTCCGGGTCACACAAAGGTAAGGGTGAAAGCAGAAAACATTTCACCATGTGAACGTGATAAGATTGTGCCTATACGCATTGACTACCATGCCCTGAACACAACCATGATCAAGTGATGTAAGCCACTCCCACTTACCCCGCATCTTTACCAAGCTCGACTTGCGTAGCGCCTGTAACCTGATCCAAGTTTGTAAATGGGAAAAGTGGAAGACAGCGTTCATCACAACTGGTCAGAATGAATATCTCGTAATGCCTTACGGCTTGGCAAAGAGTCCTGTTTTTCAAGCTTTCATAATTATGTTCTGGCCTACAAGCTACAATACTTCGTTATTGCCTACATTGATGACATCCTTATCTTCTCCACTTCTCCTGAGTAACATGTGCACCATGTAAGGCAGGTCCTGGGGCATCATCATGGTAACCAGTTCTTCATGACAGGTGAAAATATGGGCACGGAGCTGGGCTAAGAGTCCCATGGAAATAGTGGTGGCTGATATCCCAGGATGCACTGCAAAGGAGTGAGATTGGTTTCCTGCTGGGTGAGTAAATTCCTTGCATACTCTGCTCAGGGGAGGTGTCAGGCCCCCGCTGATGGATTGGCAGCACAGAGGAGCCTGAGAGTCTTGGTGACCTCCAGGAGTTAGGAATGATTGGGACAGGTTATTCCTGCACCATCAGATGGTCAGAATAGTGGGACAGAGCATCAGCTTTGACCCTGAATCCTAAGAATGAGTTATTATACAGAATAATAATACAGAAAGAACCAGGAGCAAAAGCACAAGGCAAAAATGACAACTAACACAAACACACTCAATGGCCGACTAAAGATTAAAGCATAGCACTTATATACACAGATAATTAGGTTATTAGGTTCAAACATAGATTTATGAGCTGGGAAAATTGAGTTATATATCTTAATCTCTGCCTTGTTTTTAAGATATCACATAATATTAGCCCCCACCCCATCCGCCCCATTTAAAACATTTATTATGCAAAGAACAAGTAATCAGGTTACCAGAGGAACCACAAGAGGAGAGTGCATTATTTGTCTTTGAAGAAGTGCTTATAGTCAGTCAGCATACTCTATTACAGCATCAAAAGAATGGAATTTATCGCCAATGCACATTAGTGACGTCAACACATACTGCTCTTTTACTGGTCAGTTGAAGCAGTGCTTATGAACAATAAAATACACTAAATGGACAAAAGTATTGGGACACCTGGACATTACACCTACAGGAACTTTTATGACATCTCATTCTAAGTAGTTGGTCACCCCTTTGCAGCTATAACAGCTGTCACTCTTCTGGGAAGGCTTTTACATGTCTATGGAGTATGTCTGTGGGAATTCTTGCCCATTCATCCAGAACAGCATTTGTGAGCTCAGGTACATGTTAACATGTTGGACATGAAGGCCTGGCTTGCAAACCCCATTCTAGTTCATGACAAGGGTGTTTAGTGAGACTGAGGTCAGGGCTATGTGCGGGCCAGTCAAGTTTTTCCATACCAAACTCACCCAACCATGTCTTTAAAGCTCTTTCTTTGTGCTCTGGGGCACATCATGCTGAGACAGAAAAGGGCCTTCCCCAAACTCTTCCCAAAAAAGTTGTCCAAAATGTCAAGCTCAACCCCTAAAAAACAAGCCCATACCATTATCCCATCTAACCAAACTTTACAGTTGGCACAATGTAGTCAGGTAGGTAACGTTCTCCTGACATCCACCAAACCTAGACTCGTCCATCAGACTGCTAGCAGAGAAGTGTGATTCATCACTCCATAGACCAAGGTTCCACTGCTCCAGTGTTCAGCCTTTCACCATTCCATCTGATGCTTGTCATTGCACTTGGTAATGTGAGGGTTGCATGCAGCTGCTCGGCCATGGAAGCTGGCCATGTGCTGGGTTTAAAGACAAGACAAAACTGCAAGATACACTTACACTAACATATTGTGTATCACTAATATTTAAATATTATATAAATATTATATAATTTCATGTAATCCAAATCATTTAAGTGCAACATGTCTTGTTTATTGCTCAGTGTCATTTATTTATTTAATTATATGGTTTTAGCACCAATGGCCGCCATCACATGGAATGTAAGGCAATAACTCAAAAACTGTTTGAGCCAAACTGGAACTTACTGAATTTTGAAACTGATCATCCCAAAACTGAAGCAGTACCACATAGTGGTAGCAAAAAACAGGGCAGTTTTGACACTTGATATCGTTAAGACGATAACACAAAATTATTTTGACGGATCTTTTTCAAACTTCTGTGGGTGGCAAACTTGCCACTGACTAAATTTGAGACAGATTGCACCAAAACTGAAGTGACAGCTGTTATAAAGCGTCCGGGAAAGCGGAAGCAGGGAAACGAGGAAGCTGGGACTGAGGGATTTATTATGGAGATCGACAAGGCAGGGTACGAAACAGACGTATGACTTCACAACAATACAATGACAGAACTAGGGAAACATACTGCGACATGGACTTAAATACACACAACTAATGAAAACAACTCGAAACAGCTGATGACACGGGGATCCCACACGAGGTCAACAAGGGGGGCGTGGCACACAGGAGGATCGGACGAGCGGGGTGTGACAACACTGCTTAGTGGCAGCAAAGGGAAGGGTGAAGATCTAGACCTGGTTTCATTTTCAGTCAAATCTCACTAAAATTGAGGCAGTTTGGAACAGTAATGGCAAAGAGAAGGCTACAACATTTAATTTTTCTCAGTGTTTGTGGGACGAAGACATATTCCCTCATAAAAAACTTGTCAGGGTCAGCACCTGATTTGTCCCAGTCTTTCCTGTCTTCCCCCATTGTCCAAGTCTTTGGTGTTTATCCTGCTCTTTGTCAGCCACATAGCTCAACGTAATGCAAAAGCCACAACACGGATACAAAAGCCACAAGAAAAATACTAAAGCTGCAAGAGAAATACAAAAGCCACAACGGAAGTGGACCACAATGGAAATGTAGCGATAAGATTACATCATTTATTACTCTGTTTTAAACAAACATCGGTAACCACAGTTTAGATGGACTTCATATTTGTTTACTTACATTTTTCCCAGACTAGCTTAAATCTGATAAGTTACCCCGATAAGTTAGTAACCCCGCTTCGTAGTACAGGCCTCAGATGTAATAAGAATCATAAGCATGTCGCAGGTCTAAGTAAAGTAAAATGTCCCATTTTGATCGATCGATCCGCCCAATAACTAACAAATTATTAACTAACAAACCGACTTATTTATCCTCCGTTGTTTTGACTTGTAAACCAGGACCACGAAGCAAGATTAAGGGAAAGTCTGACTTTCTTTAGCTACTTTCATGGAATACCCCCCAGGTTCCTTAACTTAAGTGTGAAAGCACCTTACATAGTGTAATGTTTCCGTTTCATTTAGGCCACTAGACACCTGCATCTGCTGATAAGGACGGAGTTAGTTTAACCAAGTTTAGTTTTAAGGTTTAAATAGAGCTGCCACCCACCCATTTTACATTCATGTTGTGGCTTTTGTATTTGTGTTGTGGCTATTGCATTACCTTGACCTTGCGTTACGTTGGGCTGTCTGGGACACCGTAGTTTTTAGTTTGTTAATAAACCCCTGTTTCCCTGCAAGCCGCAAGTGGGTTGTCCACATTCTCTTCCGGCCTGCACCAGGCCTCGTCCTCGCGCCCGAACCACCTGAGTTTGTGACACTTAGTGGCACCTAGTAAACTGTCAAAGAAAAGTTTTCTTGAACTTTTTTGCTTTGGTGCAGGTTCACAAAATCCCTAGCTGTCTGTAATTGTTCAGTTTTTCAGATTTCACAGCCACTGGCAACAACTGGTCTGTCGCAATGTATGAACGTTTACGTCCCAAACCATTCGATGATATGCTTGACAGAATGCCGAGGTATAGGTTAGTCTGTGGCATTTGGGATGACAATAAACAACAGCGATTGTTGTCAGAGTCTAATTTGGATTTCAAAAAAGCCTTAGAAATCACTCAAGCAGTGGAATTAGTGACACAGCATACTCAGGTGACACATGCTGAAGGGGTGGGGCTTTGTCTTTGTGCTGTCAATCAGCTGCCTGGACACAGTTCCACGAGTGATGGGAAGAAGCACTCCATGGACATGTAAGCCACCAGTGTGGGGGTGTTCATTACTACAAGTAGAGATTTATGAACGTGGAATGCCATATTTGCCATAAAACAGGCTATATGGTGTGAGAATGTCAGGCTAGAAACAAATGTTTTGGTGCAAAAAGCCATCCATAACACACATGCATTAACACATTGAAGTGGATACAGGAGATGCTTTTTCACAAATAAGTGGACATACGTATGATAGCAGATAAGTTAACATACTTATGGAGGTAATGGCCCTAGCATAAGGGGACGAAACTGGCTACACAAGATAAAATTGGACTGGATCATTTACCATGTAAGACCCAGTACAGTGCAAGATATACTGGAGAAGTTTCCTGGGGTTTTTGGAGAGGGTCTGGGTACTTTTTAGTCTAAAACAGAGATGCTGTATATGTGAATCCTGAAACACAGCTGTATTTCAAGGCTAGGAGTGTACATTATTCGCTCAGGAATGAAGTGGAAGTAGAACTGGATCACTTGTAGAGAAAGGGGATCATTCAGTCATTTCAGTTCTCCCACTGGGCAGCCCCTATTGTGCCAGTAGTTAAGGCTCATGACTCAGTCTGAATTTGTGGAGACTATAAGCTTACAGTTAATCAAGTCTCAATGCTGGATGCTTACCCAATTCCCAAAAAAGAAGAACTTTTTGCAGCACTTACTGGGGGCCAGACTAAGGTATGAGTGTACATTCCTATATCACTCTCAGAAAACAAGGTGAAAATCTGTACTGTTGCTTGTCACTGGGGCTGTACCCTCAAGGGTCTGCCAATTGTATCCTTAACTGTAGGTAATTGTACCTTTTAAGATACAGAAACAGACTCTGAGGAACATTTTTGTACCATTCATGGTACACCAATGCTGTATGTACCTTTGGGATGTTCCTCAGAGTCATAAAAAGGTACAATTACAAGGGTACAGTCCCAGTGACAAGCAAATGTACAAATTTTTACCGTCTATTCTGGGAGTTCACAAAGCAGACAACTTGAATGCAAACACCGAGTCATCAAAAAAAGGAAGAGGCCCAGTGCCACTTCCTGGGGATTTGGTCCTTTTGGTGGGGAGTCTCACCACTTTCCCAGTAAATACCCACCACATCCACCTTTCCACGAAAGCTGACCCAGTGTTGTTAGAAGTGTATTATAGTAGCATGAAAATATCATAACTGACACAGTTCCCTGGTTAACTCCCCATTTTAATACACCTTTCTGCAAACAATGTCCACAGGCCTCTAGAACATTCCCTGTATCCCTAGGACAGCCCACTAATTAACATATTAATATACAATACAGCATCCTGTAAGGATCAAACTTACTAGTATTCTTACGTCCCCTTTCTTTTATCATGCATTCCATGAAACAATTTACTAATCTTGTCCACATTACACAACTGTTTTACTCCAACTACCAGTCCAGTCTCCCTGAAGATCTCCTCAAAACTGGCATCTCCCTACAGCCAGTCATCCTGTTGCTTTCATTTTGCTGGAACATCCACCTGCTTTGAATCCTGCTCTGCTGTTTGTTCAGGTGTTGTTTGGATGTCACTCTATGTGCAGGTCGCTATTGTTTTCAGCAAGTCCATGCAGTTTTGTCTGAGAATCCATCTGTCCTCGTTCAACAGTGTGGGAGCATTGGGCCACCTCTCATAACACCATTGCTTCTCATGCCCCCTGCTCTGAAGTAATATATTAGTAAGACCCTAGCAGATCAGTCAAAGTATACCTTTTGCAAGTTCTTCAGCATGTTCATCTTCTGGTGAAGTACTGGGTGCTTTGGTGGGTACTACACCATGGGAACTTGTTCTCAACTTGTTCTCAATGTGTGACCCATGCACAGCTCACCTGCTGAGCGACTACATTCCAGCAGTGCTGCCCAATAAGCCAGCAATGCAATATAGGGATCTTCTCCACCATCCACTGCCTATTTTAGCAAGGTCTTCATCAGCTGCACCCTCTTCTCCACCATCCCATTTGCTTGGGGCCAAGGGGTCCTCACTGAAACAAGCTCAAAATCACAGAACTCCAGGCTTGCATATTGAGGTTCATTGTTTGACAGAACAATTTTAGGTATGTTGTGTCTAGTGAAAATAGACTTCATATACAGTATAACTGTATTGGTTGTTGTACTATTCAGTACAGTACTAGTCTTTACTATTGTAATGAAACAAGTCAGTCCGTACCTTGTCCCAAGGAGCATCTGGTATCTCACTGGGATACAATAATTCCTTCTGCTGCTTTCTCTGGCGCTGGATGCAAACACTGCAGGTTTGAATCATTTCTGTGATGTCCTTGTTCAGTCCAAGCCAATAGACAGTGTCTCTGGCCAGTCATCTGTTTTTTTCAATGCTGAGTCCTTGATGAAGGCTCCGTAGAAGCACTTTTCTCTGCACTGTTGGAATCAATATCCTCTCCTTATTCAGCACCAATCCATACACAAATGACAAACTCTCTCAAAAGACATTAAACTGAGGACACATCTGCTTGGGCCAATCATTGCGTAGGAGCTAGATTACCTTTTGCAACTGTGGATCTTTCTGTGTCTCTTCTGCAATTTATTGTTTCAAAAGCAATGACAAAGATATAGTCACATCATTGACGTTTATTGCCACAGCACTCCCATCCAAGAGCTCATAATTTTTTAGTTCCGTTGTTCTCGATAATACATGTGCAATTATCAGGAAATTCCCGGGTTTGTACATCATGGTGAAATGATACCTGTGCAACCTCACCATCGTTCTTTGGATCGAAGTTAACATTTCATTGAGGTTTTTCTTCCGGATATTAACTGAAGGCTTCTGATCAGTCTCTCAGTCCATATGAGTGAAATTGCTCACACCCAAATTTGAGACCCAAAAACTCTGTTTCTATCTGGGCATATCTTTCTTCTGTACCCGTCATTAACCTTGTTGCAAAAGCTACAAGTTTCCAGTGTCCATCATGTTCCTGTAGTAGAACAGCTCCAAGTCCATCCTTTGAGGCATTAGCTGATGGTCTTGTTTTCCTGTTAGGGTCAAAGAATGCCAATACAGGTTCTGTTGTCTGAATTTGCTTAAGCTGCTTCCATTCTGACTCATTTCATCTGCTGCAACTCTACCAAAGCAGATGTCTTGGCTGACAGGTCTGAAACTGGCACATTTCCCTGTTGAGCTGGAGTACTTTTGGACTCGTTGCAAAGCACTCTTTGCACTGTGGTTGTGCTCCTTCAGTGTTCATGAAATATTCCTGGAAATTTCAGATTCCAGTACTTAGCCCTATGCACTGCCTCAGCCAGGGCAATACCACTTGTTGCTACCATAAAGACACATTTCACCAATCCCATTGCTTCACTGGTCACATCGCCCAGCAGCGACTTCTGGCACCACCACATATGGAAATGCATGAACCACATCCTTATACTGCAACTCCAGCTGACATACAACTAGACTGTCAATTCTCTGCCCATTATATGCTGCTTGAATTATTTGCACCTTATTCTTAATTTGGGGCATAATTTTCAGTTTCTTAAAAATCATCTAATGTAATTAAATTACCTTTAACACCAATGTCTATTTCCAACTGCAACTCAGTATCATTAACCCCCCAGGTGATCTAGCCACTTATCTGTCTGTGTCATCCAATCCTCTTGATTTTTACTTTCTCAGTCATTATCCACTGCTCCAATAAGCTTGATCATGAGTGAAAGCAGCTGTGTATACTCGTCTTCTCCGTAGTTGGCGTTTTTAAGAAACACATATTTGCAAGATGATTTTTTTTCTTTACATTTCATACACTTGCCCGTATGCAGGACACCTTTTAAACTGTCTTTTTTCCCACAGCATTTGCAACTCTGTTTCTTTTCTTCCACCTTCTCACGACTGGCTTGTGCCTTCTTTGACAGATGCACATGGTCTACCGACTTTTCTGCTGCCCACGTTTCCGTTCCCAACAAACCTTTCTCATATGTTCAGGTATGACATTCTAACTGCTCCCTTGCTTTGCAAATGTGGATTGCATCGAGTTACATAAATATATGATTGGTTTGCAGTTCCTTGCCATTTCATCATAAATATCAGTAAGGAGGAAGACAATGGGGCCTCGTATTACCATAATTTCCATATTACCGTAAGCTTCCAAGCCACTTCACTTTCCAAATCAATATGCCCTCCTTACAAATAATGGCTATTTCTGCAGCCCAGTCAGTTTCAGTGAAGATCTGATTATATTATAGCTATATGGAGTGACATACCTGCATAACCCAATTGAAAGTCCAAGGGGGAATCTTAACATTCCAGGCAAACAACTACATCCTGTTTTGAAAATACCTACAGTAAAACATTAACTCAAGGAACTTAGCATCCCAATAAACTGATACACTACATAATTCCAGAATGTCAACGCAATGCATGTTTCAGCTCAAATTAAAAAATATACTTTTACTGAAATTCCATTTTTTAAGTTTTATGAGTTGGTGTTCTTCATGCTTCACTCTTTTGTCTGCTGTCTTATACAAAGGATATGAAAATGCTGTCTGCTGTAAATAAAGCCATACATTTGGGATCACGGTGTACATGCCTGTATGTTTCACCAATGATTGTGTCTTTTGTGTTTAATTTGCCAAGGGAACTGTGGGTAAAACAAGCTGCTACAGAAAGATCAGCTCCAATTTATTCCATCTTGAAGTTAACACGTGACTTGATCCCTGTGTGGCTTTTTTTGTTACTGTACTCATTTTCATTTATTCAGAAAAATCTAGGACCTGGGGAAGGTTATGGTCCTTGGGGGAAGCAACTGCAGAAATGCAGACTGCTCCTTGTTGCGAGATTAGACAGCACCATTCTCTTGGCCTAGATTCACTGGGGGCACAGTGATAAACTACGGAGCCATATTGCACCACTTCATTGACTTCTTAGGGAGCCCGAGCTGAGAGTGGAAGTCATTGCATTAAGGTGCATAGGTGAAACCCCTGAAAGTGTCAGAGCAGCTTAAAGAAAACATACTAAGTGAATTCCAAATGCCTGAAAGCTTATGTTATGGCTTGGAGACATTTCCAATGAGTCATCAGCTTGATATACAAGATTGCAATATTTATGTTTCATATTCCATGCTGTCCTACCTGTTACAAATTGTGTACAGCATCAAGTAAAACACGCCTGGGCCAAAATGAGCCAAAACCAAAACTGCGAAACATGAAGCTTTTAATGAAACTCAACAGCAAAAAGCCAGAAGATGTTTTGGAAAATGTTGAACACCCAGACATTTTATGTTATTTTGCATTTTAGTCTTGTCATGATTTAAATTCTGTGTACAAGAACACTATGTAAGTGAGTTTCCCTGTTTCCTGCTTTTTCCCCCAGCAGTCCACTGCAGCAGCGATCAGTGACGAGCGAAGCGTGTCACAGGTTTCAGGAGCACATTATGTAGCTATTGCTAATTATATGATCAATGATTTGTTGTTAATATCATTGAAAGCTTAATATTTTGCAATTTTTGGTCTGGCCTATTTTTTTTGCCCAAGACCTACTTCCCAGTAATTTTATTAGCAGTGGAAATAACTTCAGGAGCTGACCAGGCTAAAATTACACACAGAGACACCTTTACCTAGAAAAAAGTACTCTTTTACCTAACCCAAACAAAATTAAAATACAGAAACACAAAACCCCTAACTAGCCAAAACTGAGAGAAAACAAATTGAAACAAAATGGCATCACACTCCCTGCTTCCCCAGCTACTGACAGTGGACACAATACTTATAAATATTTAAAAGCTATCAAGAAAATAGAATCAGAAGCAACCAAATCCAAAAAGGGGCTAAGCAAAATCAAGTGTCACATAGCAACAACGGCCAAGCACAGTCCTTAAAGGAAAAAGAAACCAGCCTATCAGAACAGAGAGGTGTGAGATCTAATAGTGGGCAGGACAAGGAAGATAAAGACACACCCAAATAAACCTCCACCCACAGGCAGCGCAAATTACACCTGGGGTCATAACATAATAGTATCTTCAAAGCGTCTTTAATCTATCTGCAGTGAACCAGGCCCCCACCTCGGTGTTGAGGATTGCTGTTTAATATGCCACTTAAGAAGACCACAGCCAGTGTGGGGTTTTTGTAATTTAATATAATGAAAGATATCCCTTACGATATTTTTATTATTCATTTTAACTTTATTTAATAACCATAAAGAAAGATAAAGAAATAAAATTAACTACATCTTGTTATAATTTATACTGTAAATCAAAGTAAGCACAAATTCAGAGAGAGCCAACCCCCCCTGAAAAAAAGATATTTTTATTATTCTTAATGTTGTTTCTGGTTTGCTGTCTCTGTAGTGGCTAATTGGTAAGACTGGCAGTGATTTGTTTATTTATTTGCAGAGGTAATAGATAAAGTGTTCATTTATAAAGAGTATTTTTCTATATTTAGCAGCACCATTAAAAGCTAAACCTGGCTTACTCATCTTGTTTTGATTCTTGCTGCCCAGGCCCTGCTGGTGATGCATGAAATCGGGCAACAAAATGACTTACCTTCTTCCCACTTTAATAATGTGATTGATGTGAACCAGCCCCTCTTGCACTCTTGTAACGTGTAAATTAAGTGGTCTGCAACTCTGCAGATTGTCTAATACACAGGCAATGTCCATGAAGAAATGTGCTGTAGCTAAATCTATACTTTCTTTCCTGACCGGGTTCTCTTGAGGTTTTATGCAAATTCCACCTTAGATCATCTGGCACACTCTCCCTGCACGCATGCATTGATCTTTTGGTAATGACTAATGCACTCTCAATTACTACTATTGGATACAGGATTACCAGTGACTTAAGGTAAATTAAAATCAAGAGCTTCTTAAGAATGGGGCAACTCAACAAATCAGTGCAATGACTTTTGATCTTCACAGGCTTAAGATAGCTATTAGTGTTGACATTGATGTCACATGGTATTAGAGAGGTCGAGGCATTTTTCATATGTGCATATCATTCTTGTAGTACATAACAACAAGAGAATGCTGTTGAGAACCACAAACAAGCTGGCTCTGCCTGTTGTTTCTAAGCAGACTAAGTAAGGGAAAAAAGACAGCAGACACTGTTTAAATATTCATTACATCTTCTCAACATGGATTTGGTGGTAATAACCTGGATGTGTCAAAGTCATACCAATGAATGTCTGCTTTTTCCGATTATGGCTTTCTTCTTGTCATTGGGGTTTGTTTTTCCCCAGTTGTTATGTCATGAGAGGAGTCCATATTCCCTTTGTTAGGTCTTTGATAGATCAGTGTACATTTAAATCACAGGCAGGATATAAATATGGAAATTTTCCACCCTCCAGCTGTGAAGAAGGATAGTGTAATGTACAACACATAAAATAAAGTGAGATTCACCTTAAATTTTAATGGCTAAAGGGCAACACAATTGTTGAGACGGGTATGTGTGGAGTCTGGGGACACAAACAACGTGGGAGGAAGGTTCTGGTGACCCAGACGTAATTCAGTTCACACACACTCATTTTCTGAGTAGAATTGACTTACGGCATTCCGCTTTGGTTCATGCCTAATAACCCAAATCAAAGCCTAACACCAGTCCAAAAACTTGCAGCAAAATAATGGCACTCTGGTTTCATTTTGTCCCTAATCCATATTCCCAAGTTTATTCCTTACTTTTGTATAGTTTTAATCCTATTCAGCAACCGTAGTCCTTGTTACCCTTGAAAAAGTTGACACCTCTCCTAATAGACCATAGCCATCCAGAGATCCGTCCCACTGTCAAATGGTTCTGCTGGCCATCCTTGCCCAAGATGTTCCTACATGCTGCTTCCATAAATCTCCCATTATACCGCACAGCAAGAAACACGACTGTCCGATTTCAGCTGCTGGTTATCCATGGATCTTTACAGGCTGTGCTGCTCCCACAAAGCCTGCATTCTAGAGATGTGTCAACTAGGTTACATAACGTCAGCTATTTCACCCTGTTGTGTGATACAGCATCAGTGCAAAAATATGTCACACCAGCCAACAAAATGAAACGTTTCCTAGTACTCTAGGTGTCTTCATTGTATCTGAATTGTATGATTTAAAATAACAAACAGGAGCATTAAGTTTTAGACCTTGGCACATCAAAGTAGGAAGTGCTGACTCCTGTAGGGAAATATATTTCTTCACATTTTTGCCATATTGAAATAGTAATGTATCGTTCTGAGATGAATTATTAATCTCTTTTTAAATGTTTCAACCCCTAATGATTTTGCACTGTTCTTCAGCCGTCGCAATCAATAAAGGTTTCTGGGAATTAAGTAGCTATTGATCAGTGCACTGCAAAGTTTCCCCCGCGGCAAAGCTGTCTGTCATTTCTCCCGGACCTCAAAGTGTCCACCTCCAGGCCTGTCTTCAGAGGAGCCCAAAGTCACTGATGGATCACCCAGACAGCTCCCCTTATCTCCCCGAGATTCTGGATCTGATTTTAGGGAGTAAAACTGAGGAAGATTTATGTCCTGTTCAGTAGCCTGTGCTGAAACCCACTGCATTTGCAGCAGTGCACTTGCAGTGCATTTGCGTGTTTCATGGTTTGCCATGATGTGTGTTCTCATTAAGAAGAGGCTGTGACAAAAAAATAATCAAATAAAACACAATTTGTCAGAAGACCTACATGAATTCCTCCCTTTGTTATGCCTGTAGATGTCGGAGTCCTTAAACAGTGAATATTATCAATGCAAAATAAAGGAAAACAGACAAGGACCACATTTGTATGTATTTAATATGCAAATTAGATGCAATACTAGGCAACTAGATGAATAGCTTTTTGTAAATTAATATCTAGGTCAATGAAAACACTTTGCATTAAGGTGAAATTTTAAACGAATGTTTAGAAATAGCTTTTCTCATAGATCACAGGAGAACGTAACAATGTGTGGCATGGAAACAAGAGGAGAATTTGCTTAAGGACTACATAAATATTCCATAGGGAATACATCTCATTCACACAAAGACAACTGTTTTGTAAATGAAATTCTTCCTCAGACATCACATTTCTTTTTTAGATTAAGCAAGACAGTCGTAAGTTGAAATAAACCAGTTAGATTTGCTTACTGTAGGTCTTAGAGTTTTTTGCTCCGTGTGAATGAACATTAAAATATTAATGTCTTCTTTTTCCCATGATTTCACAGAGGCTGTTTGCAGCAGTGTTCTTCTCTGACATTCATTATCTTGATAGTCTCTAATGACCTGATATTAATCAAAGGCTTGCCTTTTTGTAGTGCAGAGCAGCCCCTAAGAGACTGAGAACATGGCAGGCAGGATGCCAGTAGACTTCATAAGAAGGAATATTAGCGACACTTTTCATTGTCTTCCTTTATTTTTCTGCTGTGAAACACACACACACATCACACACAGGTTTGTAATTACATCGTTGTGGGGACTCTCCATTCATTCATCCCTAACCTTAACTATAAGTAACCAAACAAAATACTTTTTTGACATTTTTAGCTTTTTGATTGCAGTCACTGACATTTTTTATTATAAAATTGAGTTTCCCCTTGTGAGGAATGAAAAAATGTCATCACAAGGTCAAAATAACAGGTTTTCATCACATTTTGGGGACATTTGGTCCCTACAGTGTTATTTATAGATACACAGACATGGAGACACGCACGTGCGCACACGCACACACACACACACACACACGCGTGTGTAATTATATCTTTGTGGGGTCTCTCCACTCATTTCTAAGGGGAAAACTCTAATTACAACATGACAACCTTAACCAATACCCAGCCCAAACCTTAAGCATAAGTAACCAAACAAAATACGAGACTTTTGGCATTTTTACTTTTTTGATGCCATTCACAGATCTTTGAGGGGACCTGAAAAATGGCCCCCATAATGTCAAAAAACAGGTTTTTATTACATTGTTGGGGACATTTATTACATTGTGGTAAGATCATTTTATTTCAAAGTGTGATTACTATATGTGTTTACTTACTACCCCAGTGTAGTCTCAATCTCCCATTACTGCTGTTGCATCTATCTAAGAGGGAAATTAAATTTAAAATGTCCGTTGTCATCCTTTATCCAACATCCCTGTTCTGCAACAAAAAGGAAAATGAAATACCTTAGTCAGCATACAGGGTAATCTATGATGCTATCATCTCTGTCAGATTACATTTTCTCTTTTGTTCTCTGTCGTGTCGAACAAATTAAACCTTTAGCTTCTCAATTTCTGCACAATGGAATTCAACTGGTTTGATTTTTTAAATGCTAGAAAGACTGATTTAAGCAGTACATTGAAGCAATCTAAATTTAAATTGCATTGAAGTCTCTCAGTAAATTTATGTGTAGCTACGTCCAGAAGAAATGTAAAATTCAATGAAAACTTTTTTAAACAATACAAAAACACAATTTAAGTACTCTTAAAGTATTAACAACAGTCACTTCAGAAACTGATGGAATGAAGGCTTTTGATACATAAGTAGTATTCTACATGCTATACTAAATGCTAATACAAAATTTCTCCAAATCCTTTTATGAATGTGTTCAAATCCTCTTGAATTTATGTAGATAGCTGCAGTATTTTAAGGTGCATCGCAGCACAATTTAAGCAGAGAAAGCAGTCTCTCAGCAGTGTGTGCACTTCTAATTTAGCTGAATCAATTGTACATGTGTTTTGTAATGCCATCTTAATTGGCAATTGATCAGAAAGTAAAGACATACGCCTCATAATCAGTCTTTCAGCATAGTTGTGCTTTTCTGAGAGCACGTACACTCATGTTCCATACTGTAACTCTCGTTTGTAAATTTCTTATGTTCTTATAAAACATTTCCGGAGGAGACTAAAGCTTTGCTGCAAAGTGATCTAATCTTCGAAGATTAGAATTAAAATATTCAGAGATTATTGCGATCAGTGTGCAGGCTAGTGGGGTGGCTGCTGTCCAGTAAATGCTAGTGTAGTTACAATATCAAAGGTCATATCTCATTTTTAAATATATTATCATTGTCTTCCTTAATGAATCACAAGTGAACACAAACACAATTTAAAACTAGATTTGGTGCTGTCAGGAACAACAGCATTTAATTCTCAGACAGCCCGGATGTTTGGCCCTGCCATATAATCTGTACTTGTCCCACACTCCCCTACTTGTACAATTTCTAGAAGTACTGTAAATGTTACAGGTAATAAAAGTGTTTCTACCTGAATGCTGTAAGTCCTTGTTGTGATGTGTGTAGGTCTGAAAGTACACTTATTCACTTACAATTTGCAGACTTTTCTCAAACAAGTTACTTGGCCATTGTGTATGTCATTCATATTCACATTATATATGTTGGTAGATGACCAAGCTTGTAATCACATATTCAGAAAACACGAGACAAATGAAACACAATATTTAATGTTTTCAATATGGTGCAATATATGGGACTGAAATAAAAAAAAAAACTGCATATTCAGGGGATTAGCTACAATCAATAAGAACAGTATTTACAAATCCAAATTTTTGGTTCTTTTACTAGTACACCAATTCCTTAATCACAAAACAACCAGGAATATCAGAAAACAAGTCCCTTTATCTTGACTGATGGCTGAACATACATGTTGAATGAGACAGTTACACACATACATTTTTTAATCTATTCTTTTTTATCCATAGGGTAAAAAAATGGGTATTCATCACGTTGTGGGGACAACAAGGTAAGGTATATCTGGACCACACACACACCACTGAGAATGACGTGTCAGGTCCAAATGCACAGTAAATTCATTGTCCGACAAACCTGGAGCACTTTAATAAATTCCACAATTTTCCCACATCTCCAAAAAAAGTGACAGGATTAAATTCTCCCACAATAAATTCTGCCAATGATGATACGTTACATGACTCATTTCACCAACCAACTACTGGGCTGCTACAAATGAAATTTGCCGAACATAGAGGCTAGTGACTAAAAATCAATATAGTGTTTATTACTGTCAGGGTCAGCGCCTGTCCGACCCTGGCCTTCCTGTCCCCAGTTTGGCCAGCAGGTGTCGCTCGCCATCCTGTCCCTCCTCCCTGTTTCTTGTCCTTCAACCCCAGTGAGTGTGTTTTCCCTGTTCCCCAGACAGCCGCATACATCAGTGGGCTGAGTGTGTTGCTCAGATACTGTTCCCTCGTATTGTGAGCTTGAGACCAGTCTCACCTGTTTTGTTTTCTGGATTTTTGTTCTGTAGTGTTTATTTCATGTTTATTAATTCTCTTAGTTCTGTGTGTTCTTAGGGTTAATGTGTCCACCTGTTTCTCGTTGCTCCTGAGTCTCCCTTGATTGGTTCATTGATTGATTCATACACCTGTTCCTTGTTTCCCTGTATGTCTGTGTATATAAGTGCCTTCCCTCACTCTGTGCTTTAGTCTACCATTGTAATGTCATGGTGCATGTGGTTTGGTCCTTGTATCCTGTTCCTGGTTCTGCTGTCTATGCTGCCCTGCTCCCTGGTTGTATTCCCTTTATGGTTTTTCTAGTTTATTTTAGTATTAAGTTCTGTTATACTTTTCTGTCCCCTTGTGGTCCCTTTATTTTCACAGTTTTCCCTTTGTTGTCTCTGTTAAATAATAAATCCCTTGTCTCGTGAGCCACTAAGTGTATTGTCACCTCTTCTTCCTGCCCGCACCATGCCACTCCGTAACAATATTCAATATTCAAAATATCATCTCACACTTTATCATTTTAGAATCACTGACCTGTTCAATGTTCCTGGGAAGATTGCGCAAAGATCCATGGAAGTTTAGATGGCAGATCAGTATTCACAAGATGGCAGCTGCAGGCTCCATTTTCAATCTCAGTTGCCCTCTGTCTTGCAGTTACAAATTTGGATCTGATCAAGTGTGCATTTTTTGGTTTAGATTTCTCTTTAAATAATCTTTTTGTAACGATAAACCCAAAATCAAATAGGGTAAATAGAGTAAATATTAACAAATATACTGATCCTGTTCACAAGGATAAGCCTCTAATCATCTCATTCTTCTCCTTGCTGTCATTAAGGGCTATTGCAGGGCTATTCAACTCACGGTCCTCAAGGGCAGAGCCCTGCTTATTTTCCAGCCTTCCTTTACCTGTCAGTCAGGTGTGAAGCCTCTGACCAATCAGAATCAGTAATTATTAAACTAACTACCTGGGAGAACTGAAAACAAGGCCTGGATTTGGAATTGAGGGCCTGAGTTGAATAGCCCTGGGCTATTGCTTCAGTTTTGGTGTGACATCAAAAAATTTGAACAGGTTCTTCACCCATTTACTGTGCATTGAAGTTTGGGAAAGACTAGCCAAATCATTTTTGAGATATGCTGACAAGATCAAATGTGTGAGCTGGCCTTCTCTTCGTTATCACTATGTGACGCTGTTTCAGATTTTATGAGATTCATCTCAAAATTTGACCAGCTCCAGATCTTCACTCACACAACATGTCCGCAAAGATTGAAAAAGATCTGTCAAAGACCTCTTGAATTATCATGGTAACAGAATCAAATGTCCGAAACTACCCTTTTTTCACTATCAATGTGGCACTGCTTCAGTTAAGGGGCGATCTGTCCCAATTTGACCACGTACAGGATGTATTTCCTACAATATGTCTGTGTTTTTTGAAAAAGATACTTTTACAGTTATTGTGTTCACAAGACTACATGTCTTCTATAGTTGCCACTTCCTTCCTTTGCTGCACACAATGTTGCTGCTTCATTTTTGGGGCAATTTGTCTGAAACTGAAACCAGGTGTAGATTTCCATCCATATAATGTTTTTGTGCAGCAGTAATATGATCTATGAGATATTTTTTGATTTAACACATTCAGTCAAATGTCATCTGCTTTCAACCTTCCTTTTGCTCCCACTAGTGGTGTCAGTTTAGTTTTTGGGCGATTTCTCTCAAAAGTTACTTAATTTTAATTCCTCACCCATGCGATGCCAGTGCAAAGTTTAAGAAGGATCAGTCAAATGGTTTTTGATTTTTCACCTTCATATCAAAGTATCTGTGGCAGGGATGGCAACCTGTCACTAAAACTGTATGCATTCCCTGACATCTGGGAATACAGTGATTTCAGTCCTTGTGCAATATTTGCAATACCAAAAGAATAACCACACCATATAATATGTATAGCCTCTCAACAGTACAGGGAAACACCAAAAAAGCATGTTTATTTGGAGAACATCAGTACAGCCCACACTGAAACAACAGGGTCAGGGACTGGTGTTTGCCAGTGTGTTTTGGTTTCACGGTGTAACAAATCCTTGCTGGTCATTGGTCTTTATCGTCGTCTGTGGTGACTCTGGCACTGTTTGGTTTGTTTGATACGTTTGGCCTGTAATAAAGTGTCTAAAATAAGAAACGGTTCCTGAAATGACACGATTAGGAAGGGACCAGCCATCAGGGGCTTATCTGCTCAGTTGTCAGGAATGCATTAACACCGGAGAGACGAAGGCTGTGACCTCAGCAGAAGGAGGTTAAGGTATCTGCTGGGAGTCCCCTCACGCCCTGGTTGTCCCAGTGTAGGAGATTTATCATCCTTACCTGCAGGCAGACCATTTGTCTTCCCTAGATCTGATCTCTATCAGTGGGGAAGCATTTATTTCCAGTCATTAGGGCAGCTGCCCCCTGACGTGTGACGAGAATATGGCTTCTCTGTTTCTGTGCAAAAGGCGCTGTCAGGCAGAATTCTCAAAATTGCACTTATGGAACGTGCAAGGTCTTCATATTTGCATTTAAATGGCTAGTCAAAGATACAGATCGCAAAATGCTTTAAAGGATTACATTCACTCTGGTTGTATCTCCTGTTGGTGAATTTATAAAGGTTAAACAGCTGTTACTTTAAATCATGTCAAGAACGGTAATCTAATTTGGTCTTAAAGGCACAAGAGGTTATAGGCTTTGTTTGTCTGAGGTGGAACAGCCACTTAAACAGAGGGTTTAAAATTAGTTATTAAATTAGTAAGGGCAGCCCTGCAGTGTTTGTAGTCTCTTTCCTACACCATTCAACACAAAAGACTGAACATATTGGTCATGGGGCTGTTTGACCCATCACCTTAAAGCTGGCATGCTACAAAATATATTTAAATACAAAGAAATAATCCTCGTCTCCTTCATGAAACATATGCTGCCAAAGCAGACTTTAAAATTCTGGGGGCATTATGCTTGCTTCGCCTTTAAGGGAGGTATTCAATAATTTCCTAACAATTTATTCATGCATAATATGCCACTTAAGAGCTGGTATCTCCTGAAACAAGCAATCACTTCAAGTGGACGCAACCAAGGTCAAGATCCTTTATTATTGAGAATTTAAGAAAAAACAGATTCACTGACACATTCTAGCACTGTGGCTGTGCACAGAATCAGGTGGCACCATGCAGATCCCCTCAAGACCCCTTCCCTCCCTGCATAATTAATTAGGAATGAGAGAGAGAGAGAGGACTGCAACAAGCCAGTAGCTCCTGTAGTATTAATCCACTAGCTCTGGTAAAGAGAAGCAGCCTTTTCAGCCTGGCTGTGAAGCCCGGGCTGATTGAGCTGCCTGTTTGATCTTGGTAATCACAGAATCACAGACCTGTTGCGGTTATAGGCTCCTATCGCTTGGTTTCCCAAGAAAAGTGTCATTAAGTTGTTTGAAGTGTTGGCTCCTGAAGAATAAAGAGGATCAATTCACTTTAAACTGCCCGGGGGAGAGCTTCTTTCACCGAGGTTGATTTCTGGTGACAGTGTAATGTGGGCTGTCAGAAGAGCTCCTCCACTGTGGGCCACTATATGCAACAATAGCCTTTATGGCCGGATTCTCATTTCCCCTTTATGTCCACTGGGAAAACACTTGCCCACCAGATTGGGCCTGTGACAAATGGATTTTTTTCCGGGTTACAAAATGTAAATTCCTTACATTAGACCCCAACAATTTCACTTGCATTTTCGCTCAGATTTCTTCCCTCAGTGTGATATTTCAACTGAGCTTTTAAATCACTGTTATAAAGCTGTCTTGCCTTGATGCAGTGGGACAGTGGTTGGCACTATTGCCTCACACCTTTGGGACTGGGATTCAAGTCTCCACCATGGCTCCATGTGTGTGGAGTTTGCATGCTCTCTTCATGTCGTCGTGGGGTTTCCCTTGGGTATCGATTCCCTCCACAGTCCAAAAACGTGCTGAGGTTAATTGACTGTCTGTAGGTGTGAATGGTGTGTGTGCCCTGTGATGAGTTGGGCCCCACCCTGGGTTGTTCCCTGTCATGCACCCATAGCTTCCAAGATAGGCTCCCGACTGCCCTGCAACCCTGCACAGGACAAGCGGGTACAGAAAATGGATGGATGGATGTAATTTCTTTTTTTTTCTGTAGAAAAAGATGATTTATTCAGTAAATATAGACACAGTCAATCTTATTCATATCATTCAATTTATCTATATTGCTCTTATGTCATAAATAAAAATAACTTGCATTGCACATTGCAGTTAAGACAAAATATTGTGATTACAAACTGGAACTGCACATAAAAATAAACATGAAGCACACGACAGCCTCAGTCCTTTTCCATGTATAAAGGTGAAAAAAACTAAGAGCATTAGCATACAAACCATTCAAGACTGTTAATGAGCAATTCTTGTCATTTGAAACCTAAATCAATTTTACTTGTCATTTGTAGAGAATTAATGAAATGGTTCCTAGCTGTAGAAATCAGTTTTAGAATTTTTCCATCTTCCCAGGAACATTATACACACAATGATCTGGGACCTATTTCATTTTGAGAAAATAACAGCAAAACCGAAGCATTGCTGCTTAGTGATGGCAAAAAGGAAGAGTCACTGCTGGAGAGTGTGTAGGGGGGCTAGAGACTGTAGAGCAGGGTTATTCAAATCACGGTCCTCGAGCTCCGAGCACTGCTGGTTTTCCAGCCTTCCTTTACCTGTGAACCAGGTGTGAAGCCTCTGACCAATCAGAATCAGTAA
>JAODJU010000087.1:141326-178921 GCA_026776725.1 Gnathonemus echidnorhynchus
GGCTTGCTGGAACAGGAGCTTTTTGGCCTTAGTTTTCATCCGACTAGTGGGGTGGAACCTGATGGCCGATCCTCACCCAGAGGGGTTCAGAATATCAGGGCGATGGAGCCTCAGGAAGAATCCTGACTCAGGACTACTGTAGATAAACCCTTTCATTTTCTGCTCTCTTTCTGTACTTACAGGAATACACTCCACTCTCGCTGTCTGTGGTGGGTGTTCAGTGTCGGTTATTCAATGTTCATTCACTCTTAGCAGCAGTTACTATAGCTCTCAGCTGGCATTATGATAGATCTCCTGAACAAAAGCGTTGAGTGCAGTTTGGCCTGGAGTCTGACCTGCCATCTCCTGGTGTCTGCACGTGGTACAGGCCACACAGCTGGCAGAGACGAGAGCAGATCGTTTCTCAGTGAGGTCATAGTGGGTACGGGACATGTATCACTGGCCATTATTCTTTACTGAAATTCGTCTTTCCAGTCACATGTATCAATGCATGGCCATTATTCTTTACTGAAATTCGTCTTTCCAGTCACATGTATCACTGGCCATTATTCTTTACTGAAATTCGTCTTTCCAGTCACATGTATGATGTATCACTGGCCATTTTCTTTACTGAAATTCGTCCTTCCAGTCACATGTATCACTGGCCATTTTCTTTACTGAAATTCGTCCTTCCAGTCACATGTATCACTGGCCATTTTCTTTACTGAAATTTGTCCTTCCAGTCACATGTATCACTGGCCATTATTCTTTACTGAAATTCGTCTTTCCAGTCACATGTATCACTGGCCATTATTCTTTATTCTTTACTGAAATTCGTCTTTCCAGTTACATGTATCACTGGCCATTATTCTTTATTCTTTACTGAAATTCGTCTTTCCAGTCCCTCCAGCCACTGTTTTTATCTGAAACAGGCCTCAGCATTTTCAAAATGATCTCACTCCATGATGGGCTGCAGGTTTAAAGTACAGATGGCACAATTAAAATTTTTTCTGGTCTGATAGGCCTATACTGGTACCAATCTGATATTTTTTCCCATTTATCTATACTAAGCATTAAATAAAAGATTTGTTCAATACATTTCAATCAACATTGATAAAATGTCTGCATTTAGTGTTGCAGCAGCATTGTTTGAGTATGAAAAGAATAGGAAATTATCATGGTCATGTTGCTCAAACAAACGCTATGCCACTGCGCCACAGTAAGAAATCCGCGACCAATATGATTCACACAAGTCTGCTTCTTTGTTTTATTCTCACAGAAATGAGCAGAAATATTTCTTAAAGTGTGAATTGTGCAATCTGTTGCCAAATTCAATATAATAATGAAATATATCATATAAATATCAGAGTATACCCCAACTAACCACTTCTAGTAAAAATGTGCATATAAGTTTCCAGTACAAAATATACAAAGGCGTACAGATAAAACTTGTAAGTAGTAATTCACCAAACATTAGAAATAATACAAGTCTGAAGACATCTAATTTCTCAAAATTTAGCTGTGTTCAGACTTAAGAAAAATCTACACTGGCCTTACATACACGCACTGTGCAGTTTTGCTTTTTCCTCCTGCAGTGTGCAGTACAGTAACTGCATTTCCTCTCAGCCGACACGACAGCCCTGACACACGTGTTGCTGAACATCCTGCCATCATGTCACCTATCTTCTGTTTACGGTATGCCGTGCTAAGGCTACAAAAATTTTCACCATTATTAGGCTAGAACTATTTCTGATTGAAAGTCGGATTGGTTTTTTACTCCACCGTCCCCCCCGATATCCGATCCATTTTTTGCCCGATACCTACAGTGGGTATTGGATCAGTGCCATCTGTACTTTAAAGCATTTAGTGTATATGACATGCTTGAGACAATGTAAACAATATATTAATGTGCTGTTAGCTTAGCCCACTATGCTAATACTATTTTGCAGACTTGCTGCCATCCTGCTCTTGACCCTTTTTCTCATTCACTTTTTAAAGGCAGGAAAAGGCTTCAGGACTTGTTTGGGTGTCAGCATATGCGTCGCAGTGCCTGGCAGTGACATTGTAGCATTGTCCGCACATACGGGGAGTTTCTTCCAGAATGCGGGCTGTGTTGTCTGTGCGAGGTCTTTAAATCATAGATTTGAGCTGCAGTTTTACTTCTTATCACCAGGGGTCGTCCTTGTTCGGTCTATTTTCCAACCATTCATCCTGATCAGGGCCACAGGAATGTAGGGGGACTGGATAATCCATGTCAGGCAGGACACTTTGACCTAAAACAGGATTTGTAAACCACCATTTCAATTAAAAGGACCTGTATTTCACTTAAGCGGTGAGTTCTTGCTGTGTGCTGATTGGTCAGTCTCCTGTAATCATACATGTGTCATTAATGTTAATGTGAAACTGCTGGATGAGTCTTTCAATGAAGGAAAAAAACCAGTCAAAGCACAAGAAAAGCAGAACTATATACTCCTGAACAAGCACAGGAGCTGTTCAGTTTTAAAGTAGTTAGTAAAACCTGAAGTAGCTCAAAGTGCCCTCAAAGTGCCCTCAAAGTGCCCTCGCTGACATGGATTATCTGGTCACCCTACAGGCAGGGGAATAAGAGTCTGTCCCATTCAGCATAGAGCACAAGGGATGCCAGTCCAGTGCAGAGCACACAGACATATACTGTGGGGAGGTTAGAGACAACAGTTAGCTAACTTGCCTTTATCTCTGTGTCACTAAGCCGCTGTTTTCATATTTGCTTGCAAGCTATATGGATATGTTACAGTCCTTTGTGTGATGTAACACTTTTTTTGTATAATTTTATGTATAATTTACTTTACTAAATTAATACATTATATTTTGTAAAAATACTGATTGGAAGAACACTTTTGGAAAAAACGTCAGATGTCCTTTGGTTTATTTAGAAAATGTTTTTATTTAGAAAAACTGGCATTAGATGCAGGATGTCCCTGTGCCTTTGTACTCCATACTGCATGAGACAGACTCTAGACCCATGCAGTGACCCTGTACTGGATATGTGATTGTATACTTGCAGCTTTTAATTGGCTACACTTGGAGAGGGTTTAGCATTCTATAGAGATCCCTGTTATTTGTTATGCACTATAGAGATGATGCCTTTAAAAGTTGTTTTCTCTCACCAGTTTCGTCTGTAAAATCATGACCCCATGGTGACCACATTCTGTCTCAGAAACCTACTTTCTCTCTCTATCCTTGGAATTAGTGTCAGAGAGGATTAGTTGGTATTTCAAGGGAAGCCTTATGGTCAGGCTGTAGTAGCTGCCACCTGCCTGCAGGCTTCACACCCAGTAAGGCTGAGAGCAGAGAGCGTGTGGCTGTGATGTTCCCAGGTTTCCTCAGTAAAATCCTCTGAGAAATGAATCAGACCCTCTGTAAGGCAGCTAGTTATGTGAAACTACAAAATGACATGAACACATTCTTAATCCACAATATTTATCTAAAAAAAACTCATCGAAAGTAAAATATTTATATAGGATATGCACCTTTTACTGATGATGTTGTAGAAGACAATGACTTTAGAAGCATTTTAATACTTGAATGTTCCTTGGACCCACCTTTGGAGAGAACTACAGATGAAATATTTTTGGGTATTCCTCTTTTTTTATATATGTCACAGGCTACATATCGGCAAGTTTATTTTGTGCCGTATTGCGGGTTCATCTTCCGGTAGCAAAGAAGCAGCACAGAGAGTCAGTGGTGAAATCTAAATTGGTTTAAATATTTGAGCCTTCTTTGATGAATGGAAATGCATGAAATTATATTAAGTAGACATTCTGTCATTGATTTTTTCGGTTTGTCTCTATTGTTTTATAGTTTCATTGTATTATGAACCTGTGAATGTCGTTGCAGAATAATTTGTCTTGGTTTTTCTATCCTTCCATGTTGACCATTCTGTTAAATCGAGGATTGTCTCCACTATGTGGAAGTGCTGGGTCTTGCTGAAATAACCCGTCTGTCCTGCATGTCCTTCCACTCCCATGCTTGACTTTATAACTCAAAGGCAGAGCACTAAAAATAGGAATGCGATTCTTCTGTCCCCTTTGTCCACGTACTAACCTTGGATAAGTACAGGGAGTGGTTAGGAGGATCCCCATCAGAATGGGAGAGTATCTGGAAGATGGAGAAGGCATATGACTGCACATGGTGCTGACCTCGCAGCCATCCTCAGTGACGATGAGGAGGCTCATCCCTCTGCGGTTGTCATTGATCAAGCGGATCCTGGGTTCTGTTTTTCCAGGAGGGCACTGACAGACCAAGAGGGCAACCTGAGCTGGATCAATCCACCATTAATAATTGAGGAGGCAAGCTTTTTAGTGAAGTGTCTTCAGCTAACATTCAAGCTGTGCATTTAGCATTTTTTTTTTCTGTACAGGGCAGCATTTTCCCCTTCAGTGGGTGGTAATTCTGATGGTCCTGGGACAACGTAAATAAAAAAACACAGAGTAGACAGTGGAGTAGAGTGAGATACGTTATATAATAACAAATTTAGTCTGCAGTCTGCTCACTGCTGCTTCGTGGACCGGGAGATCCAGGAAACGCGAATGGCACTCAGGATACGGGCTAGCTCCATAATAGCCTGATAAATTTATCCAGTCTCCTTCACGAGCCGCCGAGCGTATGCTGCTTAGTGTCATCATGGAGTCAGACAAGGAAGGAGAGAGCTGGATGGAGGATCAGTGGGAGAAATGGTAGGAAACACATCAGCCAAGTTTCTGGCTTTTTGTTTAGAGCAGTGTTGTGCTGTTGTAACTTGTGTGTGTGTGTCTGTGTATGTGTGTGCACGCGTGAGTTTGTGTGCATGTGTCGGGATTGCTGATGGCTTGCAGCTCTCTACAGCTCTGCTAGGGAGCAATGCCCTTGAAAATGAGAAAAAAATACGAGGTTTATACTAAAAGTTACTGAATCGTGATTACCTCTCTCGTGACGGGTATGCATTTCAGCGCACTGGGGATGAATGCAAGAGTTGTAAATGTTAAACAGCAAAATACTGTACTGTTGTGTTGGAAGTTTTATAGGTGTGAGCAGTGATTCGTGCAGGCTATACAACTCAGTTATGCCGCTGTATGTAAACAGACAGGGGAGAAAAATACCAGCTTTTCAGTTTATCTACAAGTGAAAGACTGCATCTGAAATCTAGCAGTTACCTAGTATATTAAGCTGCCACGGGTAGTAAATATGAATATTATATATGAGTGTTTTGGCCACTACAAAACAACAGATTGCTTATATAAGTAAGTTCCATCAGGGTGGTGTAATTATGATATTTCAATGATTAGGCATGGAAGTAATCTGCTCAAAAGTTTATGGTTTTTGTTTATCATACTAAAAAATAATGTGCTCCAGTGTAGCCTATTATTAATTCTCATGGGGTGGGCACTGTGAGTGATATCAGTGCCTTTCGAATCTCATTTTATGTAAATTCTGCATTGCAGTCACTGCTAATCAGACAGAAGTGTTTTCTGATTGTGTTTTAGAAAGGAGAATACTCCAGAAAAAAGGCATTCACAGGAGCTATCCATACACGCTGTTCCTGTTTTATGTTAATTGAGAGAAACATCACTTGTTTCCAGTGTGGAGTTCAGTGTCATTGCATCTAGACGTACTAAATTATTAATACCTAATATTCCCACCCTGCACCTCGTCAAAATTGTCCGGACATTGTGTTGCACTCTTGGGTATTTAATTCCAGTTCCTAGTTCTGTTCCTGTGTGACATGTACAGTAACTGGAATCAAGGTCTTTTTCTGTTTCAGTAATTACAGGAAAAGTGTGTTCCTTGTGTAGGGATTTTAAAATGGCATTTTGACTCCAAATTGCTGAGTCATTTGAGAGGTTCTCCTGCATATAGTGTTGTTGCATTTCTGCATCTTTCAGAGGCTCTGTACTGTTGATGGTCTTTTTGGGGAAGCACCTGGCATGGGCAGAACAACTCATTGCCTTATGTGGTATGAAAGAAGTTCTAATTTGAACCTCAAATCTTTCTGTGCTGAGAAAAGCCCAGAACTTAAAGGCAGCAACTAGGTTTCAAGCCTCACTGTCAACCAGCCAACTGGTGGAGGAGTGACCTCTGCTCTTCCATTATTGCCCAAAGCTCTTCCCTTAGTCAGTGTTCCACACTGACTTATAATTCTTCCCCATGGGATTGAATTCCCGTAATGACCTCACAGAATATTGCTTTCAAGATCCTCAGGAGAGCTATTAAGACAACTGAGTATGCACTGGCCAGTTATAAGGGGGAAACCAGGGTAAAGATCTGTTCACCTTAATGTGGTGACTTTGTTTAATATAATATCCACAATATAAACATAATTCCGAATGTTCTAACAAAAGAAAAGGACCACCGATATATAAAAGTTCCAAACTGAAACTGTTGTTTGCACTGTGTTGAACTATAGCTGTACTCTACTATGACTATAGAGGCTATACCAGGTTCTGTAGGATGTAATCACTATAACTAAAGTATTGTGGAAAATTGTCACATAAGAATATTCTCTACAATTTCTAGAGATATTGGATAGATTAACTGCAAATGTGAAAGTTAATAAATGTGTTTTTACCTGAATGCTCTGAGTTCTAGTTGTGAAATTACACTTACTGATTTAATGCACATTCCACATACATGCCAATTTGCAGAATCTTTCCCCATCAATTAGGTGGTTACTTGTATTCCTTTGTGTATGTATTTTATTTATTTTCTTTTGCACTATCACCATCATTTTCCGTGACATAACAGTAGAAACGTATCACATTAACAGGGTCAAATGTCATCTGCTCTCACCCTTCCTTTGGTTTCCACTAAGTGGTCCTCCCCATGAGCCATAGGGTTCTCCTGAGTACTCCACTTTACTCCCATAGTCCATAAACATGCAGTTAAAGGCTAAATGGTCTCTCCATATTCACTATATTGTATAACGGTGTGAGTACTGTATGTGCGCGTATGTGCCTTGCAATGGACTGGCATTGTGTCCAGGGTCTCTCCCTGTCTTTAAGGACCCCTGGGCCCTCACTAGAATGAACAGTTGAAAGAGAGATGGATGGAATGTCACTTCTGGTTCTGTGGAGTAGCACCGCTGGCTTTCTCAGTCTCTCTGACTTTTCAGGAGCGTTAAAAACCTCAGGAATTTATTGATTGATTCATTGATTTAGTTAATTAATTAATAAATTAATTAATGGGTTTAATGAATGGGTTTCAGCTCACATAGCGTGCAAACAAACACGTTCTGTCATTCTATTGCTGCATTAAGATCTCCTGTTGTGGAGTCACAGCAGGATGTCATGTAAATCTCCCAACTTCAGGATTACTCGGATATCACTGTAAAGCTGGGGTGGCCAGTCTTATCCGCAAAGGGCCGGTGTGTATGCAGGTTTTTGGGATAACCTGTAGGTCAGCTGTTCAAGCTTAGGTGTGAGGACTCTTCAGCCAATCAGTCCTCTAATTAGTGACCTAATTAGGGAGTTGCAGCAAAAACCTGCATACACACCGGCCCTTGGCGGATAAGATTGGCCACCCCTGCTGTAAAGCTACCGTCCAGTTGTTTAGTTATTAGACCAGTTTTCATCTTTTTATAAGCCTTGCCCAGTGTCCTCTGGTCACGAGTTCAGTTGACTACTGCACACAGATGAAGGACATCTCAGGCTTCTCCTTGGCATTCAGGAAATCCGCCTGTTACAGTATACACTAGGAAGAGATGTCAACAAAATTTCATAATAGGAAGTATGATGATATTAAAGCTTTCTTGGTTACTAACAAGTCAGAATGTTCTGGTCCCCTCAAAGCTGGCTACCCCTTGCAGGTCCTGGCCGTTCCACCCAGTGCTCCCAGCTCTAGTGACCTAAAAAGCCATTTCCTTTCACTTTTTCACTAATAACACAAGGGATGTGGCAGCTCAGCCAAACCCCGAATAGTGACTTTTGTCTAACATTACAGCCAGGAAGAAGATATTTTTGCTAATGCAATATCAGTTCATGGAGCAATCTAAGCTGATAATAAGCATCTATAAGAAAAATAGTAAGATTGCCTTTGTATTTGTTTATGAATAAACTGACAGGAATGTTTCATAGTTCTAAGTTTTATCCATCACTGGATACTCAGCTTTGTCAGCAGTATCTCCTTAATTTCAGTCATCTTTAATTTTAGGTTCATTATGTGTGTCATAATGTTTCAGTTTTAAAGTTGTAACACCCAACATTATAAATCAGTATGGAAAGTGTATTATGTGGTACACTCCGTGGCTTTTCGATGCTCAAGCCTCAAATTGTTTTCTTTTCTCAAAGTATATATTTTTCTTAGGCCATTTAAATGTAGAAAGACATTACTTTTTATGTAGCTCTCTTTCCATATGGGAGTCCATGTGTATTGACAGTGATTGTAATGAAGCTTCTCACAATTAATGTTTATCGCAGATGTGCGCTTGAAAATTGCTCTGTACTCTGTTTTACATGTTCTTTCGATCTGATGAGCCACGAATAAATGGCAGCTGTGATCAATGGTGACTTTGATTAGGAAGCTTTTGTCATGGAAAATCTGCAAGTACAAATTGGAGTAATTAGTAAATAGGGATTAGGTAGGAATGAAATTAGTCTATGCTGTTTGCTGCTGGTTACAGGTTCATTTGTATCCTGGAGAAAAGCACTTAGGAAGCATAGAGAGACATGATGTGCTTCAGTAAGCATTAAATATGGGTGGAGATTTGCCCTAATCCGCGCACAAATACTCTTCCTGGTTTGTCTATTCCTGATACTTTTCTCCATGTACGACACATATTAGCAGCTTTTGTGTTATAATTGGCACAATCGTAAATGTGATCATGCAGCCAGAAACAGTAGATGTATAAATCATGTGGATGCTCTGAAATACTTTACGCTGTATTGGTTCCACTTCAGCAGGAAAATAATTACAGCTTTAAGCAGCACATCTCTGAGAATGTGCTTAAGAGTGAAATTGTAACATAATTCCAATATTGGTATAAATGTTGCTTTGGGAGACTGAATCTGTTCTTCTAGCTCAGGCACTTCTCCTCTGCATTTACAGTAAATATAAAAAGCCTACACACGCCTGTTAAAATGCCAGGTTTTTGTGATGTAAAAAAATGAGGCCACGATAAAACATTTCAAAACTTTTCCCACCTTTACTTGACCTATAATCTGTACAATTCAACTGAAAAACAAACAAATCTGTTAGGGCGAAAATAAAAAATGTACAATAAGCTGGTTGTATAAGTGTGCACACCCTTAAACTAACACTTTGAAGCACCTTTTGATTTAATTCCAGCATTCAAGCTTTTTGGGAAGGAGTCTATCAGCATGCCACAACTTGACTTGGCAATATTTACCCACTCTTCCTTGCAGAAGTGCTCCAAATCTGTCAGATTGCGAGGGCATCTCCTGTGCACAGCCCTATTCAGGTCACCCCACAGATTTAGGTCTGGCCTCTGGCTGGGCCATTCCAAACCTTTAATTTACTTCTGGTGAAGCCATTCTTTTGTTGATTTGGATGAACATTTGGGGTCTTATGATTAAGCCCCAGTTCCAGCTGAAGGAAGACAACCCCAGTGCATGATGCTGCCCCCACCGTGCTTCACCGTGGGTGTGGTGCTCTTTTGATGCTCCACAGGCTTGTTTTTGCACCAAACATACCTTTTGGAATTGTGTCCAGAAAGTTCAACATTGTTTTCACCAGACCATAACACATTTTCCCACATGCTTTTGGGAGACTTGAATTTTGCTGCTGTATCTGAGACTTACGACTGCATCTTTTTTTTGGGAGAATTGTATTTTTTTTTTTTTTACAAAATTTAGCTGACCAGTTTTCCTTTTTATCTTTTCATCAATTTTGGAGGGACGTCCAGTTCTTGGTAACTGGTCACTGTTGTCCCATGTTTTCTCCACTTCTTGATGACTGTCTTCAGTGTTCCATGGTATATCTAATGCTGTGGAATTTTTTTGTACCCTTCTCCTGAGTGATACCATTCAACAATGAGATCCCTTTTAATGCTTTGTAAGCTCTATGACTTTAGCTGTAGGATGCAAGCAAAAATGTCAGTAAAGTCCTGCTAGGGCAGCCGAATATTTGGAGTTAATCAGAGTCACTTTAATTGATGCCAGTATGCACCCCAAAAGCCTGAATGCTGTAATTAAATCAAAAGGTGCTTCAACAAAGTATTAGTTTAAGGATGTGCACACTTATGCAACAAGCTTATTGTATGTTTTTTATTTTTTATGTTTTCCCTCTAACACATTTGTTTGTTTTTCAATTGAATTGTACAGGTTAAAGGTCAAGTAAAGGTGGGAAAAGTTTTGAAACAATTTATCATGGTCTCATTTTTTTGCATCACAAAAACCTGCCATTTTAATAGATGTGTGTGCTCTTTTTACAGTATATACACTGTGTATTTCATACACTGTCTGGAAGTAAAACACAGTCTGAAATGCTTCTGAGCCTTTAGACACTGTCTCAGAAACATGACCACTGATTTTGCTCCCTTCCAGGCTGACCCATGACATCAGTCTGGATGAGTTTGAGGATGAAGACCTATCTGAAATCACTGAGATTGCTGATGAGTGCGGCATGAGCCTTAACTGCAATAGCCTGGACATAAAGGTAAGGGGTGAATCCTTTCAGAAAATATTTTAAATAATTCTCCCTCTTCCAAGTTTTATATTTCAAATTTACCATGACATTCACCCGAATATTTCCCCTGCTTTTTTCATTATTATTAAAACAAGACATTTTCATAAAACATTTTCTATCAGGCAGAGGTGGGTTGAACAATGGTCTGAAGTGGGCTTCATTTTTTTCTTAGTTGCTGCGCCTTTATCTAGTCTAGTGCTGCATCGCCTCACGATCATTTTTTAGAGAATAAATAGTAAATAACACACAGTTAGCAAGTTGTGTACATCCAGTGCCATGTGTGATTATCTTTATTATGTTAATGAGTAATGGCAAAGAACAGTCCTCTTATAATAGTACTCCATTCTGTTTACATGTGTGAAAGAGATGACTTGTGTTTTCCAAAGAAACAACTATTGCTACTCCAGCATTCATGAGACATGCTGTGAATTATGGGAAAACTGCACTGGCACAGATGCGAGTGTCAACACCCTGAAAATGTTTTTTTACTGCCTGTTTGTTTTCTACTGGTTGTATTCCATCATGCTCTTAATAATTAATAAACATAAAACACGCTTCATACTGAATTTGTATATTTATACCCTGTTCTCTTAAGGTGCAGGTATTAGCCAGTGCATATAGTGTAGACAAGGCAGAACTTGCATATTCTGATGATATTTACTGAAACAATTCAAGTTAAAGACTTTTCCTAAAAATACATCACGTCCCACTCCTAGGTGTTGGAATCACTGGGAGCCTTTTTTGCTTTGGTGTAATAGGTGAAGTTTGTTACAGTTCAAGTAGCAAACAACACCTTAAAAGCAAATTCCTATGTATTGAGGCAAAAGGAAATTGCAGGATTGATGTTGTTATTTAAAGGGTAGGGCTTTTCTCATCCTTATGGCTGCTGTGCAACTATCGTGAATTAATACATCAGCAGTCAGTTCAAATATAACTCCAAAGAACAATGGCTAGGCTCTATAAATAATTTATGAAAAAAAAAATCATTGCTGTTCGCTATTCTTTCAAAATCAGCAAATCCGTGTTCATCTTTCACCCTTGCATGGAATGAAAAAGGACATATTAGTTGCATTAATGTTGGAAGGATTGATTCTGTAAATTGATTTTTGAACTAAAAGCACGAGTTAAGTAAATGATTGCTAACAGAATCCTCAGATTTAATTTAACTGTGAAGTTCTTTACGCTTCACGCTGTGTATTACTTCATGTTCATTAATTTCCTGTTTTGCGTATCATGTATCAATTCATGTATCATAATTTATCCTAGATCAAATAACAAATAGACAGCACCTTGTTAATCAGAAATTTTCAGATGTTTTTTCAACATTTTTGCATGGACCTAATTGATAATTAATCAGAATCTAATCTAGAAGCTGACAGGACAAGCATTTTCAAGTCTTTTAGGTTTGTTTTCAAGGTTTGGTTTCAGTATTGGTAGGGACAAAATCAGCCCCAACCCCCCCTGACCTCTAAAGACAAGGGGTAATATCTCAAGACATTGTATTGACATCATTTTGACTAACTGCAAATTGAAATTAGCTTTTTGCTTAATTTGCCTTACATCTGTACTAAATTCCACTTGTAATGAGATAATCCAGTCAGCACCAGCTGGTGGGGGATTAAGTTCTAACCACACAGTTACAATGACTTCTGTCTGTATGTATCAGTGTCAGAAGCATGCTCTGTGATTCACTCATATAGTGCACTTTCAGGGAAGATCTAGTTACCATGGAAATGGGATTCCTTGCCCTATGGTTGGTTCATTAGTATCCCTGAACCTCTAACAGATAATTTCATGAATAAGAGGCTTTAGCTTCCCAGACATTTTCAGTAATGCAAGTGGTGTTTTCCAAAATAGAAAGTTTATTTAATTTTCTCATTACATGAACTATATATTTCAGTCATCTCCTTTATAGATAACTGAACCACTTGTTCAGCGTTTTCAAATAAACATGTTGAACCATAGCTACCTTTTGTCTGCATCCATGTTCCTAATTCATCCTATGTGTCTTTTCTTTGTCAGGCCCTCTTATTGATTTCCCATAGCATATTTGTTTCAACCCGCATCACTGTAATGCATGTCAGATACATTTTAATGCACCATGGACACTCCCCATGGCTTTCATCAGAGTTGTAGGTATACCTCAGCCCACTCCACGGAAGCCCACCCCATTCTCCAGCCAAATGAACACCACACTAGAGCTCACAATTTACTGTCCTGAATGAGCCCATAATTTACGAGGTTAGGCAGTGCTGTTTCCCAGTGGTGAGCTCAGAGATGAGGTAATCCCTTCCTGGGAAGTCACTGGGCATGTACAGAGACATAGATGCTGCCCTCCTTTTCAGTGTAGGATGAGGATGGCTGAAAGGAGAGCGCTGGTATTCCCCATTTATGACATACATGTCCCATTTCACATCTCCCCCTGGTTTCTGGTGATCAGTGAGGGTTAATGGCAAATGGAAAGGAGAATTAAGAAGGTTGGGGTCACTTATTTGTTTTGATCTTGGGGAATGACGTATTACAAGCAAACTGTTAAGCTGTTGTGTAGAGCTGTGAATTCATCAATAAATCTACATTGTTTGCCTTTAAGTCTTGGAAGTGATCTACTGGGTTTATTCTACATGTGCGGAAATGACAAAAAATTACTGTACATGAACTGTAATCTGTGCATGTTGAACAAAGGGATTTGGCAGTAGCAGTATTTGGCAGTTCTCCTGGTCCAAATACTCCTGTAATTCCTGTAAGAATTGTGCAAGTGAATTTCAATTATTTAGTATATTTGCAAGAATTGAATTAATAATCATTATTGCTTTATGTTTGGTGTTAATGTGCATTTTTCTAAGATTTTGAGATGCACAACATATGACACAGCAGGGAAAATTAAACAGGATGTACACCAATGCCGGCTTAGAAATCCTCTGGCAATGTCTCAGAACCATGTCATCTCTGAGCGGTCGCCAAGCAACAAAGGAGAAGTTCTTAAAGGAGCCTTGTGCACTGGAACACATGAGGAACATGTCACATGGCCACCTCCCAAAAGGACATTCAGATTAGCTTGCTTATTAGATTTTATCCCGGACATTAATGCACTACTTATAAATTGTACTGTATATTTCTGATACAGTTATTTTAAGATTCCAAGATTTGTTTCATTTTTGCATTAATTTCCCCTTATTAATTATCAATATTTTCTTAATTTCCACTGGGGATTAATAAACTTTATCTCCAAAACTTTACACTTAAGGGTACACAGTATTTAAGAGGGTAAGAGTACTTGAAGGTCAAGCCGTCAAGCAAAATTTATTCATGAGGTACACTAATTGTTTTGTAATAAATAAAATGTAAGGCAAAGGGGTGAATAAAAATTTTGTTTAGTTGTGAATTTATGATTAATTGTGTTCATGCTTACATGTAGTGGTTTTATAGGATTAGAATTTAGCATGCTGACTTAAAATGTACTTAGCCTGCTTAATCTGCACTAATCAGATGAAGATGGCTGCGGCCTGCTTGCAGATAACTCCTTTTTTGCTGCCATTTGATGTCACAGAGAACAATGCACAGTAAGTGAGCGGTCAGAGCTTCAGATGCCGAGCTTCGGTGTTGCATGGAAAGGTCACCAAGCTTTGCGAAGTGCCTGATTAGCTTCTTTGTCATTAATCGGCATTAGTATTGTTTCTATCGCCTCCCCAGTAAACATCACCTCGCGTAGCTACTCATTTGTTTGTTTGTATTCCTGAGCTGAGGAGCAAGTGAGTAATAATGAAGTGCTATGGTTTGAAACAAGCCAGTCAATTATCATTTTACTTTGTGTTATTACACACAAACTCCCACGTACACACACAGATCAATACAGAGTGTAACTGCTCATTTTTATTTATGGACTGCTCTTTAGTAATCTTAAAAAGCAGGTATGTTCAGCATAACCAGACTATCCTTTGCATTTGCACAGGCCACATCCACATGAATGGGAGCATGTTGAGTGTTGGGGGAGTTCGAGTTGCTGGAAGCTCAACCTGCAGGTTGATTCTTTCTGCAAAGTGGTGATTTTCAGTGTAATATCTACACGAAGCAGGCTGTGCCAGGAGTTTGCTGGGTGATGCAGGCTTTAAAACGTTAATCTAGCTTTAAATCAGGTTGATCCTTTTAATGTACTTATTAATAAGTAGTGTATCTATATTTTGGTGCAGCACCTGTATAATGTTTTGAATGTTTGTATGCATTATGCTTGGATTTTAATTTAGTTTGCATTTAAGTTTACATGCATTGGATATAGGTAGATGTGGGATATCTTCTTTGTGTGAGGAGAAATTTGATGACCTTTAAAGTCTTTTTATCCTATTCTCGTATGTTTCAGAGAACATCCTTATTTTATTTAGTTATCCTCTATTTAAAAAGGTCTGATGTTAATCTAAACAATCACTCATTCCCACCTCACAGTAGTTAATATTAGGGAAAAATTGATTGTAACAACGTTACTGTTGCAAATGTTTGGATACAGGAAACAGGCAGTAGTGTGCAAATGATAGTACAATTTAGGTCTAATGGCGTTTTTCTTTTTCGCCCGTGATGTCGTGCATAGTCATACTCTACCCACACTGAGCACAGCAGGAAATATCAGCACTTAAAGGGTTACAGCCTGTTCTCAAGCTCTGCTATAATTGGCTGGACTGCCAGCCCCCCCACCTCCCCACCTCCTCCCTGTCGTTGGTACTGCAGCTAGTCCTCTGACTGAAATACCACTATCCAATCTTCCCAGGGTCACATGACACGGGAGTCCAATAGCGGCGCAGGGAAGGCCGATGGGAACGTGGCCAGCAAGCTGCAGGCGGAGATGCTTCACTTGGAACTGATCGATGCTGTGGGTGAGATTCAGGGCGAAGAAGCTGCACTACCAACCACGGAGCCCACAGCAAAAGAAATAGCTCCCGTTACCATGGATACTTATCGGCCCAAGAGACCCACCACCCTTAACCTTTTTCCACAGGTGCCTCGGACACAGGTACCGTGATATCCGCCGTTGCTTCTTATTTATCTGAGATCCGTTCTGTTGATGAGATTAAATTTAGATTGTAGGTGGGTTGGGCAGCTTGATGGGAATACTGTCAAGTAGCATTGCGGACCATTTAAGGAGAGCCTAGATAGACGTCTGTTAATGAAAAGCTCCTTTATACTTCAATGTATGTGTTTAACATTCTGTGGGGCTGCGTATGAAACATCATTGCAGAAAATGTCATCCTTTTATAGGAGGAGATTATTTTGTGTTTTATGATAAAAAGGGGATTTGATAGCCTCAGTCGGGAGTAATGTATCTGCGTGGCCTGCCTTTGCCTTGCCACCCTGGGACCTCTCCTTTCTGACAATAGCATCACTTCAGCTCGAATCTCAATGAGCTGCCTGAGTGACGGGAGAATGAATACAGCCACAGATTTGCAGTGGTGTATGATGCTTCTTGGCTGTGACAATAAACAGCAGACAGGGGGCACAGCTATGTTTTGGGCTGGAGCAGGTTGGGCTTTTGGTTCTGTTAGGCGAGAACAAGGTGTCCAGAGCCACACATCTCCCATGCTGTCATCTCCTCAGTCGCCGTCAGAGTCTGGGCGTGTGTGCACAGCTATTTTTGTATGCGAGTTTAATGCAAAAGGATTGTTTGAGGGCAAAGAGCTCTGATGTGGGAAGATCTGTAGATCCACAAGCAAGTGAAAGCGAATAGACAGAGCTGCCAAGCCCAAGAAAGTGAAATCGGTAAATTAATTTCCCAGTTAGACTTGCATACTTCTCTGAATTCCTTTTCTCTGATTAATAGGGCTTTTCTTGTCCATAAGAGCGTTATAACAGTAAATGGAGCAGCATTCGTGTGAAGATCTTAACGCTGTGTCCTATGGGCACTCATACGGCACATTATTTGGACAGCAATTAGCCTTCAATATTCTGTGATTTTTTTTTTTTTTGCAGCCCTGAAGTAGAAACTAGTCATAAACACTGTTATAATGTACCTGTATGTTGTCTAGCTGCACAGTTTAAAATTAGTGTTGATATATTATATACAGTATCACAATATCGCACGGAACATGCTTGAATTCTGTTTCAGTCTTATTGATTACTGAAGCAGATGAGATCAAATAACAAGTGCTTTTAATTCTCCCTTTTTGTTACCAAGGTTTTGGCAGCAAATGCCTGTTCTTACGTGACTATTATTACCAAAGGCAGGTTGTCAAACAGAACCAGATGACATTGAGATGGGAGGCAGGAATGAGTATTTTGCTTGGGGACGGGAATGGAGATGGGTTTAGGAAAAGTAGTGGAGGAATGAAAGCAGAAGAAAGCCCCTTTAGCATAGGCACAGGAATAAATGGAAGAAAACAGAACAGGTATCGCTTTAAGGAATGAGCACCAGCTGGGTGTGGGGTCCGGGCCTGTTTTCTGTTGGTCAAAAAGGCACCTGTGATATAGCCTATGTACTTTGTAATGAGACACAGATATGAATGAGTGTGTTCGTCTCCTGCCTTTTCCCCTCCTGAGGCCCCATGATCCCCTGCCCCCATAACTTTTGTTAGTTGCCACCATGATATTTATTTCCTGTCTTTTGCCTGGTTTCCTCCTTGTGCCCAGCCACAGCCCCTTTCCGAGACACTGTGACTCATTTCTGCAGATAGACGTCCAGCACAGATCCATGACTTGTATGTAGTCTTCAGTTCAGAGGTTATGCCTGGGGCAGAGCCAGCCCAGCCACGTCGATTAATGTAATGAATAATTGGGAGCTAACTAGGGATGTCCTAGGCGGGACCGAGAAACGACTCTTATGAGATATTCTTGGCCCACTCTGATTCTTGTCATTTACAATAACTTGGCTTCTAATATAATGATGTTGAAAGTGAAAGCTGATAAAGTGAAAACTGCATGTTGTGTTACCAATTGAAAGCAATACAAAATAAACTAAAGAATTTGCTCCAAAAGTTATTCTTATTTGGCATTGGTATTGTACATATCACATGGTTAAATACTACTTGAATTTTTTCGATATGTAAATGAAAAATGCACCAAAATGGCTTATCACTACAAGTAATATTCTTGCTTATCTATTCATATTGTCCCTGTGAAAAGGGAAATTTCACAGACTGCTTCTCACGTACGTCTAGCTAGTAAGTCAAGTAATAAGTGTAGTAAGTGTAGTAATAAGTTAAAATTCAAAACCTTTTTAAAATTCAAAAGCACAGGACAGAAATCAAGGCATCACGTCAGAATATCTCATCCACTCGAGAAATGAATGTGTGGTTAGAGCTACTAATGAAAATGAACATTCAAGCTGAGAAAAAAAAAAACATTTTTAGTGCAACACTGATGTTTTATTAAACCGTTGACTTTGAATCTTTCACTACGTTTTGGCACATTAAGAAGAAAAAAGATGAAGGTTGAAGGAGGCGGGGGTGTGATTGGACATAAGGAGGCGGAGCTGGGCTCTGCTAGGCTCTGTCTGTATTTACACCCTGCTAAGGGGATCACTATTGACCTCGTGATGAATGGCACACTGGTGTCAGGAACTCTACATAGATAGTACTACAGGTGCTGCAGCACAAATGCACACGTATAAAAGTCTGTAAAATTGCATATCTCAATATTTTCCATAGAATTTGTGATGATGAGGGGGAAATTTAATTTCTTTAATTGATGCTGGTTAAGGATACATTAAATCCAGTTTTCATCCACATACAAGGGTCCTTGTTTGTCATCATGGTGGACAAAGTATTAGTGGGATTGGCTGCCTGCCAAGCCTGTGTGCAGCCCTGTCTGCAGGCTTGCCCCTAGTCTTTGTAGTCGCAAAATTATTTCATGTACATTATTAAATAGAATGATGCTGTATTTTATTTATATTCGCATAAAAATACTCCTGTTTAAAGATATCTCATTAGGATCATTTAGAGACCTTGTTTGTCCTAGTTCTTCAAAATGGCTGCCATGGTTTTCTTACGTAAATAATCACATTCTGTCATTGTTATTTAAGTTTCCTTTCAGTCTGTATTATATTTTTATAGCTGATAAGGCCTAGGTTAATGATTTATGATATCAATCATTTGAAATATGATAGAAATCACATCAGTTTTTCTTTAGGTCTCTCACAGTCAATCAGCCACTGGCATGACCAAACAGGGTACCAAGCGCATGATCTTCCAGACAGTCAAAAGTGGTCGTGCATCCCCATGACTCACCCAATGACATCACTTCCCTAAAAACAGTCTTTGTGGGCCTTCGTCATTCCCACGCCGTTCCCCTTTTCATCAATTCCACCACAGCATTGTCAATGACATTACTATGGCAACAACCCACCTTCTCTGCCTGCCGCATCACAGAGGTGCGTCAGCGATTGGGAGGCTGAGCTTATATGTGGGCCGAAAACAAACACCTCTGCTGTTTGTACACAGCCGCCAGCTTGTACAAGCAATATTACTCTCCATGGAAGCCCATTCTACTGTATTTGTCTGTGTGCTGCTGTGCTACTGTATTTGTCTGTTTGAGATATGCAGAAAGAGATAGACAAGGGGTGGGGTGGCAGTTTGGTAGCCAGCGCTGTCTTCATATGTCTCAAAATGGTTTTGTGGTATTTCTGCTTAAAGAAAATTGAACCTAGTTAAGAAAACCATCCAACAGATAAAAAGCTGGCAGGTTGACATTTATCCTCAACAGATTAAAATAATCATAAAATCTGTCACATCCTGCATGCCTGACCCTCCTGTCTCCTCCCTATCGTGGCCCTGATGAGTCACACCTGATGTTTGTTACCCCTAGTTAGTCTCTGTATTTAAGCACCTGTTTGTCTTGTCAGCCCCAGTCTGGTCATTAATGTCAAACCTTGTTTTCTGTGTCCTTCCTTATTTCCACCTGTTTTGATCCCTCGCACTCCTGCTTTTTTTCCAGATTCTATTTAGTTCAGTAAACCCCTTTCGTTTCACTGCCACCCATTTCCTCAAGTCCTTTGTCCCGCAAATCATGACAGAATGCAGTGAAGTTATTTTTGATTCATAGGCAGGTGTTATATCTGTAAAAGAAATGGATGCACAAATCATGATGTCTAAGATATCAGAATGTTATTTTGATGTATTCAAATTAACTTTTTAGTCACGCAAATGTTGCAATGAAAATGAAACCTGGAAGGTATATGTTTCTCAACTGAGAATAATTATGAAAAGACAAATGTGTGTGAGATTAGGGTTAAAAGCTTTGACAGAGGGGAAAAAAACTGTCAGTCCCCTTTAAATTCGCATGTCTGCACAGGACACAAAGGGTCCTGGTTGTGCGAGCCTGTAAAAGGCCCCCCTTTTGTGTGTGTGTGTTCTCATTCCACTCACTCACCATCTCTTTCCCCCATAATCGAATCCCAGGACACGCTGAACAACAACTCGCTTGGGAAGAAGTACAGCTGGCAAGAGAAGGTCTCACACTCATCATCCCCACTCAAAACAGGTGAGTATAGGATGGTCACGCCATCTTTGATTTGGGAGGGCTCTGTGTGCTGGCCTGGGTTTGAGTAGGAATTGGAGCTCCTCTCCCCGTTCTGACTCTGACAGGATGGGACACATTTGCATTCCTCATATACTCAGTGGAAAAGCCAGCACTGTTTGTATGAAAATCCCTCAGCTGATGTTGCTTTGGAGGAATGTTCATGAGGAAGAAAAATTGCTGTGTCAGTACTGACTCGTAGCTCTGTGACAACCCAGGCAGCCAGCCAGGGTAGCTGAGTGTCAGGTGGAGAGTTTGTGGAGAATATAATTTGCCCACGTCTTGTGAAAGTGAGCATTGCCAGTAATTATGACGTGTTGAACCAGGTATTCCTACTCTTTATTCCACGTCTGAGGTTAGGGTTAGCTGTCGCTGCTAAAATGGGTTTCTGTTGTTGCAATTAATATAAGCCATACTAATGCAGAATGTGTAGCAGAAACCAGGTGACAGATTTAAAAAGTTTAGTGCTCTTAAATTCTGCAAGGTATATAGTGTTTTTTTATGTTTTTTATGTTAAATATCCTGGTATTATCCCATCAGGATTCTGACTTACTGCAGGTATTAATGCTAGTGTATATATAATAAATAACATGAAAGAAAATAAATACTTTTATGGGTATGTTTTGGTGATGAATCAATAAATTCTCAAATACTGTAAGGCTTTTGTAATTTTGCTTTCTCTCTGTAACTGCTGAAGCTATCCTCTAAAAAATGCTAATGAAATCATGGCATATTACATATTAGTAAAACAATTAGCATTAGTAAGACTCACCGGACCACTGGACTGCAGAAGTAGAAATATGGTTGGATGGATGGATGGATGGATGGATGGAATAAACACCATGTTTATTATACATGTTAAGCTGCTATCCTCAGTGCTGCCTGTGAAGGATATTGTTCTTCCAAACCCTTCCCTCATTTCCAGGCCATAACTGTTACTGGTGCTGCGTTTGTGTTTCACAGGAGACTTGACTCCCCCACACGACCATATATGCCTGAGTGAGAAGGAGAAGGTTCAGCACAGCAGCGGCCACACCAAAGACAAAGGCACCTCCACGGACGGCCCATGCCAGAGGAGCTTGTCCACCCAGAGCAGCGGGGGCACCTTTTCCAAGGTACCAGACAGGCCCCCCCCACAGCCGCCTGTGCAGGGTGGCAAGGTCAGTGGGGTGGGGGAGGCCCACCGCGAGCGTATCCGCTACCACACGGATGTGTGCCTGGAGCCCACTGAGGAGATCTACCTGACCCCAGTGCAGAAGAACTCTGACCCCATTGAGCAGGACAGGCCCTTCCTGTCTCAGCCCAGTGAGAGTAACCGCATGTCTGTCAGCTCAGACGCTGAGGGCCCCCCGCCATACCAGCCCCTCCCTGACCGAACCAACCCCTCAATTAGTGAGGAGGATGAAGTATACCAGCAGGCCGCCTCCACCTCCACCGTAACTGTCCTGGACGTTCCCGCGCGCCGGCCGGGGCACAGGAGGGCCAGCGAGGCTCAGGATGACACCTTTCTAGGGGCCGAGGCAGGTGCAGCACGGACTTCCATCAGCTCAGAGGCCAGTGGGCTCTCTTACGACTCGGTGAAGTACACGCTGGTGGTGGACGAGCATGCGCAGCTGGAGCTGGTCAGCCTAAGGCAGTGCTACCAGAGCTACAGCGACGACAGCGACTCAGCCACCGTCTACGACAACTGTGTCTCCTCGCCCTATGAGTCGGCCGTCGGTGAGGAGTATGAGGAGGAGGAGACGAGCAGCCTGCGGCGAGACGCCACTTGCTTGTCTGAGGATTCCACTCCTGAGGCTGACCTGCCGTTCTCCCGCAAGTTCCTCAATGTCTTCATGAATGGGCGATCACGCTCTTCCAGTAAGTCTGACCATCAACGGGGGTATGGGCAGGGCTGGATTGGCCACCTGCCATACCAGGCATTTTCCTGGTGGGCCAATGAGTATGTTGCCCCCCGGCTCAGCAGAATATATTGTGGGGGACCCCAAAGTCCAGGGCCGATTTTTAATCCTACTCCAGCCCTGACTACAGGATGATCAAGAAAGGAGTGATGTGACAAAAGGTGCAATCTGTTTGATCACTAAAATTTAGCTTTTATGTCTCTCACATTAGTTATTTGTTCTTATTTAAAGAAGGAAACGGTTTGTGTTATACAATTAATTTAGTATTTTACTGTCTGACACAGATTATGCCAGAAACAACATAACAGAACGGTCATTTTACCCTGCACTGGAACAGATGTTCTCCAGGATGGATGGATGGATGGATGGATGGTTTAACACTAAATTGGACAAATCTTTATAGTAATATTCCCATAATTTATAGTATTTATATTTATAGTATTAGTTTAGTATTTACATTTATAGCAATATTCCCATAGTATTCCCGTAATAGAACAGGATTTATAGGAAGGGCCCCCACAGCTCAGATATGTGGAACTAATCCTTTTCCTTAAAGACCAGGCATAATTAGGTGCCCCAAAATGGCCCAACTCCCAACCCCATAGCTGCTCTTGGTTCCAGAGGTGAGGCTGGAGGGTTTGGGGCTGCTAGGTGTCAAGCATTTCTGCTAAAACTTATCCTGAGAAATATAAGGGCTGTTAGTACACAGACCTCACTGACAGACAGAGTCAGAGGTTCCCATCTGTGGTGCCGTTTTGCTGCAGCACTCAGTATGTTTTGGTTTTTGTATTTTTTAACAGTGATAACTTTATTTTGCATTTTGAAAGTAAAGTCACTGTTTAGTGTTCATATTAATAAGATCAAGTTTATTGAATTAATTGGGGGCACAAATATTTCAAACAAGATTCCAATTTGCATATGGAACCTCCCTGAACAGTATCCAATAGGGTGTATAGATTTCTTGTTTACACTAATACAGAAGCCCCTTTGTCCTGGTCTCTACAGTACTGAGCTGAGAACCAGCGTTCTCTCAGTCTTAAGGTTTAAAGCAGGCCTGCCCTACCCTGCCTCTGGAGACCTACCACCCCGCAGAGCTTAGGTGCAGCACTAATTTAACACACTTGGCCCATGAGTCGTATCTCAGTATTAGAGCCAGCTATGTTGAAGCTAAGCCATATGCTGTATACTGCATGGTTGGCCCTTCATTTGAAGAAAAAAAAAACATTTTGAATAAATATGGGATGCAACTTGTGGCCTCCCATATTTCCCTTATTTCGTAGAAGGGCGGTCTTAGTGAGGACTGATAGTTTGATCGCTATCACTATAGGCTACATAAGGTGTATGTTTCCAGTTACCCAGACACACCGTGAGGAAAAACAATGAGATTCTGAAATGGCAGATTATTGTAATTAAATTCTTGAGTCATGAGGATCTGATGTTTAGGAACACGATGAGGGTGAAAACTCTGACAGTAAAGGAAACTACAGATGTGCTTTCTTGCTATGATGATATTCTGGCTTTTCTTGTGTGGTTTCCAATGTAATGTACAGCAAAACAGTAATGTAAATCTGTGTAATGTACTCATTAAAATACAAGGCAATTTCATAAAAAATACTACCTGAAACGTAAATATGTAAATGGTGACCAAATGACCGCAAAGTGTAGTTTTTGTCCATTAAAAGTGTACAGGGTAATGAGTTTGGAATGGAAGATATGCATTATTATGAAGATACGCACTCGGAGATGTCTGCATATATTGGTTATTACCATGCACAGTATTTAGCATTAGATAACCATAAGCCTAATTTCTGCCATAAAATTGGTTGAAACTTTGTCTGGACAAGTGCCAGGTCTAGCAGAATAATACCAAGTTGGATTGGGTGACTTACATTATTACACCTATAACAATTTATAACAAAAGATTTAAGCGAATAAATTTATGACCATAAAATCTGTGGTATTCGCTCACTTCCCTCCAGTTTCTGGCTTTTTGGTCATATTTTCTTTAGGCAAGAAAACAAATAACTAAAATGTTACATTTAATTAGATTTAAAATTAATTCAAGAGCTTGAAATAATAAATGAAGGGCACAAAAAAGTTAATTCTGCACATTTTAAGGATTATATGAGTTTGATTTTAACACTGCAGGGGAATCTCAAACTAAATTTTGTGCACAATTTGGTACATCATGCCCATAAAAAAACTGACCATGGCCTTTTCATTAGTGTGTCTGTTACAGTTCATATAATTATGTCATGAAAAATGTTTGTCATAGTGCAAATGAAAAATACGTATATTTAGACATATACAAAATACGAATAATATAAATGGCATTAAGACAAAGAAATACAAGTTACCCCCCAATTGGTGGGGGAAGATTCTGCTAAGTGGGATGTGCAGTGAATGAATAGGTGTAGTTTCAAGAATTACATGTCACAACAAGGACATTTACTGGCTTTCACATTTCCAGTTGATCCATCCAGTACTTCTAGAAATTGTACAGGTTGGTGAGCGTGTGAGGAGTATGGATCAGATGGGCGCAGCAGGTGACGGGGCTGTCCGGGGAATACAATGCTGCTGTGATGATCATCACACTTTCTAGTTAATTCCTAGTTCCTGTATAGCATGTACAAAAGACAGAGTTAGAGAGTGGCCCCTGCCCAGTGTGTACTGGACTTTCCCCATCAAGCACTTTATCTTCCTGGTCTCCAAACCCTCTGAACCTGCTGGCAGTTGGAGAGGATGCCCATTAAATTCTTCCACCTGTATGTTAAGATACATAGTTTAATGCAGACGAGCGTTAAATGCCAGTGCTTACATAATGATTTATGTTCATTGATCTACTGGATTTAAGGGCCTTGCTCAAGGGCCCAATAGTGAAATCACTCTGCCAGCAAAAGGATTTGAGCCAGTGACCTTCTGATCAGATTCGTACACCACTGAACCATACACCGTGATACCTTTGTTTGCATATAGTTTTATTATGGGAAGATTAAGTATTAAGTATCATGTTAAAGATGCGCTAGATATTACATATCATGTATCAGGGTGGAGTGTACCTTGGTGGGTGAGGGTTCTATGTCCATGTCCAGAAGGTCATAGGTTTGTGACCAGCAGAGTAATCATGTTGCTGCTGCGTCTGTGAGTAAGGCCCTAACCCCCAGCTATTCTCAAGATCTACACCCTAGTTACCTGATAAGGCCTCTAGCTGTGGCAGATTTCCACTTGGAGTGACAAATGTCTGCGTGAGGTTTTAAATTAGGAGTTTTCCTGGTGGGAGGGGGAGGGAACTCCAGGAGGACGAGGAGCAGGTCACCGTGCGCATCACAACACGGGATGTGTGCGTGAATCTCTCTGTGAGCCTGAGTCACCTTGGAGAGCCCCCACCTTCCCAGAGCCTGTGCTGCTTAACATGCTTTTTCACCCCCTCCACTGCGGCACATGTCCTGCCTAGAGGGTGCAGAGATGGGCTCTAATTATGTGTGAATTACTCTGACATGGATGCGTGTGTATTTTCTTCTTTGTGTGGGTGGAGAAAAAAGTACACAGTACGAGGAAGGCAAACCGTTTATTATAAAGAAATGCATAAAAATACACTTTTCAAACTGTGCCAGGTTCCTAATGCTAATAATTCAGAGTAGAATGGTTTTAAAATATATTTGCAAATGTTTATTATTTAACTTTAAATTATTTTTAAAAGCCTGTGATGCTCCAAACTGGTCCATGCTCTCACTTCCTCAGTGTAGGTCCTGATTTTGTTGCAGACCAATTTTGCATGGATTTTTTAGAAATGCAGTTTCCTTAACTGTGATGGCGGATGTGGACCGAGGCTGTGGTGCTGTCACTGCTCTGCCTCGGTTTTGCCTGTGACGATGATGTGTCTGTGATGTGCACACAGTCTCTCTACACCCTTCCCCCCAGGTGCAGAGTCCTTTGGGTTGTTCTCTTGTTTCATCAATGGGGAGGAGAGGGACCAGAGTCACAGAGCAGTATTCAGGTGAGTCCATTCCAAAGACCCCAGATGTTGAATCTGGGGAATATCGACGGGCTTCGTCAGCACTTTGTCCAGCGCAACACATATCAAGTATCATACACTGTGCTCTCCAATGCCAAAATCCAGCAAAAACTGCTTCGTAATAGGCTTGTATTTCCTTTCCCATAAGTACTTTCTGTCAAACATGAAAAAAAAAACACAAGAGATTTAGCTTGAACCCAATCTAATATGCTTCCCTGGCTCTTGGCCTTTGCATTTCCAGGAAGTGGAACCAATAAATCTCTATCTGTGATGGCAGCAATGCGTGAGGCTCAGGTGAGAGAGTAAGATCCCACAGCGACAGGCTGTAAGCCCTGAGCTACACAATCCGCTTCTGTGCCATGAGCTAAGGATGAGGTAAAAACAGGGTTATGTTGTCAGTCATAAGTTACGGTGATAATCAAAGGATCTTGGCATTACATTTTTAAATGTCAACACATCAATTCCAGTTGAGAACTCCATATTGCTTTTAAAACACAAAAGTTTAATGATTGAAGTTCTATTGAGTAGACAGTTTTTAGCTCACCAAGGCTTGTTATTGTGATTTGGCCAACATGTTCAGGCCATGTCCCTGTGCACTCTGTCACAAGAAGACGTTTTTTTTTTTTGGTGCTTTCCAAGTCTGGATTAGTATAGAAAAAAGAAAGAAAGTATTTCAGAAATTTTTCCAGACTATTACAACACGTATACTAAACAAATCATATGAATGTACTTATTAATGTTTTTGATGAAATCACTGATGTGAGCTGGTTGTCTGTGCCAGAATGTACACAGACTGCACATCTAAGAGCAGCATCCCCAACAAAGGACTAGAGGTCGGTCTATGGGGCACACGCTTGAATAATTTCTAGCAAGAAAGATTGATGTAGACTACCTTGTAATTTACAATGCTTACTGCATCCTTTTCGCTTACCCAAATATTGTAACTGGCTGGCTAAGGATTCCAAAATGTTAACAGAATGCAAAATGCAGAGCATGTGTAAAGTTCGACATTTGGAACCTGATTGAGTTCTTTCCACATAGCAGGCAGAAACACTGACATTTAGTCACAGCCAGTGGAAGATCTTGGCGAGTGTAAGATGGACAATTGGCCAGGGAGGGATCTTCGGGGGCGAGGGGGAGGCTTAGCAAACCACTGGTGCCAACCAGCACCGAGCCCTGACAACCACCCGAAAGAGGCCGGAAAAATATGGAATTTTAGAAAGCAAACGTGTGGGGACCTTGGGATTAAAACAGAGACTTATCTGATATTAACACAGATGCTTAATCTGGTCTTGGTGTTTTACTAGGTTATGGAACCACGCAGTGGAGCTGAGAAAAATCCAATCACATGTGACTTTAATCTTTCTGAGTTTCAGAGCAGTGAGGAATTTTTAGGGGAAAAAAACAATGTCAGGTATGATTTAGTGCTCTAACAATACCTATATTTGCAGTAGGTAAGGATTATGTTTTCTACTTGTTTTCTAATAGAACCCCATTAACAATCATACAATTAAAAGCCAAAAGCTCAGCAGGCAGATTACACACAAGATCTGCTTTGTGTGCTGATGGTCCAATCCGGCTCAGCTCCTGCGGAGCGTCCTCCTTCGGAATGATGGTTGGTGTCTATGAGGACCTGACCTTCCCATCCCTGTCTGACCCCCCCGACCTGCTCACTGTGGGCCTCAGGTTTGTCCCACGCCATGGCGATGAGCTGGAGCTGGAAGTTGACGACCCGCTGCTGGTGGAAGTGCAGGCGGAGGATTACTGGTACGAGGGCTACAACATGCGCACCGGGGCTCGCGGCATCTTCCCGGCCTACTATGCCATCGAGGTTGCCAAGGAACCCGAGAGCCTGAAAGGTGAGGCTGCCATGACAACCGGTCATCATTCGCAGAAATGTGTTTCTTTTTGGGGAAATTCTATTTAAATATATGAATTTACATTGAGTTCCATTATGTAGATTTTCAGAGATACCTGCTGTGAATATCAGTGCACATGCTGGTAATAATGTGTAACATTTTGCCACAGATGAGCTTTCTAATCTGAGGTTTGTCCTACAGAGCAAAGCAGTGACTGGGTGGACAAATTCAGGGTGAAATTTCTGGGCTCCGTCCAGGTGCCATACCACAAAGGGAACGACATCCTCTGTGCTGCTATGCAAAAGGTACTGTGGGGTCATGGGAGACACACGGGGAGCAGGAGAAGGGGGGTGTGAGGGCTCACGGCACACTTCCTGATATTAATATGAGGTGTGTGGGTGTTGTAAGACTAACGTGTTTGCAACCTGTTCCAGATTGCCACCAACAGAAGAATGACAGTGCAGTTCAATCCACCCTCATCCTGCATACTGGAGATCAACATAAAAGGAGTGAAAATCGTGGTGCAGAATGACTACAGAGTATGTTACCACGCTGTAATAGTTTCATGTAACCTTTTATACTGCCGGTTTTTATGAAGGTGTTGTACTTGACATTAATGTATAAGACAATATATAGTTAAATTTGATTTAAGATATAGTATATTCTAATGCAAGATCAGTTCTTACTCTTTGAATTAGCTTCACTTCAAAATTGACTAAAATTGCATAATGTCGAAAAATCATCTTTTGATCAGCTCACATAAGTTTGCTTACATTAAGCTCGACACATCAAGTAAGGTGGATACTGCCCTCATGTGGACAGTGAAATACAATATAGCCTGTGATGTAATGGTTCAGTTGCGTAATGTTCACTGAGTGGCAATTCGTATGTTCTGAATAGCCTAGGGTTTTTATCTTATTTGCGAGGTGATTTTGCCCGGTCACAGACCCTGAATGGTGTGCTGTAGACATCTTGAGAGAAGAATGAGTGTTATGTGGTGCATCTGAGAACATTGTGTGATGGAGACAGGCCTGTATACCTGCTAGCATTACTCACGACTATATTGCAGATTTCCTTGGCAAGTTCTGTCAGTGGTTGTGTGCAGGCTTGTGGAGCCCAGTGCTCATGGGGCTTTGCACACTTTAGGGTCGGGCTTTTCAGCCACTTTTAAACCAGGGACCCCCTTGTGAAAAGAAATCAGAGCTTCGGGCCCCCACCACTAATGTGTGACCACTTCAGTAACTAAGCACTAAGCACCAGAGGCAGACATTGTGCTGATCACAGAGTATTTTTTGTTCTGACCCGGGGGGGGTGGGGGGTGAGAGAGACCGAGCAGCATCCCCCCCTATGTATTTTTTCAGTGCAGGGGGGTCACAGAGCCCAGGTTGAAACCCTGTTTTTAGGGTATTATAAAAATGTATGAATGTATGTGGAATTTACAAAAGCACTGGGGTATTGTGGGAAAGAACACAGTTCAGTATCTGTAAAATAAAATGGAGAACTATTGTAGAAATGTACACACTTACCTAAATAATGATTCTCTTTGAGAAAGCAAATAATGAACTTGAAGTTGTTCGCAGTGTGATAAACATCTGTGGAGTTATGGACTGTACGTGAGACTGCCTTGTATTTAGTGTGCAAGAACCATATTTTCTGTGTTTTCCCAGGAGAATAAATGCAGTCACTTCTTTCAGCTTAAGAACATGTCCTTCTGTGGATATCATCCAAAGAACAATAAGTGAGTCGATATTTCAATTTCAAAGAATTTGAATCATTTTATACTTAATAGTCATGTTACATACCCATATGAGAAATATTTTCACACGTGATCCTTTCAAATCCGCCCTGGCACAGCCCTTTAGCAGCACGCTTTTTCCTTTGTGTGACACTGGGTGTGGTTTAGAATTTTGCAGGGAGTGAAAGATAAAACCTGTGTTACTTCCAGGTATTTCGGCTTCATCACAAAGCACCCAGCAGATCAAAGGTTTGCCTGTCATGTGTTTGTGTCTGAGCTCTCCACTAAGCCTCTGGCAGAATCCGTGGGGTGAGTACAGCTTCTCTCTTTTTTACTGTATTAGAATTTATTTGCATATATTCTGATGCTAAATTGTGTTTGTTATTTACTTTCTAAAGAAATGAATTAATCTTGATTTGTACGTGCATCACTTGTGGAGTCATTGACCTCAATGGTGTTTAAAATATAACAAATTCAGCCACCAATAGCTTGACATGTACTTACTCAGTGTTACTAGTTTCATTCTCATCAAATTAGCTGTTTCATTACTGCTCCCACTTTTTTTCCCCTGAGCAGGAGAGCTTTCCAGCAGTTCTACAAGGAGTTTGTGGAATACACGTGCCCAACAGAAGACATCTACCTGGAGTAGCCTGCCTTGGTCCTCTCTAGAGCCTTGTACATCATTGTGTATCATAACTTGTTGCATGATGAATCCAAAAGAGGAACATCTACATTTAAAAAAAGGAATGAGGCATCTGCTTTCTGGCCAAAACATTTTCTTAGATTCAAAGCTAAATTGGGCCCACTGCTCATTATTAACATATGGCCCAGTTCTTATAAACATCTCATAGGGAACAAGCACAACACTCAAAGCACCGCTGTAGTATTTCCCTCTGGTGAGTGGATCTGGAATAGATTGGTCTATCCATACATAAACTTACACACACACACATACACACACAGGTTTGTAATTATATCTTTGTGGGGACTCTCCATTCATTTCACAAGGTAACCTTAACCCCTACCCAGCCCCTAACCTTAACTATAAGTAACCAAACAAAGTACGAGACTAGTTTTTTGACTGCATTCACAGATCTTTGTGGGGACCTGAAAAATGTTCCTCACAATGTCAAAATAACAGGTTTTTATTACATTGTGGGGAACATTTGGTCCCCACAACGTAATATAAACATAATCCACACACACACACACACATACATACATGTTCTTGCATCAAAGTGCTGATATACAAAGAAAATGCTAGAAGCCACAGATCAGATGTCTGATGAAAGGTCATGGGCCATTTTTTCTGAAGGTTTTCTTCCTTTTTTTTATAAACTGTAATGACATCAGATTTGCAGGCATTTTCTTGGTGACCCATATTTGCACATGGATAAAGACCAAACATGTGACAGTTTGTTTGATTTTCGAGCTTGTGATTCTCCTGTACTGAATGTACGCTGGTTCCTGCCATTTTTTATTTGAGTTTCGAGGAACCAGGGGCATTTTAAGGATGCACTGGAAAACTTGATAACCTGTTTAAAATGGAGGTTTCATTTCTGTTGCTGTCATTCATTCTGTAAGCCAGTAACAGAGTGAGAAGACTCGCTGGGTAATTAGTAGCTGTGTTTAAAGCCAACCATTTAAAAAATGAAAGTAAGGGTTCTATATCAGCAAGCCTTTCATTTGGATATGTGGTCATTTAAATTAAATCTAGATGTGTCCTGCTCCAGTTGTGGAAATAGGGAACTGTGTCAGATGTAAATGATACATCCAGGTCAGTGACCGTCCAACCTGGAGTAAAGTGACTTAAAGTGGGATCCCAGCACTGATGTTTTACTGCTTTAGTGGAAGGATGTGAAGTATCCACTGTTTTACACTTAATGCATTTTTATTTTGATAATAACCCACAGATAATGAATAACGTAGTGTGTGGGTAGACATTCACACTATTTCCCAGCAACCACAGGAAGGGCTACTCTGTTCAAGGTTTTTGCCAAACTGTAAAACAGGTTTTAGGACATATTTAATGGTGATTTAATGAACATGTTTGTTTAAGGGAAAATTGGGTTGTTTCACCCTGAAACTGTAGGCAAAGTACCTAACAACCCACCCAAAATAGATATAAAAATTTATGTGAAATAAAGCTATTTTTAAATGTGAAACTAGGGAAAATCCCAACTGTTTAACAGAGGATGTGATTTTGTCTGGGAAGCAGAGAGATTATAGGAGTTCTGGTATTTTCAGATATTCACAATTTGTGCCTATTATTTAAGGTTATTATCATTCCATAACACGAGGTTACATGAGGTGTCCATGAGGCCAATTAATGTCCTCCTTATCTGTCACACTGTGCTGGTCACACTCTCCTGAACAGCTGAAAGCTGTCTGCATGTGAAATTCTCCCGCTTGTAGATCAGATTTAACATAAGTTCAAAGGAAGAAAAGTCTAACAATATATCATTCGTATGAATTTCAGATATCATTGCAGAGAGTAAATTTTAAACCAGGATCTTTGGAATGTTCTGCAGACATTTCTTTAATTATATAGCAGTTTAAACGTTCCACCGAGCATATCAGAATATGGACAAAACTATGAATGAATGGCAGATCGCATTTATACAATACTGAATGGGCTCTTTAAGAATGGGATGAGACATACTCTATGTTTAAAATCTCGTAACCTTTCACATGGACAAGTGAACAGCTATGCTGACAGTAGCTCAGTAATACATCAGTCAGACAGCCATGATATTGGAGTCTGTTCACCTTTGAAACATTGTTCACTCCAGACTTACCTGAAAAACTTGGCTCATAACATGGCACTACATCCCTGTCAGATTATCCACACAGTTCAGCTGTAGTCCCTGGTCCTGCTAGCATTGCAAATATTAGTTCTGCATTGCCAAATGGTGATACTGTATACTCAATAGAAAAAATTCTCATAGGAAATGGTATCTTGACCTGTGTTTAATGACGGGGTCCGATAAACAAAAGAGAAATTATTCTGGATCACCAGATGCAAATGAGCCCAAGAGCAGTCTTATTGTCAGACCTATTTTGTATTTATTGAACCTTTGTTTTGAATGCTTTTTTAATATGGTGGCTACTCTTGTTGGGACACTGAAATAAGTAAGTACCATTGTACACAAGAAGCTGTCTGAGCAAGTGTTTAACATTCTCACTGTGGAAAGGTCCCTCACTTCATGGTTTATTTTATTTTACATCTTATGATATGCAAACTGAGCTGTCATTGCAAACCAATAGAAGCTATCATTTTACTGGATGTCCTGCTGGAAGTTTTTGCATATTTATCACATAAGCAAGCCTTGAATTGTGTGTGAATAAAGGTGAAGACGATGTCCTAATATGTAATGAGAGCATAATGCTTCCATGATTCATTTTTGAGTAAAACAGACTAATGTCAGAAACTTTGTGCATTACGTTATTTTCAAAATACATTAACATTAACATATGAAGAAATGATAAAGAATTAAAAAGGTGTAAAGATATGGCATATAAGACATATACTATATATTGTAATTACAGTGTTACACTGTACCAATTCATACTGTAGTATTTGAAATTCTTATTTTTTGGTTTTTGAAGTGTGAATTTTATTCCTTATTTAAAGTTTTCAAAGCAGCATCATGTGTGCCCTGTCATTATTAATAACAAATTGTGTGTTCCACACAATGGTTCTGCTCCGGGATATTTGTTTGATATACAACCGTGGAAAAAATTAAGAGACCACTCTATATTTTTAAACAAACCTGCATTTTTAAATCCTGGTTTAATCCTGTTTCTGCTGGCAGAAGGCTATGCTGAGCAGCAGGCTGCTTCCAGGCTCAAAATTTCGAAGAGGAGTACACAAGAACAAAGTAAAGCAGGAGACACTGGGAACGACTATGAACCAGCCAGGTAAAGGATGGAAGGGACTTTCTAATGCCGGAGACGACTGTAAGCTTTTGCGACAGTTTCTTATGAATTATAGGATGACATCAAGTGACCTTCAAAAGGAATGGGAAACATTGAGTACAGATGTGAAGTGCACTGCTAGGAGAATTCATATCAGGCTCCTACAAGCAGGACTGAAGTCCCATAAAAAAAGGATGAACCCCTTCATTAATGAGAAATGGGAAATAACCCTGCGGTTTGCTATTCACAGATGCACACCCATAAATTGAGAATTGAGTGAAACAAAAAAACGTCCTGTGGTCTCTGTGACTGATACTTATATATATATATATATATACTGTACACACACACACGCATACATATAGGCTCACGTGTAAATTTTCTGTTTCTGAAAGGTAGGTATAACTTCCGGAAAGTGCAGAAGCACAGTGTAGACATTCTGTTATCTAACAGCAGAACCCCCCCCCCAACAACTTTCGAAGGTGTGCTGTTAGTGGTCTGCACCCTAACCATTCACATCCATACACATTTAAAACATGTATACAATGCATAATGTGATGTTTTAGTTAGAACAAGTACTGACACTAAATTGTGTTTATTTCTAGTACGGAACAGAAGCAGATGTGGAGAAGTGTTTCAGCTGTGGACATAAATATATGAATATTTATATATAAAGGAGTTAGAGGAGTAAGCCAAGTGTGTAGTCACCGTGGTATAAGCAGGTAAATGAAATCCAAGAAGTGCATTGTACGCTTTTCAATTGAATGGCTGTGAAGACAAAGAACTGTAAATATATATTCAACCATTGCTTTATTAATTTATCTTTATGTACCTCTGCTATTCAGCTGTGTTATTATTTTAAGCCCAATTTGCATACCATCTAGATTAGGCAGGTTACACAGGACTGTAAAGTATGACTAGACATAAGTGCATTGCACAGGGTTGTCAACTTTGGTCAGCTAGCTGGAGCGAGATTTTCAGTTCTGCACACACATGCACATGCATTTACATGAATGTAAAAGTTTTATTACCTTATAAATAATCTGTAGGGTTTACAAATTGCCCTGATGCTTTTCATGTGGCTAATTTTAGGTCCATAATGGAATAATATATACTTGCCGTAAGATTTCTTGCGTGAGTGTTCTGAAAGCGCGAGCGTCACGCCAAATGCCTAAGTTTTGGCAATCATGCATGACATCAGTAAATCATTTTGGTATTTAATCACCGACCACAGGTTCTGGTCCTCAGCCTGATCAGATACTTAGATACTGTCGTTATCTAAGTGACTTGTAGCAATTTCTTTGCTTTTATTGATTTTATTACGTAACATTACTTAAAATTAAAGATTATAATTCTGCGTTGATTTACAACTGTGATTAGCCTGGCTAGCACTGCATGTGTGGTTATAGAAAATGAATCAACACCCTTCAGATTCGAGAATTCAACAGTATTGTGATATGGAATATTTAGATGCTCTGCATCCATCTAGTCCCTTTCATTTCTTTTATGATATTTGCATGACTCCCATTAAATTGCAACAATAATCTCTAATGATACAGAAGCCTACATTTTTATTCAAACGCGACTTGCTAAAGAGTCAGATAATACCTCATATGTATATATAATATAACGTGCAAAACAAGTTTTACCGTGGCACCATTATGTACAGTATACTTAATTTAATGGTTTGGGTTCTGGCTGTGGCCTAGATGAAGTAACACTAACACTCAAAATGACACTGAAGCTGAATTGGTCTTGTGTTCTCCTTCTGTTCATCTGGATGTTTATTTTTCATTTTGAAATTACTCCTACTGCTGATGTACTTCTGGTAAAGGATTTATGTAACAAATTTTTGCTAACACAAAAGTCCAGTTACTTTTAGTAGTTTCTTTAGAATACAAAATGTTTATATTCATGATGTTTAAATTTGCTTTATGTTTAATGACGATACAATTGCTTACAAGCAGCAAGGGAAAATGGTCTGATATCTTGATTTGACTGGCTGCAAAGTGGCTTACTGGTTACCCTTGAGTCTCTCTCCCTCCTCCTGCCTGGAGGTTCTAATCCTGGTTTTCCCATGTGCTGTGGTTTTCATTCCTATACCAAAGCCATGCTGTTAAAGCTAATTCATGCGGGATCCCAAACTTTTCAGCCCACAACCACCAAAATCAGAGTACTAGAGACTCATGGCCCCCATTTTGCTGATGCAGGGAATGGCCCCCCTAGATTTATTACAATAGACCGATTCTGGGTATGGTTACAATGGCCCCCACTTTGAGAACCCCTGGGCAAATTGGTGTCTTTAATTTGCAAAGTATTGTATGATTGTGTGGGTCTACAGGCTCTATGGTGGGCTGGCATCCCTGCCGGGGTGCACCCTCATCTTGTTGCCTGCGATTAGTGCAGAATACTGTACAGTTTTCCTAATACCTATTACTTTAATAGTTCAAAGAATTGCATGCATATGTAGTGAGTTAGTGCAACAGGTAGCTAGCAGTGCTGGGTCCAGAACAAAATCACTCAGGGTGCATCTGACATGCTGTCAGGAAAAAAGTACCAATTTGTACCTTTGAGGGTACAATTACCTGTCACTGGGGCTGTACCCTTAAGGGTCTGTCAGTAGTACCCTAGCTGTAGGGAAATGGACCTTTTACAGTATAGAAATGGACTCTGAGGAATATTTCTGTACCATTGTGGATTCATCAATGTTGTTTGTACCATGGGGAACAAAACTGTACCATGGCTGTACCTTTTTCCTGACAGTATAGTCAGTGTAGTTTACTTCCACCTGAGGGTGCACATTATTAATTTAAGGGTACTATGCACTCTTAGGCACCATTGAAAACCCAGGTCTTGTAGATGAAGTCTGTCCAGCACAGCAGTCAACACTGATAAATTCTAATGGACATTTTGATGATGCAGTTCTTACCATGGGCATGGTATTTAAAAACCATAGCCTATGTAGTTTTTCTCTGAATCAAAACATTTTACCATGGATACAGATGAGTCTTGCGACAGATACATTTGTCTGTGTTTAGACACGTTGATGATCCCTGCTCCAACAAGAGGTGTCATGAACAAGGCAGATTCATGGAAAGTTTCTGCTATTTGCAGTGATGCTTACCAAGGGTGCCACGTGGATTTTGACTGGCCTTGTGCAAAATGATGGTGGCTCATTAATGACGAGGGGAAAAAAAATTAAACAAAAAATGAGGCAGAGTACTTTAGATATTATTTAGAGTTCATTAGGCTGTTTAATAGCTGCATACATTTGTAGTGAAGCCTTGTGTTTGAAGTTGACCATTGTGCAAGAATATTAACAAAAGAACTGAAAGACTAGAAGAAATTAGCATGATATCTTCCTGTAACTTGTCATGATCTGTCTCTCCCATTCATGCTGTCATGTTGGTGTTTGCCCAGCAGAGGTCTCTGCTTGCCATCCTGTTAGCTTCCCCCTCAGCTTCCTAAGTACCCTCACCTGTTTTCTGTTCCGTGTGATTCATAGTGTTTGGTGTATTGTCACACCTGTCCCTAGTTTACCCTCGTCATCTCCCTGTGTATATATACTTCTACATAAGTGCCTACCCATATCAAGTTCCCCAGTCGGTCATTGTGCTTAGTAATGAACCCCACGGTCTATGTCTGTATTCAGTGTTGTAGTTCCCCTTAGCTTTCCCAGGGTTTAGACCTGCCCTTCTTCCTCTTGCCTTAACCTCCCTGCCTCCTGTATTGACCCCTCTTGGTCCTTTGTGAGTTCTGTCCTGTAATTAAGTCCTGTTTACGCCAACAAAGCAGCATATGGATTGTCACTCATTTCCTGTGTTCGATTGTGACATTACCTCTCTGAGAAAAAAAACATGACAACAAGACATTGTAGCCGTTGTAGATGTAGTACTTAAGAAAAATATTCTCTTTTTACTTTGTGCAATTAGTACAATTAGTGCTGTGTCTGGGGCGCCATGATGGTGCAGTGGTTAGCACTGTTGCCTCACACCTCTGGGACCCGGGTTCGAGTCTCCGCCTGGGTCACATGTGTGTGG
>JAODJU010000087.1:190373-213875 GCA_026776725.1 Gnathonemus echidnorhynchus
AGTTCAGCCCACCCGGTTCTGGCTCAGTGTGATCTGCTGCAGTCGCCTCTCTGCTTTTCCAACAAAGACTTGCCTTGGATTTAATATTCTCTGCTTAAAAACAATGAGACACATAGCCACTGATGGAAGCAATTATCTCTGGTTAATAGGAGAGAAGTGAACCTCAGAAGAGAAAATGTATAATCATGGAACTTGCAGAACTCCACTGTAAACAGCCCAGGGCCTAAATTGACATAATGTGGGTTTATATTCGAGTTTTGTCCAAATACAGAGTATGAGCACATGTTTGAATTTACTTTTACAGTTACTGGATTTGCTCTTTTTTAACTACTGTGACTTCTGAAAAAAACTACAGATGGGAAATTATCTTTACTTGTGCATGATTTGTCTGTACAAGCAGAATTTAGTATTTGCATTTTGCTGCTCACAGTAGAGCAGTTGCACTACTTTGATGTAAAAACCTAACCATACGAAAATTCTAAAATTTTAAACAAATCACAGGTTTCGAGACACATATGTAAATTAAAAAAAAAACAATACACAGGTGATTTTTAGTGAATCTCAGACTCTGTTAGAGTATCATTTTCTTTTTTTCATTTTGTTAAGATTCCTGTTTAAATATGTCACATACAACTGAATGCAAATATTTCAAATCTTATCATTGTTATACTCTGTCATACATGATTATTATATAGATGTCACTCTTTTTCAGAATTTTGTGTACTGAGAAATGGAAGCTTTACTATTCTAAATATAATAATGTTTGTTAGTGCAAACATTAGTAATTCACCTATTTCAGACGTGTGTCATATAAACACGTTAGAGTCTCATTGTGCAAATTCCCATCCCCATCCACTCCCCAAAACAGCCAATTTTAAGATCAGTTGGAATACTGCTCCTTCTTCCTGAGACTGTTTTAAGTCTCAGCCACATTCAGCTGCAGACAGGTAATTCAAACTCCTTTGCGCCACATTCATCGCTTGTAATGACCTTGTTTTCCCCTCTTTCCCCTTTGCATTTCTGATGCATAATGATAAAAATAGCCCACCCCTACTCTTTGATCAAAAGCCCTCAGCCTCATGCAGAAACCTAATCTCCTTTATCAGGAGGGTCTATTCAGGCCAGCTTCAGAGGCTGCACCTCCACACAACATAATGCCTTTCAGAGGGCCTACATGATATGGAGAAAAATGCTGGGCCTTTGTGCTCAGGAATTTGCTTTTCAGGCTTGGTGAGGCCTCCGGTCAACTTTGGGTGGGAAGCCCCAAGAGAAACAGACCTGTTAGCCAAGTAGAGGTTAAAATACCTCTACATCAGTCATGGAAATCCCCTAACGGAAAAGGTAATGCATGACAAGGACATTTACATGGAACAGGTAACATGCAGTGCTGTACAAAAGTCTTAGGCAGTCAAAATTATGTTTAAATGATGGTGCTGTAAGACTATGATTTTTATGGTTCAGTGTGTCAGCATGGCCGCTACAAAACCTTTTCTAAAATCACCCCAGTATTTGCAGTAACTGTCCAATATGTTCATGTATTTTTTGACTTGACCACTACCACCCCATGTTTGTCTAATAAACACCTCAAGGAGTTAATTAAACTAGATATGGTCCTGTCAGAAATGACAGCACTATATTCCCAATCCTGTCATTTGGTCCACCCATCTAATCTGTATTCAAAATTTAATCACTTCCACTTCAGCACCCGTATAATACCTCTTTAAAGTTTGAAAAAGATCCATGTAAAACTTTTTTGAGTTATCATCTTAAAATGATCAAGTGTCAAAACTGATACTGATATTACTATGTGGTGCTACTTCAATTTTAGGATGATCTGTCTCAAAATTTACTCAGTTCCATTCCGACCCCCTACAATGCCTCTGCAAAGTTTGAAAAAGTCCTGTGACATGAGTTATTGTCTTTACTTATTTTCAATAATCTGTGTTAATTGGAAACCTTTAAGTAGCACTTAATGCTGTGGCGTCGGGCGGACCGAGGCATCGCGGGAGCAGAGAGAGAGAGACGCAGAGACTTGCTTGCCAGGGAAAATACGTTCTTTATTGGTAGTCTTGAAAAGGACTACATCAGGCACCCAACGAACACCGAACCAATTATAAAATAAGAAACACAAGGTTATCAGATGCTGAACTGTAAGATACACACACGGTGGGAGATTTACGTAAGCTAATTACACATGACGATCGGACAGGTACACACAAGACATGGGTAAACACGCGTGCAACAATAAGGAATTGTAACCATTAACATTAAAAACAACACAACAAGGGCTAATTACAACTGCACTCGAGGCATGCTGGGAAATGCGCCCCACCCGTGCTACACTACATTATTATTGAATCTAAAAAACCTACTGCCAACCAAGTGGCTACTGCAGGGTAATACTTGCTGGGTAATAGACAGATGTCCCTGAAAGGAGTAGGCTGCTGTTTTATGTGTCTGTCAGCAGGAACTTCCATACCCCTCTGATGAGGCTGTACAAAGCCCTTTCCTCAGAAGGCAGCCATATGATCAGTTCAGAAGACCTCTATGCACATGTGCAGGTGCTGTGTAGCATGAAAGGGTGACAAAGCCCACTTGGGGGAGTTTTTGTTCAGTGTGTTTGTACAGGGAGAGCACTCTGGAACCAGTTTGATCTGCCTGCTGCTTTTAAAGATACACATACTCTGAACACCTGCTATGACCTCAGTGCCATGCATTCCCATTATCTGTCATACAAAAAAGATTCCTCAATATCTTCTTTTCTCTTAGTTGGTGTCCCATGATCGTTGTGTGACTTTAAACATACAGAGTGGGCTTACTGCTGGAGAGAGATCACAGTTAAATTTAGCAGTTTACTACCATTGGAATATTGGCATATATGAACCATCACTAATGTCATTAGATATTCACCAGTAAAGTCATATAATTACAATCAAACAGACATGGCTCTGTTTAAGAACAGGCGCGGACCGTTTCACTAGTACCGGTTGAAGTAAATTTTTTAAGGATCGTGATGCACGTTGTAAAACATCAACCTTAAATCTACGAAACCTACATAAATGTATATAAACTACACCTCTGTGTCCGATGCAGCACCAATAATAGAATTTTTTGAAAAAAACATGGGGACCCAAATGCGGTAGACAGAGGAAACCTGGCAAACAGAAATGGAATTGGTGATCGATGAGCATTGTTAGGGTCACATAGTCAAGAGAGTTGGTAGCCAGGGGAGTCAATCCTATGGACACGTAAAGGACCAGAGGTGGGCACAAGGTACATATATATATGTACAATCTCTAAGAGTACTGGATGGACCAGCTAGAAACGTGTGCCTCACCCTTCCAGGATTAGGGGTTCAAATCCCAATTTTGTGCTTGTGTTTTTTGCCTGTACTCCTCCTGTTGTTTGGGTCTCCTCCTGCTTTTCAAAGGTAAGTGGTTAGGTATCTATAATTTAGCTTGTGTGCATACCCTTTGATGCGATAGTCCCCTATCTGTGCTGTACCCTATGGTGGGTTAGTCTCCTGTCTGTGGTGTACCCTTTGATGGGTTAGTCTCCTGTCTGTGGTGTACCCTTTGATGGGTTAGTCTCCTGTCTGTGGTGTACCCTTTGATGGGTTAGTCTCGTGTCTGTGCTGTACCGTATTATAGGTTAGTCCCCTCCCTGCAGTATGATGGGTTAATTAGTCCCCTCCCTGCGGTGTACCCTATCATGAGCTGCTCCCCTGCCTGTGCTGTACCCTATGATGACTTAATCCCTTCCCTGCGGTGTACCCTATGATGGGCTGCTCCCCTGCCTGTGCTGTACCCTATGATGACTTAACCCCTTGCCTGCTGTGTACCCTATGATGGGCTGCTCCCCTGCCTGTGCTGTACCCTATGAAGGGTTGGTCCCCTGTCGGTGGTGTACCCTATAATGGCTTAACCCCTTGCCTGCTGTGTACCCTATGATGGCTTAGTCCCCTGCCTGCGGTGTACCCTATGATAGGCTGCTCCCCTGCCTGCAGTATACCCTATGATGAGCTGCTCCCCTGCCTGTGCTGTACCATATGAAGGGTTAGTCCCCTGCCTGTGGTGTACCCTATGATGAGTTGCTTAGGCAGGGCTGTACAAGAATTACATCGCTCAAAATATCAGTTTTCACGTAAATGAATCTTCAAAACAAGACATGATGTCATTTTCAAAATATCCAGAATGGCAATGAATAAAAATTCACTTAGAAGTTATGGGATAATAATCAAATTGAAAAGTGCAGTTGAAGGAGAAAAAAGGAAATGTTCCTGAACAGAAAGAGTCTTCCTTTACTAATCAAGTATGCAAGTGTTTCAGCTGTCTTGCACTCTGTTTCATTTTGTAAGACATTTTTGTTGTGTCTCATTAATAACATCACATTCTCAAGGTTTAAACCTCCTCCAAGATATATAAAGATACCAGTGAAATTTATGGCCTTATTTGAATAAATGCTTTATCCAGGCAAAATTTGCTACCCACGTTAACCTGTAGATGAGTACACTCCAGTTAACATTTTACTGAATAAGTAGCTGGTAAGATTTGACCAAGGAGTGACCAGCATGCTCTGAGAAACCAAATAAGAATGAAGGAATCCAGCGGGGGTCTATTTGCCTGTAGTTTTTGCCCGCGATTACAAATTATAAAAGCAAAGCCCATTCTGAAGCAAGCAATGTTCAAGTGTTGACAATGACACATTTTGTGTAGTGCTTACAATACAAAACAAAAATTCTGAGGATTATATTTTAACCAGAAAGTCCATTTTTTAAAGAAACAATATTCCAGGTTCTTCATCATCTCCAGTTCCAAGTACAACTTGGGCACACAGCTTTGTTCCCATCCTGGGGCTGAAATAGGCTGTTAATTTTATTATCTCCATTCATCAGCATAGGTATTTTGCAGGCCACCGAAGTGCCTTCTGGGTTTTACACTTCACTGGTCATAAAATACTGGGATCCTGTCCCTTTGACAACAGTGGGCACTTCATTAACCAGCCTCCTATTTTCCTTTGGCAAAGTTCCCATGAATCTCTTCCTCCGAACTTGATACACACACACACAAATGGAGAGCTCAGTAAAATATAGCTTGTGCTTATGCTTGTGTACTTAAGTATTGAGTTCATAAATACACAATTTGTACTGTTCTTTTTCTGTACGAACTATAGCTTGTACAAAGATCAATATATTGTAGCACCGGTGGGGGGCATGTCCCAGCATATGCCCCGCTTGCAGTTGTGAATAGCCCTTGTATTGTTGGTGTTATTGTTAATGGTTATATTTCCTTATTGTCGCGCGTGTGTTTGCCCGTGTCTTGTGTGTACCCTGTCCAATCCGCGTGTGTAATTAGCTTACATAAATCTCCCACCGTGTGTGTATCTTACAGTTCAGCGTCTGACAACCTTGTGTTTCTTATATGTAATTGGTTCGGTACTCGTTGGGTGCCTGATGTAGTCCTTGTCAGGACTACCAATAAAGAGCGTGTTCTCCCCAGCAATTCTCTATTCCCGTGATGCCTCGGTCCATCTGATGCCACTATATCTTCCCTTGGTCATATAAGGTATGCTGTTATACCATCCGTCCTTCAAACACTTGATCAGTGTTGCAGTCGTGTGTGTGGAGAGGGGAGGATCTGGAGCCTTTCATAGGAGCTATAGGGCATAAATAAACCTTGGTTGGAATACAAGGCCATCACAAGGCTAATTGGAATTTGGGGTAAACCTACATAACACAAGCAGGTCATGCAAACTCTTCACACATAGAACAAAGGCAAACTCTCACTGTTGTAGCAGAGACAACAGTGTTTCCGCCTACTACCACCCTGTTGTGTATCTCTGTCATAAATAAATAAATAAATAAATAAATAAATAAACTTTTCTCAAGCTAGTTTCACCATGCATGTTTTCTCCTTAATGTAGCTACCATTTTCATTTTCAAGCATAAAATTCTAATTTCACAGCAGGGGACAGTATTCGGGAAGATTAAATGGTCAAAGATGATACTCAAAGCAACTGCCGGATGAATGTTTGATATCTAAGTGTTCATCGGTAATGAGTTTGTAATTGTTGGTGTGTTGATTTGACATAACCAATCCAACAGCAAAAAGAATTATTAAACCAATTACTTGTGATTTGTTACAGTTTAGGTGCATTTGGCTGATATATGCATACAGTAATTAGATGGGACCCAATTTCAGTAAGCAAAAACTGAAAAAGTAATCAACAAAATATCTTTTTCTTTTTAGATACACATGAGGATTGAAGTAGAAATGAGAATTGTGACTGAGATTTCTTAGCCCTTGTCCTTTGGATCCAATGCTCCTTCAATCTGTCAATCAAACATTCTTGAACTTATTGGTGGATTTACAAAATTAATCACATTTACACAGTACTACCTGAGCTGGAAATCCTAGTGGTGGTGCATCACCGATGTTTAATTACATAAATGTTACCATAAATTTATGAAGGTGACCATCAGAACCACCTCCTTAGTGTTTCAAAAGTCAAGGTACATAGAGGCTTGTACTTGTAATGCTCCTTCGGTATGAAGGGTGATGTCTATTCATTAGTCCAGAAGCAATGACATTTGGGAAGTGAGGTTTAAGCAGTGCATGGTCAATTGCAAGGCATTCTAAAGTATTTCTAAATGGATGCGGACAGTCAATTGTAACCATAAATTCTCAGTTATAGAGGATATTATGATGCAATGGTTCAGTAACAATGGAAGGGTTACATCAGAGAGAAATCAGGTGTCTTGAGATCAGTATCCCATTTGATGAAGTGGCAAAATTCTTCATAAGCAGTGGTCAAGTCCTTCGTGGTTATAAATATTTATTGAGCAACACAAAGATGACAGTTGAAAAGAGTACAATTTAGAATAAATAAAAGAGTCCTATTGATTTATTCTGTATGAATATAAAACTTGTATAGAAAACTTGTGTCTAAGCACAAGTGAATCTGATGAGAGGCAAAAATCAAGAGCAACTCAGGTGTGAATGCGAAACTTAATTTTCACAAATGTGAACAATCCATTTGCAAATCATGCAGTATGCTATGGAGTCACAGGAGTGCCATAAAAAAGAATAAACCTGAAAAAGGAAATAAATGCTGAATAACAAAGTGAAATAAATAAAAATAAAATAAGAAGGAAAAGAAATTAAAAATAAAGAAATAAGAAAATGAATGTTTTTTTCTTTATTGCTTTTAATTTCATGGTATTGATTTTGCTTTTGCGTATTGTTTTTAATTTTTACCAGATTGCTTTTACATTTACCGTATTGCTTTTAATTTCACCATACAAATACAAATACAAAACATGGAATTTATTTATGGACTAATAAGTATAAACCTAGACGGAACAGACATGTCCTGTAAAGTATGTTTGACAAAATTAAATGTGAGCACTTATCTTTTTTATTTAGATTTTTGGTTTTGGCCGCAAATTTGGAAATCGAAAAACAAGTCGAAACTAGGATTCATGTGTGTTGGACTGGACTACTCAGCCTGGACAGGAAGGCGTGCCTAAAGCCAGTTGGTTGACAGCTTGTCCTTTTATTAAAAACAATACCGCAAAATTAAAAGCAATACTGTAAAAGGAAAAGCAATCTGGTAAAATTAAGTACAATCCAGCAAAATTAAAAGCAATAAGGAAAAAGCAAAAACAATAATGAAAAGCCTTTGCTTATTTCTCTATCTTTATTTTTATTATTTGTATTTATTTCACTTTGTTATTCAGCATTTATTTCCTTATTCATTTACAGATTTATCCTTTCATGGCACTCCTGTGACTCCATACTACATGCCATCTCTGTAAAATGTTGTTTTTTAAGGACAATAGATTATGATTAATGATATCTATGATATAGATTATGATATGATCATATTTTTATCCAACCATCCATCCATTTTCTGTAACTGCTTATTCTATATATTTTCATTTAATTTAAGTATAAATTTGAGGCTTTGACTTCCAGTAAAGATATTTTCAATCTGAATCTTTAAATATTTTATAACAAAACTGAATAATTCTAGACATTCCATTAGTGACTTTTAAATTTAATGTAAATGTTTTAACAGTTAAAACACAATTGATAAAAATATTGTTTTAAAACCGATTTAAAAATTGAACAGGGGCATGGGTAGATTTGCCAGGTCAGTGAGTATTTTTGGGCAAAGACAGGGAACCTATGGAGATGCAGGCTTTGGCAAAAGGGAAAGGAGGAGCAGATGGTGAATTTTCTAGAATAGTGGACAAGCCCTATGGTAAAATTGTTAAAAAAGCAAGACTCTTCACTTAACCCTCTTAACCCTAAATAAAATTATTAATATTCGCCATGTTGTGCTCAGTATTCTGCAAAAAAAGAAAAACTTTTAAGTAAAAACAGTGCTCAACATAAATGAGTACACCCCCTTTGAAAAGTAAGATTTTAATTAATAGCTCAATGAACACAAGAACAATTTCCAAAATTTTGACAAGACTGGGATTTATAGAGCTTTTGCTTAACTCATGAACATGAAAGTATGGTTAATAATATAACTTCATATATCTTCAGTTTTACTCAGATCAGGTGATGCAAAAATGAATACACCCCACAACAAAAAAGTACTACATCTAGTATTTTGTGTGACCTCCATGATTTTAAAGGACAGCACCAAGTCTTCTAGGCATGGAATAAACAAGTTGGCAACATATTGCAACGTCTATCTTTTTCCATTCTTCAAGAATGACGTCTTTTAGAGCCTGGATACTGGATGGAGAGTGATGCTCAACTTGTCTCTTCAGAATTCGCCATATGTGTTCAGTTAGGTTCAGATCAGGAAACAAACTTGGCCCCTGAATCACTTTCACCCCGTTCTTCTTCTTCAGAAATGCAACAGTGGCCTTAGATGTGTGTTTTGGATCATTGTCATGTGTGAAAAGTGCACGATGACCAAGGGCACAGAGTGATGGTAGCATCTTCTCTTTCAATATAGAGCAGTACCTCTGTGAATTCATGATGCCATCAATGAAATGCAGCTCCCTGACAGCAGCAGGACTCATGCAGCCCCACGTAAGGACCCTGCCATGTTCCACTGTAGGCACCATGCATTCTTCTTTGTACTCCTCACCTTTGCGACGCCATACAGTTTTGAAGCCATCAGTTCCAGAAACATTTATCTTGGTCTCAACACTCCAGAGTATAGAGTCCTAGTAGTTTTATCTTTTTCAACATGGGCCCTGGCAAGTTCTAGACGGGCTTTTTGTGTGTGGGCTTTAGGAGAGGCTTCCTTCGTGGATGACATCCATTCATGCCATTCCTCTCGAGTGTACGCCATATTGTGTCACAGGATATAGTCACCCCAGTTCAGCTTTCACCTTCTTTAGCTAACTGTAGTGAACTTGCAATGGCAATTTTCTTCAACCCATCAGAAGACGCTCCCGTTGAAGTGTTAACTTCCTTAGACGGCCTGGACGCTGCTGTGAGATGATTGCAGTTCCATCTTTCTTAAATTTTTTGTATCACTTTTGCTAAAGTATTTTGACTAGTAAGTAAAACTTTGCTGATCTTCTTGTAGCCTCAACCTTTCTTGCGTAAAGAAATTATTTTCTTTCTCATGTCTTGTGATTTTTCTCTTCCATGTGGTGCCATCATGCCAGCATGGAATGGGAAGGGGTTTCTTTGTTAAGTAATGTCCTTTTATAGTCAAAATGAGTAATTAGACTCACCTGTGGTTGGTTTATTGTTAATTAGAATTTTCTAGTCTAACATTTAGCTTTGCTCTTAAGACTTTGAATGGAGTGTACTCATTTTTGCAACATGGTCTTCAATTAATTTGTTAGGACATTTACTTTTCTGTGTGAGCAAATTAACAAATCTTGTTTGCAATCAATGGGCCACATTTGTGGGAGTATTTTGTAGTATAGTATCCCACAGATAATGTTGATTCTGACAGGAAACTAATGGTTTGCTGACAAATCTGTTGGGGTGTACTCATTTACGCTGAGCACTGTACATACTAGACCGGTTGCTTGAGAAGACCAACCCACATACTGTAGAAAAGCAGACAACAGGAGCTTTTCTAACTTTTTAAAGGCCCTATATAGTGCTTTACTTGGGAAGCCCCCCTATCAAGAAAATTGCTGATTATTTCCTTCACAACATAGGTAATTCAGTGGCCCTAGGCAACTGTCTACTCAATAGCTAGAGCTAACACTTATCACTGCACAGAAACTAAAGCTTGTATTAGCCCACTGATCAATGAAGTTGTCTCAAATTAACTCTTGATGTTTTCTGGGACCCTTCTATCACTTTCAGCTAATGTATTATACTGATCCAAAGAATAATGCTGAGAACTGGAATATTTCACTTAAGGTTCTTTCAAAATGTTTATGTCTTAAGGTGATCACAAATATGATATTCTAGTCATTATTTGGAACCCCCAGACTTCTGAACTAGTCGGAATAATTGACAACTCTATTATTCTGTAACCACAAATGAACCACAAATTGTATGTTGTAAAAATTCTTTGGGTTTTTCTAATCATGGAATGTTTTTTGTTACTACATTGAGAAAACAGGAAAACATGCTTGTGGGAATTTTACCGGAGAAATAACCAATCAGATTTTAGAGGTGGTGGGTCTAAGTAACTAGAGGAGCCGGGACCAAGACATATGCTTAGTTGGTCCCACCTCCTATAATTGCTTGGACCCACCTCCTATACAATCTGATTGGTTATTTTTCATTCTGCCCTTAGAATATTTTTGTGTAAGTAAAACTCCCACAAGCAGAAAAAAATTTATTGTGTATAGTGTAAAGATGCAACAATGTAATTGATAATTACAGTGGTAATTCAACTGCATCGAATTGTAATGTCAGAATTGACTTTTTGGGGCAGCATCCTCTTTAAGGATAAAGATATTTCTAGTTCCAGCTTATGTGCTATCACATTTACACATTGCAGGAAAGTAGCAGTGCCAGCACACATATTTCAGAGACATAGGATGATAGAGGGAGGATCATTAATATTCATAAAAGATGGTCCCAAACTGATGATCCTTCCGTGCGGATGATTTTGGAAAACTCGCCTCTGTGCTGTAGTGTAGAATGATCTCTCTAATGGTTATGATAATCTTTGCATCCAATGCTTTTGGGAAACACCTCTCTTTGACAGCTCAAAAAAGTCTTTTTTTTTTTGCTAGCTATGTTAGTAGTGGTCAAGACTGTAGCTAACTAGCTAGCTAAATAAAAAGTATTTTTAGCCTTAGATTTGCATGATATACTGGAAAACGAAAGAGTGATCTGCCAGCCAGATTTAACAATGATATATAAATGTGCAGCAGGCTGGTACTTTGAGACCTCTTCTAAGTTATGAATGAACCAACAAAAATCCCACGTCCTCCACTATGGTAAATGGCTGATCATCCAATTCAATCATCTCAATTGTTTTAATAGTTGTGTGTTTAGCTGCGGTGCTACTAACTTTGAATATTGATAAAGTTTAAATATTTTCCGACCATATCAGCCAAGATTGACACTTCAGACCAATAACAATATCTCAATTTTTAATGAATCTCAGCTGATACAGATATGTTGACTACAGAATAAATGTAATAACATTCTGCTAATCTGCTCTCGGCAAGGTTCACCATCTGCAACCAGAGACATTTATTGTGTGGGAATTTAACTTTGCCCTCGTCAGTAGTGACACATGAAAAAACAGGTCCAGATCTAGTCCACCTGATTACATTAAGACAAGCCACACAAAGTTTTAATGAAAATTTTTTGTAGAGGTGTGGATAGTGTGTTTGGTAGGTTTGGGTGGTATTATGATACAGCTAAAGCCTACTGTTGGGGGGGCTACAGATAGAGGCCATGAGGTTTGGGAGGAGTAGTGATTTGATAGAGGAGAGGGGGCAAAGGGGCTGTCTTTTGTTGTCATTTTTTGTCAGCTTCTTTGCCATTTGTATGCAGGCTTAGTCTAACGTTATAATAAATATCTAAATTTATTTCCAAAGTTAAAATTTTAATTTAACGAACAATGCGGAAGTGGTGAAAATGGCCCAGTGATAAAACCATATGTATTCCCCGAAGTCCAGGGAGTACAATTACTTTTTGTAGAATTCGGATGACTCAGTGTATCATCAGTTACTTTGGCTTCAAATACAAAGTACTGTACACTATAACTGGACAGGCACCTTTTAAATTTTCCAAATGACTGATATGAGTGATATGAGATGGGGTTTAACTGGAATATTGACCTGTTTTTGGACCTTATAGTATGGGGTATAGAATTTGTTAGGGGTAGAGAGTTCCTCTATTATTTTAGGGACACAAGGTACAGCAGATAAACACAGTTGAGGGAACTGTGAGGACACCGGCACTCTGCCAGCAACCAGAACACTAATGCCACAAACACAATAGCACCTACACCAACAAGCATAACATTATAACATTCACCACTTTAACATACAATGCAACTAATTAATGCTCAACTTGCCAGCCAAGTTATTCACATATAAAGGGTGAAACACAGGTAGAGCACACGAAGACAATCAGGGCAGGACAATTGGTAGTTAGAGACAATAGGGTAACACAATATGTAAGCCTCACAGTACCCCCCATCCCAAGGCATGGCGAAGGCCATAAGCACACCACCACTTGGCCAGCTACCCCTCTAAGGCAGCACAGAATATTAATTCCTGGAGTCGGGATCCCCTGATTACTGGTCTGCGGTGGCCTAGGGATGGTCCAAAAAAATGGGCAGAGCTCCACTGCCTGGCAGCAACCTCTTCTTTGGTGCTGCTACCCGGTTGGCATCTACCTCAAGAGTGAAGAAAGGACCAGGGTTGGAAATGGGGAAGACAGAGACCAGGGCAGAATTTGGAGGACAGGGGCCAAGGTGGAACTTGGAAGACAGGGGCTGATGACAACAGGACTGGACTGAAGACAGGAACAGGGCACCAGGACAGACAGGAACAGGGCACCAGGACAGACAAGAACAGGGCACCATGACAGACAGGAACAGGGCGCCGGGACAGACGGGAACGGTGCGCCGGGACAGACGGGAACGGGGCGCCGGGACAGACGGGAACGGGGCGCCGGGACAGACGGGAACGGGGCACCGGGACAGACGGGAACAGGGTACCGGGACAGACAGGAATGGGGCTCCAGGGCAGACAGGAAAAGCATCAGGACAGACAAGATCAGGGTGCTGGGACAGACAGGAACATGCATCATTTGGCTGATTTAGTTGAGCATTCTGTCAAAGGGGACCTGGCATGGGTATAGGGAGACCATGATACAGAAGCAAGTCCATGGTGTTTATTGAGCAAGTAGAATAATATGTGTATCATATTACTGTCTTCAACTGCTCTGCCTTTACCATCAGAAATATTCACAAAACCTAAACAGCAAGAACAAGCCAGCCAAAACCACTGCTTGGTTTATTTTGTATTCATTTTTTTCCCTCTTGAGGTCAAATTAATATTTCACATCCCTTTCCTGGAAAACTGCTTGCTGCTACTGTTACTATTCGAAGGGATCATACCAAGCTATCATTTCAGTAAATCTTTCCTCACTTAGCCTAAGGGGTGAAATGCCTGATACTTTCCAATTGAGCAGTTGGCAGAGGGTTCAAAAGCTTCCTGCACATGAGGAACAGCAGCGTACATTTTTAGGCACCACAGTGAGCTACGGATCTCAGCCTTACCCATTGCTTAGATAGTGTATCCTCCTACAACACTGTGGTTCCCCCACAATTCTGTTTCAACCTATCATTGATGTGCCTTTGAATAGCATGTAATCTGTGGTGGAATTGCTATGGAAGAATTACTCTCATGAGCCACTACCTTAAAGTGCTTAATATAAAATCTTCAGCTGTAGATCTAGCTGTCGCATATGTGTGTTTGTGTGCGTGTGTGTTTGTGTGCGTGTGTGTTTGTGTGTGAGTGTGTATAATCTTCACCTTCTGAAAGCTAGCAAAAGACAACTTAATCCACTGCCTTCAGGGCTCATGGCAGACTAGCACACCAGCCCAGTGGCTGAAGAATGAAACCAAGATGTTCATGTTGAAAGTCCTGTATCACTTTCTCTAAAAGGCAGTCAGACACACCAGGCATCACTTATCAAGCCCAGATCGGGGAATTAGAGAGTTGGCCAGCCCGTGTCACCTCTATGCGACAATTTGAAATATATATCCAAACCTTGAAGTTCCACTGTTTCAGAAACAAATGTGAACTGTGAACCTGAGATTGTGTACTGCATATTTGTATGCCTGTTCTGATGAATGATGAAAAAATGCTAAAGCCTAAGGGTGTGAGTATATGGTTCAAGTGGGAGTGAGAGAAGAAAAACACAAGCTAGAGACATAGAGTCATACTGAGTGGGCAAAGCATTATGGGTAGACATTGCCTAATTCTGAATGTATTTGCTCCATTCACATTCTTTACATTTTATGTTTTACTCTTTAATGTATGCTGGCATATCTTGTGCTGAAGATTGCACTGGTATTTAGGCCCAAGTATATTGTCAAATACTTACTTAGCCTTCTTCATTAAGCCTTGATTCTGGTTTAAACCCTTTCCTTTAAAAGTGTATTGTTTGAGTCATTACATTGTAAAAAAATATGCAGCAAGAAATGATACTTCCAAGAAGCATTTCCCAAGTACAGATACAAGCTTGACTAGGAACAAGAAAATGCTAAGCACTCGTGAGCCAATCACAATCAACTGAATGCAAGACGGCAGGCCTTGTCAGTGCAGGCATTTGAAGATATTTGTTGACACAAGAGTCACATAAGACAGTTAGGTTATAATTGTATTTCAGTATTTTTCCCTATGCATCACGCAATTTCACAGTACAAGTGTGTGTGTGTGTGTGTGTGGTCCAGGTATACCTTACCTTGTGGGGACCAAATGTCCCCACACCGTGATGAATACCCATTTTTTTTACCTTATAGGGACCAGTTTTCTGGGAAAACTCTATTTTATAAAAATCTGTGGCAATGAAAAAACTCTTTGTTTGGTTACTTATTTTCACGCCCGGCTCGTACGATCCTCGTTTGTGCCACGCCCACCTCGTTACCTAGTGTTTATTCCCAATTGTAATCACCTGTTGCTTGTTAAGTTCAACCTGTCTTGTGTATTTAGTCCGTGTCTCAGTCAGTATTCCCGAGATCGGTCATTGTAATGTTAGTCGTCGTGCTTTCCCGGTCCTTCCTGTTCCCTAAATAAACCCCGTTTTCCTGGCATCCACGACTTTGCCTGCTTCGACGTATAACACTATGGTTAACCTGGGAAGTTTCTTGGGAAAACTCTATTTTATAAAAATCTGTGGCAATGCAAAAACTCTTTGTTTGGTTACTTATGGTTAACCAAACAACCTGAAATTCCCCTACTTTTGGGGACATCTTTTGAGGTCCCCATTTGGATAACCTCAGTTTTATAAAAATCTGTGAATGCAATAAAAAAAGTAAAAATGCCAAAAGTCTTGTATTTGGGTTGGTTACTTATGGTTAAGGTTAGGGATGGGTAGAGGTTAAGGGTGTCGTGATTGGGATTATGGTTTTTCCCATAGAAATGAATGGACGGTCCCCATTTAGATAGGAAGAACAACTTAATAATAAATTAATAGGTGTAGTTTCAGAGTTACATGTCACAATAAGGACTCACAGTATTCAGGTAAAAACACATGTATTGATTTTCACATTTCCAGTTGATTCAGACAATCATTCTAGAAATTGTATACTGTAGGTTGGTGAGTATGGGAGGAATGCAGATTAGATGGGCAGAGCAGGTGATGCAGCTGTCCTGGGAATACAGTGTGTCATTCTGACAGCCCCCCTTTGTAGTGTAATGACTGATTTGTTGATTGATTGAGACATTAGGGTTCCTACTGGTCACCAGGAACTGCGTGTAATCTGATGTAGGAGTAGTGTGTAGCTGCAAGTATTACAGTGATTCCCAGTTGTAAATAATGTAAAAAGGTACTTAACAAGAATTGCTGCAGTAAAAATAAAGATAAAGTTGATTTGTATTAAGCTAGGGCTGGAAAAATAAATTATTTTTAATTTCAAATTCGATTTTGTCTAAACAGATGATTATCAAAACAAAATAATCGAGATCAAACGATTATTGTGCCACATTTTGTTTCACAATGATGCTCCTATTTTGTCTTGTGTTACAAATCCAAAGCACCTCGTTCCAGCCAATTTTTGTTTGTTTTTCAGTTGAATTATATTTAGAGTTGAAAGAAATCCACTGTCAAAAAGAGAAATTTTTTAAAAAGTTCAATACATGGATTATATTTCCATAATCAATGAGTAATCGCATTACATAATCCTGATCTCTATAAAATAATCAATAGTTAGTTCTGACCAAGAAATCTGATTGGACAATAGGCGTTCTATGCTCTGATAACTGCACTTGGACATTTCACATCAGCTGTATCACTCCAGGTGTATCTTGGTTCTTGGTTCTCGCTTGATGCCTTTTGAGAACCTGCCAGCTTTTCCATCGGTTTCAACACACACAGAGGTGAGATTAAAGTAAAGGTTCATATGTATTCTGTTTTGTTGGATTTATTTTGATCTGTTTTGGATTTTAAGTTTTATAAGCTGCCAAACCGAAAAGAAAATTTTCAGAGTATCACTCGTTGCGTCCGGTCTCTACTGCCTGTATCCACAAGGACCGCGCAATAAAAGCGTCTGCTAATAACTGAAGTTTGTTGTCCACCTCATGATCTCTTCACCACTCGAGCACCACAGTAATTCATTTATTAGACCTGCGGCATAGTTTTAATTTACAATGCAAAGTTATTCCACTAATAAGCTGGCTAGTTCTTTCACTGCTGGCACCGGCGATATTAGACAAAACTTTATCGGTAATGGGTAGAATTTTCTGGTTATGCGGAAGGTTTAGACGTGATAGCCTGCCCCACTTTCGCTGACGTTACCGGTATTTTTTTTGCTTGCGGATGCGGCCTCGTGCCCACAACCCATGATTTCTGTCATTATTAAGCAGCCCCTACTGTATATTAAGCTATCTGAATACTTGTGTTGTGTATGTTTAGAGAATGCTTAGACTTGACTTTATTGATCCCCTTGTGGCGGGGATGCTAAATTGCTAACAGAATGTAAAGAATGTCCATTTGTGGTTCGGTAACAGAATGGCATTGATATGTTTTATTACTGTATTAATACAATGCTGCGGTTGGAGCCGCAGCGTCCAAGAGAAAGTGCAGCTAGCAGCTGCCTTCATTCCCCTCCCCGCAGCCTTGCTTTAATGGGGTTGCAGCTGGGTGGCTTTATTAGCCACCATCTGCAGGCAATTGCAGTTGACGCCCCATGCGGCCATGCTGTTATCACTGTTATTGGGATTCTGACTGAAGATAATTATAAAAGGCTTTGTTTAAATTTGGCAGTTAAGACTTAGAGTAAAATGATAGCTTATTACATTAAATGTATGTAAATGTCTTGCTTGCAAACACATCACCTTAGTGGCTGCTGTCTGACCTCCTCTGGGGATGATGAGAGTGCTCCTTGTCACTTTACCCCAACCCATAAGTTCTAGCTATAAATGAGCAGCATAATGAAGGTAATGAGGCTTGATCGTTCTCTGGACAACATGGAGCTTTCTAGCCAGTGTCATACGAACCTTTCTTCAGTCTATCTGTTGAATTTCTTGTTCCGGTTCCTGTTCCTTATTTCTCCTGCTTGGCTTCTCGATTCCCATTTCCTGCTTGGTTCCTGCCTCCTGTTTTCACCAGTTCTTTACACTTGAATCATCCTTCAGCACATTTTGTTTGGAAGGAGCTTAGCCAGTCAGCAGTCTGGTTGGTCACCTGTGTGTTTTTTCCGATACAGATAACCTGGCAGCTTGGTAAGACAACATGAGTGTGTGTGTGTGTGTGGTGGATTAGGTTTATATTATTTTGTGAGGACCAAATGTCCCCCACAATGTAATAAAAACCTGTTTTTTGATGTTGTGGGTCTCCACAAAGATTTGTGAATTCAATCAAAAAAGTAAAAAATGCCAAAAGTCTCATATTTTGTATGGTTTCTTATGGTCAAGGGTAGGGCTGAGTAAGGGTTAAGGTCGTCATTCTGTGATTAGAGTTTTCCTCACAGAAATGAATGGAGAGTCCCCACAAAGATATAACTACAAACCTATTTGTGTGTGTGTGTGTGTGTGTGTGTATAATGTTTCTGTATATATCTTTATATATATATGAGGGTGTGTGTGTATAAATGTATGTATGTAAATATATATATATACATGTGTTTGTGTGTGTGTGTGTGTGTGTGTGTATAATCTTTGTTTTTTCACATACATTTCTCTGATTAAAATCATGTTGAAAAATAACTTAAAACCACACTAAAGTGGTAAAAGGTCACTGCTGAAATCCAGAGCCACATACCACAGAAACTGGAGAACCTATGGCTCCAGAGGTACACCTTGTGTCACTGAAGCCAATTTGCAGACTGTAATTTGCCGAGGAGGGAAAGGGCAAGAGGAAGGAGTGCTGAACTAAACAAGGCTCTGGGGTATAGTGCTGCAGCCACTGGAGCCAGCGCAGCTTGTCATGGGGACGGCCCTCCTGTCAGCTCGCGGCCCAGGTCCTCTCCACTCACACAAACTTGAGCTGTCAAGGGGCAATATAAAAGCAGAACACCTGTGGACCCAGCTCTTACCCACAGCAGCAAAACTCACTCTCAGACAGGAAGTATGGATCTGTTGCACTTCAGCATCAAGAGGTCCAGCCCTCTGCATTTTCGATGAGTCGCACATGCCAGCCAGGCTAAATGAACAGTCAACTGTGAAGCAGGATATGTCTCCAAGTAAATTGAATAAGAGGCTTAAAGAGCTTCCAGATTCCCTTGGCCATACATTAAATCATCCTGACCCGTAAGGCTGCCCTGGGATTCTTTGGTGTCATTTACACAGTTGCTCTGGGGATTTTATGCTGGTAAAAGCAGCATGACCATTCCCTTGTCCCGAAGGCAAATTAGCAACCACATACTGCAGACGTTGTAATGATGTTGGTTGTAATATCAGTGTGTGTCGAGGAAACATGATACTGTTTCCAGATTTGGGCACAGCAGCCAAAGTTAGAACATTGCACATAGGCTCCCTCCAAGTGTACACTTTTTAACTCAGTATACACATATGGGTGCTTCCTTCTGCATTGGTTGTAACCAAATAAAGGATGTATTAAAGGGTTATATGCAGAGCAATGCTCAATTTTGGTATAATCACAATTATACAGAAGACATGCTTCCTATCATTTAAAGTGAGAAATGGAAGATCGAGTCATGCTTCTTCCATTGACTCATTCTGCCCTGGGTCAGGGGGGACCGGAGTCAATGCCATGCTGCAGAGGGCATAAGGCAGGAGTACAGTCTGGACAGGATGCCAGTCTATTACAGAGTACAAATGCATGCATACATTCAGACATTATGCGCAGTCCAGAGACACCTGTAGGCGGGAACCTGTTATGAGACATGGTCAGGGACAATCACAGAGCTGCTCAATAACATAGGGAGAGATTTACTGGAAGAAAACCTGACAGAACAGGAAACATAAAGGGATCATGAGGGATCAAAAACAAATGGCAGGAAGGCAAAACAAAAGTAACTAAAACTACACTAAGCACCGGGAAAGGCTGAGAGAAGCACAAGAAGCACCACAAATAAGGGCTACACAATCGGGTAACATGCAGGTCACAGACGCAATGACCAACAAGAGCAGGGGGCACAGGCAGGCAGAGATATATACTAAGGACGAGGGTTAGAAGAGGCGCAGGTGTGGATTATTAACAATGACGCCATGAGGTACTAGGAACTAACGTCAAACAAGACATAACAACAAAACAAGAGACAAATGGGGATAACCAAGAACATATAAGAACCCTGGGGAAACTGATAACTAAAGCTTCCAACCAGCCTCAAACCTGTAACAATAGAGACGGGCTGATTTCAGCAAACCGCTTAGCCCATTCAGCCATGCAGTAACTTGGGGATTTTGGAAGCATAATGGCTGAAGGGTGCTAAACCTACAGGAACACAGCGAAGCGAATGGGATGGCTAGCAACACCTACTGGCGAAACAGGGAGATGACCAACAAGGCAGGGATGGATTCTGACAGAACCACAGTTCCTGGAGGAGGGTCATGCAAAGATGAGGAGTGTGAGATTTGAAACACTAACCGAGGTGTGAGGCAGCAGAATTTCATGAATCTATTATGATTACTAAAATAAAATGAAAACAAAAACACAGAGAGGGCGATCATCCAGTTTTGAAACAGCTGCTTATTTCTTCATAAGACTCCAATGGATTTGCTTATAAAGCTTAATCAAAAAAACTTTGAAATACTGTCATTAAAAGAAGTTAAGATGCTGGTGTAGAGAAGTGCTCCTCCAGGTGCTGAGTCCCTGGCAATGGCCGCATTGTTTTCAGTCACAACTCTGTGCCATTTCCCAGTGAAAGGCACAGTGTGTATTTGAAAAGAAGAAAGCAGGTAAATGAGAATGACTACTGCTCAATCAGACAGGCACTCGAATGCTACTTATACAGAAGTACTGTAACAATTCCTGAAATTCCTGTGGAATTCAGCAGCAACTGCTCAGCCGTGCAGGGGTTGCATGCTTATAACAGAATTACAATATGATAAGGCAGTTGATCTCCTGCCAGTGGAAAGAATATTACAGTGTTCATTAGAAGGAAAGTCCTCCACGACTGAAGCCACCATGTTTAGACAAGCAATCCTGTGACAGCAGAAGGCTTGGCAGCTTAGTGGTTGGAGATGTCCCCTGGTCGAATTCACTGGAAGCCTTATGGTGTGTGGTGTAAGCCTCACTGCCCATCAAAGTGATGAAAATGGGAAACAAATTACATTCATGTCTAATCAATCACATTTATTTGATTTAAGAATTTATTGATTGTTTTAAGTGACAATGTCATCTACTTTGATAATTTGGTGGACTAGTATTGGTTTATAGCTGCTGTAACTGAATAATTCCCATGTTGTAAAATCCTAGAGATGTTATGCAAACATGATCTTGTTACAGATCCATTACAGCTTTGATTAAAGGATACAGACAGGTGAATGCAAATTTTTGCAGAAGATAACCAGATATATTGTGTATTGGAATATATCCAATATATGATGAATTATTTACCCAATTTGGTTACTAGAGGATACAAATCATTATCAATATTTTGTTCCATCCCTTGTGGTTTCTGTGAGATAAGAAGGCCATTCTAAATTAATTTGAATTATATAAGTGTGCATGTGTGTGCGCGTGCATGAGTACATGTGTTTGTAGATGTGCTATATTTACCCTTTCATTCTAAATATGGAACGGGCCTGAAGGATCGTATTGTGAAAGTTAAACAGATTTTCTTTGATCTTTTGCCTCATGCTGTTTGAGTCATAGACAAGGTGCCATGTGTGTTTTCCAGTGCTGGTAGAAGAAAAATGTTTTCAGCTGCCTATGACCTTCAGCACTTGAACACATTTGCTTTTCCGATACCCTACTAAATCCAAAAACAAGGATTGCAAATAATGTTGCTGTTAATACATAATCTCAGGAATATATAACTGGAAACATGAAGCAAATTATTTGGTATTATGAAAAGTGCACTGTGGAAAAACTGAATCACCCATCTCTAAAAAATGTGACTCAATTACATCCTATATCATACATCTGAAAGATGCTATTGTTATTATTTTTCATAGAACAGTACTAAAGCATTTATTATTTGGACATGTTTTAAATTAGTAATATTACACACACCTTGTATCTTTGATTAATTGTATTTCATTGTTGAAATGTGGGCTTCTCTCTAATAAATAAAATGGCACAAAATATGTCATTTTGAGCTTCGATTTGGGGTACAGCCTCTTAGTCCTACATTAGCATCTTACATTAACATTAAACACACTGACTTAAACATATCAGCCAAGCAGCCAGACTTGGTAATTATATCATACCTACATCAAACTATCGTGTGTGGTAATACGGAATGAAGCATGCACTGAAATAGGGAGAAAATGAGAAAATGGGTAAAGGAAAAGCCTATGTTTTAAAACCCACGCCATGGCTTGTGCTGTATAGAGTAGGCCTGTGTGCGCAGCTGCCTGTTCTGGCAGTTTATGCGTGTCTTTGAATCTGTGTGTGTTGGTTTATATCATGGCCTGGGTGAGGCCTACCTCCATGCCAGTTTAAACTGGTCAGTGAGAGGCTGCTCTGTGGTTACAGGAACGTGAGCGGCTTCCTATTGTGGACAGCTGGTGTGAAGGTGACTGCCTGCTTACCATTTGCTCTTCCTAAAGGAGCAGGCACTATTGTGAGGCACTGATTAATTGCTTAAAAGCAGAATACTGTAGATTAGGGCTGCATGATATTGGAAAAAATTCAAATTTTGCTATGTGAATTTTTTTGCGATAAATATTGAGATATTTGCAAAACAAAACAGTTAAAAATGTACACAAAATACATTACAACCAAACAAAATGTATCTACCAATAGTGTCCATCAAGTAGGTTGACATGAAATACGACAAGGTGGTATTAATGCAGGTTGTGCCAACAAATCACTTGTTTTTCCTCAATATTGTCTCTATGGAATCCATATGGAATCCATGGTATAATGTCTGTCTCTATGGATTTCCATATAACTGAAGGTCAGTGTTTTTTAGTGACCAGGGGAGTACCTTAACTCCAAAGTGAATGAGTCTGAAATACCAGAAAGGCTAATTATGACTTCTGAGCCTGAGTTTACTCAAGTCTGACTATGTTAATGCCAGCTGAAGGGCGGTCTGGAGGAACAAGAAAAAGCCATCATCAGTGGCTCACTTAAAAAAGGATTTGCCAAGGAAAGGGGATGCCAAAATGGTACTGCTCCATGCTTTAAACAATTGGAAATCGGTTATATTTGTCGTATAAAAAGAAAAACTAGTTTAGAAAACAAACTGCTGGAACACTAGTTAAAGGCAAATTTTGTGTTGCTTTATACAGTTGTAAGAAAAAATTAGGACACCCCATTAAATATTTAGTTCTTTAAGAAATTTCAATATATCCGTATTAATTCTTCTTTCAAATTATATCTGTAGATAAAGGTGATGTAATTGCATCATCTATGCAAAAACAAGAAACAAATTTACTTATTTACAAAAAGAAATAAACTAAGATGCTAATTTCCACTGAGGAAAAAGTTAGGACACCCTCGCATTCATCACTCTTTAAAATTCCTAGAATTAGATTCAAGTGGAACCATATCAGGTAAATATGATTAGAGCATCGTTACAGAGCTTTTTGATGGAGCCTGTCTTATTTAAACCACGGACATTTCATTTGATTTGCTCTTGATTGTTGAAATGAGTGGTATCACCATGATGAGATCCAAAGAGCTTACTGAGGCCTTAAGAAAGAAGCTTGTTGATACATATGAGTCTGGGAAGGATATAAAAAGATCTCAAGAGAGTTTGGAATCAGCCATTCCACTGTCCGGAAAATAATTT